>OY744605.1:64805820-64808320 GCA_963556255.1 Allolobophora icterica
ATAAACAATGTTATCAACAGGATCATCAAGATCATAATCATGGTAATAATGGCCATGATAATGATGATGATCAGAAGGAGGAGGAGGAGGAGGAGGAGGAGGAGGAGGTGGACCATCATCATCATCTTCATCGTTCTCGTCTTCACCGCCGTCATCATCACCATTATCGCCATCGTCATCGCCACTACCATCATCGTCATAGTCATCGTGACTTATATGGTCATCATCATGATGATCATGATCATAATCAGGATTACCTTCGAATTCATCAAAGTCATCGTCATCATCATCACAACCGTCATCATCCTCATCCTCATCACCATCATCATCATCATCATCGTCGTCGTCGTCGTCATCATCATCATCATCATCATGATCGTCATCGTCATCATCGTGGCCATTATAATGAAAATCATAATCATCATAAAAATGGTAATCATCATCATCATCATCATTGTCATGCCATCGTCGTCGGTCACAGCATCGATATTGTAATGATTTTCACCCTCCTCATAATCACTACCATCATCATGATTATCGACATGGCATCATCAACAGCATTATCATCATCTTCATGGTCGTTACCGTCGTCATGGTCATCATCGTCATCATCATTTCATTATTGTGATCAAAACCATCGTCATCGTCGTCACCAGCAACATGAACTCCATAATCATAATGATAAACACGATCATCATGATCGTAGTCATGGTCATCCTGACAATGATGATGGTTATGATGATGATGATGATGATGATGATGATGATGATGATGATGATGATGATGATGATGATGATGATGGCGAAAAGTGTCATCATCAAAATCGTCGTGGTTCTCATCGTCATCGCCACCATCATCGTCACTATCGTCATCATGATTTCATGGTAATCATCATGCTGCTCGTCATGATCATAATCATGATTACCTTCAAATTCATCAGAATCATAATCATCAAAATCATAATCATCACCATCTTTATCATTGTCATCATATCTTTATAATGTTGTCTTCGTTATCATCACCATCATCGCAGTCAACATCATTATCGCCATCTTGATCACCAATATCACCAGCATCATCGCCATCATCATCGCCATGGTCATCGTCATCATCATCGTCATTACCATTATAATGGTAATCATAATCGTCATGAAAATAATAATCATCATCATAATTGTCATGCTATCGTCATCGCAGTCATCCCATCGATATCGTAGTGATTGAGGCCTTCGTTGGTAATCATTACCATCATCATGAATTCATGATCATCATCATTATCGTCAGAATCATCAAAATCGTCGTGATCGTAAAGGTCACCGTCATCTTCAAGATCATGATCATGATGAAAGTGCTGATCATTATGACCATTATGATCCAGGTGATCAAGATGAAAATGAAGTGATGATAATAGTCACAATGATGATGATGGTCATGATCATAATCATGATAACTATGACGACGATGATGACGATGATGATGATCATGATGAGCATCACTATGACGATCATCACGATGATTATCAAGTATGTGCTGATGAAATCATTATGAAAATGATAATGACGATGATGATCATGATGTCAATAACGATGCTGCTGCTGACGGAGTTTAGGAAAACCTGATGACCATGATCATGATGACCCTGAACCTGATGATCACGATGATAATGGCGATGATTATGATGATGATTTTGATCACATTCATGATAGTGATGACCTTGCTTATGGCAATCATGATGATTACAATGATCATGACTATCATTATGGGGATCTTGGTGATCACAATCACGATGACTTCATGATTATGACAGGATGTTTATGAGAATGATGAACTTGGTGATCAAGATCGTTTAAGACAATCATGATAATGTCAATGATAATGATCGCTAAGAAGATGAAAATCATGATGACCATGAGGATGGCCTAGTAATAAGAATGATCATTTTCATAATTTAAGTGATGATGATTATGATCATGATCGTGTCGGTGACGATGATGATATTCCTGACGATGATCACGATGACGATCATGATACTGCTGATGATGATCATAACTATGGTGATGATGATGTTGATCATTGTAATGATCATGATCATGCCGATTATGAAGGTTATTATGATGATGATCATGACGACGAAGATGATGATTATTTTCATGATAATGGTGACCATGATGATGATCATGAAAAAGATGATGATGACCAGGACCGTACTGATGAGGACCACAATGTTGGTGATGATAATCGTTTTGATCTTGATGATCGCGAAGATGAAAATCATGATCATCATGATCATGCTGATCATGATAATGACAATAACGATTTTGATCATGATCATAATAATGATGGCCTCGATGACGGTGATCATGATGATGATAGTGATCATGGCGACCATGATGACGATAATGATGATGATGATGATGATGATACTGGTGAAGGTGGTGATGATCACAATGGTGACCATGATATTGCTGATGACGGTGATGATGATGACGGCAATGATGAT
>OY744605.1:64815820-64853320 GCA_963556255.1 Allolobophora icterica
CCATGTCGGCTTTACATGTAGGTAAGACTAAACGGCATAAGAAATAATTATGTCACCTTGTAGGCCTACTTAAACGTTAGGCCTAAACCTCGTCTTTCAATATTAGAGGAAGAGCAATGCAATCGTATACAGAATCTTTCGCGTTAACTCTAAAAAGACTTTGCGAATTGCGATACCAGATGGGCATCCAGGAAAGCAGTAGTAGCCTAGATGCACTCTTGCAGAGTTTACCAGCACAAATAGTCGCCCTGTAAAAACTCGGGGGTAGTGAGATTAAAAGCTGCGCTACTTAACATTAGGCTGAGATTGGCTGAGCAGAGGTTATTTTTGTAAGACTTTAACACTTAATTAATATGTTCGAATTCTTGGTTCTTCTAATATTCTGGAGAGAAGGCTTTCAATTTATCCACATAATTATTTACAGAGAAGTAGCATTGATTTGGTAACAGCTTCTCATTTGATTCAACTGTTTGAAAACGAGGGAGGGAGGGAGGGAGGGAGGGAGGGAGGGAGGGAGGGAGGGAGGGAGGGAGGGAGGGAGGGAGGGAGGGAGGGAGGGAGGGAGGGATAGACAGACTTATAATACTAACTATACTGTTGGTCTGTTTGTCAATCGTCCCTCCGTCTGTCTGTCTGGCTTTGGGAGGGAGGGAGGGACTTAATAACCGCTGTTTGTCTGTGTGTGACAGTGTCAATCCGTCTGTCTGTGTGGCGTGTGTACGTCTATCCCCAGTGTTCGTGGGCGGGGCCAATTTCGGGAGTCTGTGAGAGCGTTTATCGACACAGAGATCTGCGAAACTATATTAATGGATCGTATGCTATTACTCATTTACTCACTGGCGGCGATCTTGTTTGAAAGGTGGGGGGGGGGGCACAGGACACTTTTGAATTGATCTGGTCAAAATAGAGGTGAAAAACTTTTTTCGAGCGTGAATGTTGACCTTTTTTGGTGTTTCTTCAAACATTTCGGGGGACAACTGTATAGTGTGTCTCTCCACTGTTAAAGGTGGGGTCTTGTCCCCTCGACCCTGGGATCGCCGCCCATGCATTTAATAGATACGTATTGCCGTTGCCACTTTTTGGGCATTCAGTGTTTCTATTTAAAATGCAAACATAAATACGTATAATCATAATGAATGTAATTAATTGAAATTATTTATTTTGGTAATTGGGGTCTTTTTTATGTGTTCGCTCCCTCTGGTGTTAAAACCTGGCATGCGAAAAGCGAAACTGGAGATGAAATTGGTACCCCACCTTTTAGACCAAGGTTACGCCCCTGGGAATGACGTAACAATAAACCCTTTATTTTCTAAATTTAAACTTAATAACAGTAGATTTTTCATAACAGAAGTGACGTAGCAAAGGCCTTTATTTTATAAACCTAAATCTGTTTAATAATTGAAGTGACGTAACAATAGGCCTTTGGTTTTAAAATTAAAACTTATACAATAAACGTGTTTCATAATTAAGGTTAAGGTGAGTTAAAAAGGGCAGTTATTCTTAAAATTTAAATTTACTAACAAAAAACGTGTTTCGTACTTGAAATAATAATAATAATAATAATAATAATAATAATAATAATAATAATAATAATAATAATAATAATAATAATAATAATAATAATAATAATAATAATAATAGCAATAATAATAATGATAACAATGATGATGATGGTGATTACACTGATGATAATGCTCGGTAATTGTAGGCCTACTGAATCTTGAGTGCTTCCTCAGATAAAATAATAATGGGCAAAAACAATGGGAATGAAAAGGGGGAGGGTACGGTTCCCTGCAGTCCAAAAAGTGGGGAGTACGGGTACCCCTCATACCCCCCGTAAATTACGCCTATGTGATAGATTGGATTGGCTCGTGCATTCAATTATTCAGTATTCGTTTTGAATAATAATGTATCAAGGTTTGTTGGGGGAACCAACGAGCGTCCGAAGGGCAGTCGCAAAACAATATCATATATTAATAAAACTGCTCTACAAAAACTGGGCTCTGTGGGGGGGGGGAAACATAAATCCGTGGGGGAGGAATTCCCCAAAAGGTGTCTAGATTAAACACTGCACCTACTCTCACGGTCTTTCACACGTAGGCCTAATAGCCTACTAGCGTCGTATGACTTAAGGGCACCCTGAACGTAGGCTTTTAGGTCTACTGATTTAAAACGATTGGCGCGCCCTAGGGAAATTAACTGTTACACGGGAAGTAGCCTAGCCCAGATGTAGTAAATTTTAAAATAAATTAAACAATAAAATGTTAGAAATAATTTAACAGCGAAATGAACAACTTGTACTAGTAGGCTATGCGGTATCTGAATTATAAAAATTTAAGTTTATAAGTATTACTAAAACATAATATTCAACTTATATTCAAGGCTAGTGGTCTCTTCGCTACTAAATAAGCTGGTCTTCCAAACGTCGTAGGCCCTATTTTGTGACGCTGAGAAATATCGTATTATAGTAACATTTACACCTGCAAGCTTCCAGGTTCGCGTGTCCATTGCTTTTAGCCTATTTAGAAAATCTGCTGTAGGCCTACATTGGGCGGTTCGACTCAGCAGAGAGAAGCTTTAGCAAACGGTGTGTGGTGGGTAGCCTGATTCCGGTGGCGGTACCTTGGTCTCCTTAATCGGTGTTTGACAGTCAACCAAAGCGGTGTTTTAACCGAGATTTTCTCAGAATCAGGCAGTTCTGGTCCATTGCAGCTGACCTCCGTTCGTCGTACGCGAGATTCTTTGTCAAACTCCAAGAGGCCCAAGCGCAACTTTTTTTAGTCACCACAACTTTATGACCCTGTGCTGAAATGTTTTGCGACATGACAGCGTTATTCTTGTTTGAAGCAAGTTCAAGTATCTTGGTCTCAGCTGGTCTCGTCAACTGATTAACAGTTTTGAAACAGAATGCAAACATCCACTTGTTATTATGCGAGTAACCTTAAAGTGGCGGGAGAAGCCTACTACGGGTCCATCCATATATTATGTACGCATGGATGGGAGGGGAAACCGAAATGCATGTGCTTGCGTATGTGGGGTGGGGAGGGGGGCGCGGTGGGGTCTACTGACAATGTACGTACGCATAGGAACGGGGGCCTTCAAATTGATTGGCTTTCAAGTGAGCTAGAGTTAAGTCTTTCCAGCTATCCGGTACCACCAGAGGAAGTAGGACTGTGGGAGAGGTGTCACTTGCAGGTGAGGGATGCGTGGTGGAAAAAAGTACGTGCGCGTACAGGGAGGGTCCAAGGAGGATTGGTCACCACTTTCAGAGGCAAAGTTACGCATTTCGCGAGATATCGTGATATGTGTACGTCAACCTATTATTTTTATTCAAGTCGCAAATGCTTGGTAAAGTAATCATAATTTCCATATTTCTAAGAACTACTTAGAAGCGAAGTGCTGTGCACCAGCTTATTCAGCTGCATTATCTCAGAAAAATCATCCAAGTGTGGTTGAGAGAGAGAGAGAGAGAGAGAGAGAGAGAGAGAGAGAGAGAGAGAGAGAGAGAGAGAGAGAGAGAGAGAGAGAGAGAGAGACACAGACAGACAGACAGACAGCTCTTAAGGCTGGTTGCATATATAGGATGAGAAAGACTGGAAGACAGAGGCATGCATTATGGGTAGGAATTCTTGAAGGGGTGGGACTTCTTCAACAATTCGTTTTACAGCAAAGCATAAGGTATGACAAGCCAATTTCCAAACCTTCAGGGCTGTAGTGGTTAAATTAGAGGCGAGTACACGCTACCGGTGAGAAGCGGCATCACTAGGGCTGGTGTCACCCTCAAAATATGTGATGACTTTTTTTAGGAATTCGTCTAAGAAAAATTGATGACCTTCTAGGAATTCTCATAAAATTCTTGACTTTTTTAGGAATTCGTCTCTGAAAAAGTTGATGACCTTTTTTTAGTCATTTGCCCTCAATGGCTATACGGTCTCTACAGAGGTAAGTATACGCTGTATACCCGCGTATACCCTCGCCATGAGTATACGCTCTCTAGAGGCGAGTATACGCTGTATACCCGCGTATACCCTCGACTACAGCCCTGCAAACCTTAGTACTTGGCAATTGTTTTACTAGTTAGTAAATCTTGGTACTGGTAAGTCTTGCTACCAGGTAGGCTTGCCATTAAGTATTGGTAAATCCTGGTATTGGCAAGCCTTAATACAAGTCAGCCATTATCCTGGTTCAACTTAATAAAAAAAGTTTCACAATGCCATCAGTTAACAAATGAAGACAGAAAACATTCTTTTGAGATCTAAGTATTTGGTTAGTATGTAGAAACTCTCTGAAAATTTATACATCTCTTGGAACATTTATACATCTCTTGGAACATACTGTGATATGTCTGGTTGGAAACATGAAAAAATTCTGCAAAACAGCATGGAAAACGAGAGTTCTCCAATCAACTGTAAATTAAAATTCAACCAGATTGAATGAGTTGTCAACCGTAACACAGCCAAATTATATCACAAGTATTCTATATAATTTATTTAAAATGAAATAGTATTTTAACATTCTGTGCACATCTTCAATGTCAAAATGTTCACAAAGAACAAATTTCGCCTAGAAAACAAACGAGAAAAGTTTTGCTAGTTCCTCTCGGGGTTACTAGATGACCGATGTTGTAAAAGATTAACATTGCACCCTATACATTCAACTTTAAAAGACAACCAAACAAGGGTCAAAAGGTTTCCAATGATCTGTATTCATTGTAAACACTTGTAAACACTTGCAAACACTTGGTGCTGGACCAGAGGTTGAGCAATTTGGTAGAACGGTCTTTGGATAAAAACTGGGATTTAAACATGTCAATTGGCTGGCTCCCACAACTTAGGATGCCATAATATTTCATAAAAGAAATGCATCAATACCCATAATAAAAATGCTCAAATAAAATTTTTTAAATATACCAACAAACTGCTTTGATATACAGGTAAATAGCAATATAAACTTCATTACCGATAAGCTATTTTAACCAGAATTTCACGAAAATTAACTTACATCTCTGGACTGTTGTTTAAACACAGATGGATCAATTCTACCTCTGGTACCCATATCAAGGGAAACACCAGTACTAAATATGAACTTCCTTTATAGTAATATTCATTCTATTCATATCAGTAAATGCCATTACTTTCCTAATAAGCTGCCCTTAAAATATTTTATGAGATTGGTTTAAATCTTTGAGGAGCACCTTGAATCAAATCCAAGAGGCATCACAGAAAGGCCTGTAACTGGACAAAACACTTTCCGCTGAAAATTCATTAATATATTCACAAGTGGAATGTTGACAAGTTTGCTACTGATATCCACAAACCCTGTTTCATTAAGTAACAAATTCATTTCGTAGGCATATATTATTAGCATCACCAAATAACTTGTTCACCTATACTACCAGAAACTTCACAACACTACCAAAATCCTAAACTCTAGATAAACCATATAGCAGGTACTTCTGAAGTACGACCGCAACCCATTACGGCAAAAATGTCACAATAAAAACCTGTAAACTCATATAGTGCCACTACTGTAACACATCATTCATCGAACAACGGTCTCTGCAAAATCAAACTAGAATCCATAAACCAGTAATCATCAACCTTTTGACAAGCCCAGACAGACAGCAGGAAAAAAGACAAATAATACTAAAACTAAGGTGATCAAAAGAAAACCTCGAGATAATTGTAGTTCTTCTGAAATTGAAATCTTAGTGCATTCCGTACTATTCCCACCTTTACACACAACTAAGGAAACACAAACCAGTTAGCAGATCCAAGAACAGTTGAACGAAATATCAATTGAGAGTGAAAAAGTCGAAATTATCTACAAATTGGTGAAACGCAATTTTCGCTATGCATTCGCTGCTTGTATTGGTGGTGTTGGACTTTGCTCTGCGACATTCTGTTCAATTTGTTGCTACAAAAACAATAAGCCTCTCAACTGAATGTTTTTTAATGGCCAAATAAATTAAACTTACCACTGAGCCACCACGCGGGGCGTGGTGGCTCAGTGGTAAGTTCGGCGCCTTGTGACCGGAGGGTTGCAGGTTCGAATCCCACTCTAGCCGCTGCGTACGGACCTTGGGCAAGTCCTTCACTCGCAATTGCTCGTGGCGCTTCGGCGTGAAAATTCCGGCACAGTATCAAATGCTGTAGTCGGGAGCGCCTCTGAGTAGTAGTTGACTTCGAGAGGCGCTATAGAAATATCCGGAATAAAATAAAATAAATAAATAATGACAGATGCCAACACTCACATTTACATTTCTAGGCACACGTCCTCATAGTCCTTTGGGTTTAAACAGAGAGACAGAATCAGTAATTAACAACTAGGTAACCTTTTGTTCGTGTGTACATGTTACCAGAAATGTAAATTCTTGTTAGTGTTAAAGGTAGCACAATTGTTCATGTGCCTCTAAAAGAATGACTCATAAACATTTTCCTAAGGTTGAAAGGATTAACATTGAAAATGCAAACAAACATTAATCAAACTAAGGGACACCATTTTAACCTTCCAAGTAACACTGATGCTTGTAAACCGACACCAGGAGGATGGCAGGTTAAGTAGGCCAGGCGGTCTGCTATTTGACTACACAGTCAACCATAGAGTAGTGGTAACATCACTGGCGCGAAGAGCAAGCGGTAGCAGGATCGCTTCCCGCTACCTCCCCAAATTTAGGTCCACTCAGCCTTTCATTCGCTAGATGGCGAGTTTGATAAAATGAGATGTAGGACGTGATGGGCGCCTTGCATGGCTGCTGTGTACAGTTAAATTCGACTCCTGTAATAACTTGTGATCATCCGTTCATACTGATTTGTAATCATACTGCGTAATTGTCAGTTTGAAGATATTAAAAGAAGATTATTATTATTATTATTAGTATTAACTGGGCTCAACAAGGCAGAAAAGCATTACTGGAATGTCCAGAAATTACACACTGAAAACTAATTAGTATACAATCAAATACACAGCTCATACAACACCCCTTAAATGCGAATCAATTCAAGTTCTAAATTTGTTAAACTCACCTGCTTTTCTTGAGTATTCATGCTTGCTCCAGCAATTGCACTAAGGATAAAAAAAACATACCAGATAAATAGGATACTAAATTGTTTATTTACTTTATCATATTTTTATCTAACAAACAGGTGTAACCTCCCACAAGAGTCACCACATGCAGACCTGAAGCAAGTCCGTAAGGAAAAGTGTCTAGTGCTTTCACATGATGAGACTTGCTGTAACTAGACTGGGAGCCAAATTATGTATTACATTACATTAGAACTTTCATTTACTGTATACATGCAGGTATATATATCATTTACATATGAAACATTAAGCTTTATATTACATTTGCAACCCTCCAATGGCTTTGTTTCATGTTAGTAACCTGTGTAAATTAGTCATTTACATTACTTTACCATGGCAATACGGTATTAGACTGGACTAAAAGCAGGATTTTTAGAATATCATCACAGTGCAGGTTGCTACTCACGCATCATTCTGATTTCGCTGTTGCTGACAAGTCTCTTCAGTAATACGTCTTGTCTCATTGACTTTCTGATCACAGGATGCATTACATTTGGCGACTGTAAAACAAAGTCATGTATGCATGAAAGAAATTAAATTTAGGAAGCAAACAGTAGCTACTAGGAATACTGTGCATGTAAGCATCTGGCTATTTATATAGCACCTTCAAAACCTCTTTAGGGCACATGTATCACTTTGTTCTCTTATAAAAGATCTGTCATCAAACATACAACAGAGTGCAGTAATACATGTTAGAAAAAATTAAACTAATATTATTCAATATCCAATATATTTTCAAGATATATGCCTTGTGCTGCTTCACTATTTACAAACCCAGCGGATCAGTGCTACCAACAAAAACGAATACATACTTATAACAATTGGTAATAATAACAGCAGTTATTATAAATCATAATAATTTGGCAAGTCTGTATTCAAATGATTGTAGGTTTTAGACAGCCGAACTGATGTTGTGTAATGAATGCAGTTACCAATGAATTGTAGAGACGTAGTTAACTTACAAGCATATAGAATGGTTTGGAAATTACTTCACTTATGTCTTGTATTATCATTATCTAACGACGATAAGTTATAAAGTAAGTATGCCAGGTGACAAGACCTTCTTGCTGAGAAGCCTGTTTACAGTCCTCAACTTCTTTCTGTAGTTTCTCCTGAAGCACATTCTGAAATGCAACAGCACAAGGAACAAATTAGTACCTGGAAATCACTCATTGTGACCAGCTGGTATGATTGTGAGATATTAGGTTTGCCAATCTACACCAGCTGTGAAGGCAATATATCTCATAACACATGTGAGCATTTCTACAGAACATTTAAAGAAAGTCTTTAATATACTTTCCACAAACCTAACATCAAAGTTTTAGAATAAACAAGTACGAGCATTACTCAACAAGGCAGAGATGATAATCAAAATTCTTTTCACCAAGGTTTTCAGGTGTGCAGATTATTTACATTTTTATTTCTTTATACAATGTCACTACCTAATGAGCAGTTGTTCCTGAAGGGCTAGCTCAATCATTATTACAGTGGTTTTATATAGCACCCCTTCAAGATTATCTACTCAGGAGCACTCCCAGTCCAACCCCAGTCAACAGAACAGTCTTAAGGCCAGAAAGAAACAAGGCAGGGTGGCCTATTGGGTTAATCGCAGTGCTACCGGAAGCCCATTCCATGTCGCAGGGCCAGCCACAGAGAATGCATGGTGCTGCCAGCTAGCAGTGCACGCACGAGGAACAAGGAGCTCCGCTTGCACAGCCGAGCGAAGGGAGCTACGGCGCAGGACGACCACAGTGGGACAGCAAAGCTCCCGTAGACATGGAGGTGCCAGGCTTTCCATACATTGCCAAACCAGGGCCGGTAGGCAATGTACTGTGGGTAGGGGAGCCCGTGGAGAACACCCGCATGTACCGCGAGATTCGGCCAAACTTAGGGATCTGACCCACCAGTCAGGCAGCCGTGCGCAGGACCCTGTCAAGGTACCTCAGTCGGCAGGCCAGGATCCCATCAATATCCCTAAACATCAGTGTTTCAGAAGATGCTCGAACCATCACATCACGTTCCAGGGCGAATACACAACCGTTCCTTAGTCTATGCTGCACCGGCTCTTTGGAATGATCTCCCAAAAGATCTCTGCCAGTTTGCTCATCCTCCTATCTCGCCTGCTAATTCACCTCTCCTCCACTTGCACTCTCTTCCACTGCATTCCACTCACGACTGAAAACCGAACTCTTCAAGCTATCCTATCCTGATTCCAATTCTGCGCCAACACACAACCACCATCATCACCGATTACGACCGCAGCACCCTGCTGTCTCCTCGGCATGACCTCCTGGACTCTGACCTGGCACCGGAACAGACAAGGCGGACACGGTTCTTGCGGACTTGATTTGATATAGCGCCGGGAAATTAGCTGGTCTTTCTGACGTGGCTTCTGTGTGGCGCTGAGAAATTTTGGAGATTTACATTTCATTACAAACATGTCCGATTTACATCGATTACGACCAGCATCCTGGAATCAGCGACATGAACTAGAACAGACTTGGGCGAACATGTACAATCGGGGTGCCTATGTACTATCTGGGTGGGTGTCTTTGCATCGTGAGGGTCGGTTAGGGTCAAGGTAAGCGTCGTGAGGTCGGTTAGGGCTTAGGGTCAGTGTAGCCTATATATTTGTGCGACTAAAAAAGCTATACCTGCAAGTGGAAGCTGGATTTTAAAATTCAGGGCTAGGGTTTAGGCACCCCGATTGAACATGATCGCCCAGACTTGGTAAATTGACTTAAAATATGAACCTTTTCGTTTTCAGCGTTGCGTTTCGCTTCTTCGAGGGCTTTAACTTGATCCTGAATCTTAGCCTCGTTTTCTTTCATCCTTTTTTCCTCCTGTCGAGCAAGTTTTAGTTCATCCTTGCAGGACTCCATCAGTTTTGTCAGCTCCGCCCTGGCGGCTTCAGTCGAGTCCAAGTCAGATTTCATCAGGGTTATCTTTGTCGTAGTGTCACGGTGACTTGTTAACAAAGCCCAGTAACTGTAGCCCAGGAAGGCGATCGTAATGAGAAGAATCGCAAAAACGATCCTAGGAACAATCCGATTTCCGTAGATACGTCCCGAACCTCCATGATCTTTGTACTCCTTCGCCATGTCGTCCTTTCAGATTATAGAAAACACGAGACTATAATTTTAAAGATTAGTAATGGATTGCCACCTTGTGAATGAATCTTTTACGCAATCGCTTTAAATAGGCCTACTCGGACGACAGAATGCGAAAACTAACATTCTAATCGAGTTTCGTATATATCAGAGAACTTTATATAATTTAATTCGTACAGTCATAAAAAGCTTTAGTTTATTCGCCACAGACGGCTTTGAATAAAATTTAATGTTCCTGTAATATAAGCTTTGTGGTTCAATAAACGACCTATTTTATTCAGAAAAATGCCAACTGCAGAATTAACAGAAAACCGTTTTAATACGATTTCACAAGTAGGCTACTCAATCGAGAAATTAAGCAAAATTCAATAGGCTTACTGGAACTGGCATGTTTGGTTGATTTATTGCAAACGATTAAATATCAATCGGAATTTAGCACTTTTAAAATTCTTGTACTTGTTATCAACCTCCTAGCTCACGCTTCTAAATATTACTGACGTCATTAAACCGTTGCCTCAATCGGTAACTATATCATATTGTCTACTCGAAAACACACCCATATAATAATTTCAAATAGGTCAACGCCTTTCCTTGGGTCAACGCGTACCATCCCGATTGCTTCTACCTCAATACAGAATCCTTGCTGCTACCTTAATGACTTCCGAGGTGCCTACGTGGCGCCTAAAAGCGATCCCATTGTAGGCTACCGGTAAGCTCTGATCGATTTAAAATATGCTGCAGCATTTATCGCTTGTAACATATTGTTGCTTTTAATAGCTTTGGATAGCCGTTAGCTAGTCACCCTAAGTAAGCAAGTAAGTAAGTAAAGTTCAACGCATTGTTTGATTTTCATGCAAGCGTCTGCAACTTATCCAAAACTCACAAAGGCAGCGCTGACATCGTAGAGTGCAAGTAGGGAGACCTGGGAGCGACCAATGGCGCCATCGAAATCAGATAGGCCTAGAAGTAGAAGGGTTTCCGTAGAGTGACCCTTGCGGAAGCCAGATTGAAAGATCGGAAGTAAGTTATTAGCGTCAAGGTAAACCAATAGGCCTAATTGCTGAACGACTAATTTCTCGATGATTTTAGAAATAAACGAGACGTTCGCAATGAGTCTAAAGTGTGCAGGGTCCGACGATTCGAGACCGGCTTGAGTATAGGAGTGACGATCCGTCTCTTCTTTGAAGCTGGGAGAGTACTGTCTCGGAACGAGGTGTTGCATATGAGGGTCAGGAAATGGAGAAAGACATCGTTATAGTCCTGGAGCAGGAAAGTAGGAAGGGGGTCGAGAATGGGAGTGATATGATGATGTTTGAGAGTTCTGGTGACAAAAGACTATTCTCTTTCGCCGGGGTCTGGCGGGGAGCGCCTCTGAATAGTTGCATTGAAGAGGCGCTATATAACTGCTTAGTTGATTGATTGATCCTCAAATCGCTTCATTTGCTAAAACTTTAATATCCAGAGCAAATCCACTTCGAAGTATTAATCTATAACTCCCGACAGTATTCCCAGTCCACGTAACTCCGTGATCCCTTCACCATCCAGGCAACCGCTCCACCCGATCCTCCTCCTATCTCAGTCACTACTCATCTAAGTTTTCAAACGAGCTATATCCAACATAGGCTCGTTTGGAACGATCTCCGCTCTGAGTTCCGCAGATTCTCGATTCCTCTGTTATTGGCCAAACTGGATCGGATTCAGTAAGTCGTGCCATGGGCCGTAATTATCATGTACAACAACTCGCGGACAGTGACCATGACGTTGTCCCAACACTGACCAAATATTTGTATTGATTCTTAAGAGCATGCATGAATTTTCTAAGTGATTGAAAAATGCAGCCTGACCTCTACTACTGGACCTTCATGTAAAATTAGGCCTACCTTTCACCGGTTTGGGAGGTTCTACACAAATATTCTATTACAGTGTATAAAATTATTACAGTGGCAAATAAATATAGGTCTATGCCTCTTGTTAAATACGGTCCTTAGGCCTACATTCGTAATAGATCGTAATCTCCAAACTTCTAAAGCTCCAAATCAAACCAAATCAAATCAAATATTCGTTTATCGCAAGTTCCCATCTACACAGACGCGATGGTATCACACTTATAGCAATTGGTTAAATCAGACAACAGCTTAATTAGTAATGAAGAAATGCAACAGATTAACGAATTTTAGTATAAAATATACATGTAAAACAGTATCAGTGGCTAAAAGAGTTAAGAAACAAGATCAGAGAAGCTATGGTGGAAGCCCTTCTTATTTCCTGCAAAATATTAAGTGGAAAGCCGTGAGATCGGAGGACTCGAAGTGCATGGAGTGATGATGAAGAGGCTGATAGGACCTAGTTAAGATGAATATGCATTCTAAGGTCGGAGCAGATTATGACTCCTAGTTCCCGCAAAGAAGAGACACGGATTGCTCCCGGAATGATTGGGCCGATATATGGGGCATACTTTCCCTCTAGCATAAATTATTAGTTCACGTGTTTTATGGGGTTTAGGCGCAGATTATAAGCCATGAGGAGATATGGGAGAGTTCTCCCTCGGCGGTGTCCATTTGAGAGGAGCCTATAAGAAGGTAGGTATCATCAGCAAACCTTCTGATCCGAGGACTTTCCGCTGAAGACTGGTAGCGCATTCTACACGTTAAACGATCTACCATTCAACTGATAACTTGTTGAGCATTCCACATTGAATTGGTGAACTATTCCATCGCCTGCAGTGACTGTTTGCTTAACCCTATCAATTGGCGGAAGTTCCAGGTGAATATTGCCATAAGTTCCAGGTGAATATTGCCATAATGTTGAAACCCATAGAACCACCAAAATTGGAACTTTCGACAGATTTTTGCAATGTGTGATACATACATACTTACATACATACATAATTATATAAATGCATGCATGCGTAAATACATACATACATGCACACATACTCATGCATACACATGTAGTTACATTAGTTTGCTTCGCTGTCTCATAGTCTTGCTCGTACACACACACACACACACACACACACACACACACACACACACACACACACACACACACACACACACACACACACACACACACACACACACACACACACACACACACACACACATACATGTATACATACCGACATACATACATACATAGTATTACATACACACATACATATACATGCATACACAGTTACACACACATATGTACATAAATATATAATACACTCATACTTATACACACACAGTGTCATGTGGTTACATTTACCGCAGTGCTTTGCTGTCTCGTATAGTCTTCTCGTATACAAACATCGACGTTGCTTCCCGTGATCGATCCTGCCCCGTCACTGCGGACATAACCCCGTCCGTGCCTTGTCTGACCGTTGGCGAACAAGCTTATTCGTTTATGCTCATTGGGAGTGAAGAAACACTGAGTGTTCACGTCGTGGCCCCATATAAATAACAAGACTTTATTGCTTTTGCAATGCGCAGTGTGGGAATTGTAAAAAACAAGACTGGGGGCGGGGGTTAGACTTTGATGAGTTTGTTCCATGTTTAGTTGAATATTTAATCCGTATTTTGGAAACTGAGAAACTTAAAAAATGCAATAGAAAGCTTAAACTCCTTAAAATGATGATATCACCAAATTTATTAGTTTACAGTTCACATGGTCACAAATCTCACAATAAACCAGAGCATTAGTTTATTAGTTACACACAAAGTGAATTGTGAAAGAAAATGCTAAAACATATGCATAATAATAATAACACTAGCACAACTGAGGGGTTGGAAACGACCCCTTGGGGTGTGCAGTGAAGACTTAACTGTGGGGTCCTAAGAAAGACTAGGGTGGGTTGAACCCCAACCCCAGACAATTCTCACCCTGGCGATGCGTTCGTGTGTGTCAAGTTGCACTCCCGTTCAAGTTCGTATTGGTATCCCAACGTTCCGTGTGCGGAATGATCCCAGTGTCAATATGTAGGCCTATAAACACGACTCAACGTATAGGTGGTCTTTATAGCAGGGTGTGAGGCCCTTAAGCCATCCGGATAGCATTAGTTTATTAGTTACACACAAAGCATTCAACTGCAAGTGCAGAACCTCGAGTCATTGGTTTCAGATCAAATACTAAATGAAGTAATTTCTGAAAATAAAGTTTCAACGCAGATGTAGGCACTAGGCAGTAGTCGCGTACGATGTTTTGGATCTCATTGGCGCTAAATAAACGCAAAAAAATAATTAGCAAATCGGACCTTGCAAGCCACTGCCGCACATGTATCTGATGTTAGCAGACATTTGCTTGTGATGGTGGACGCTGGCGTCGATGTATTATGCGAAGGGTATCGATGTGGTCAGAAGCTTCAGAAGATGGCTGCCAGAGGAGAGTGAGTGTGTGAGGATGGAAGGAGGAATGGGGTGAGGGGAGAAGGTCATCGCTTGAGACGTCGCATTGAATTGATTGAGATAATCGATGGCGAGGAGACGTTGTCTGAGAAAGGAAGATGCTGAACAAGATCTCGAAGCACAAAGGATGAAGAGGAGGAATCGGAGAAGGATGAAGGTGCAGAAGAAGAAGGAGGAGAATGAGAAGAAAAAGGTGGAGGCATAGAAGAAGGAGGAAGAGGAGGGAATAGCTGGAGAAGGAAGTGAAGAAAGAAGAAGAAGAGGAGGGATGAAGAGGTAAGAGATCGAGAAGGAGGAAGAAGTGAATTAAGGATAGGAGAATTGGGAAGAGGAGGAAGAACAAAAGGAGGAAGAGCAAGAGGAGAGGAAGCGGAGGATGATGCTGAAGGAGGAGAAATAGGAGGTGGAGGAAAAGAGGTTGAGAAATAGGAGGAAGAAGAGGAGGAAGAAGAAGAGAACGAATAGTAGGAGGATGAAGAGGCAGAAGGTGAAATGGGGCCGAGTAGGAGGAGGACAGGAAGGAAGAAAAAGAAGTAGAATAGAATGAGAAGAAGGAAGAGAAGATATGAGAAAGACAAATAGAAAGAGGAAGAAGAGGATGAATAAAACGAACAATGTAAAGAAGAAGAAGAGGAAGAAAGAACAGAAAGAGGAGAAATATGAGGAAAAGAAGGAGAAAAGGAAGAAATAGGAAGAAGAGGATGAAGAGGTATGAGTAGAAGAGGAATAGGAGGATGAAGATAAAAGCAGGAAAAGGAAAAGAAGTAGGAAGAGGAGAAGATCAGGAGGAAGATAAGTTAACGCAGAAGAATGAACTAGAGAACAAAGAGGACGAAGAAATTGGAAAAGATGGAGCAAGAGGAGAACAGTGGAGGAAGAGATAGTAGAAAATGGGGAAGAAGCAGAGGAGGACGAAGAAGGAGGGAGGAGGACGATGACAAGGAAAAGAGGATGAAGAGAAATTTTATTTTTGTTATTAGCTAACATGCCAAGAAAATCGTCAGCACGGAGTTACAGAAACAAAAATAGAGTGTTTAAAAAAGAAACTGATTTTGTTAAAGTTCTCAAACCCGTCAGGTAGACAAGTGGGTTGTGTGTTGTAAACTCACAGATATAGTTTACAATACTCAATTCGTTTGTCAAACACGTGTACAAAGTACACCATAATAGACAGTTTGTTGCTGTCGGATTGATCAAGCAACAATGACTAAGTTAATGCTTCAAGGAACTCAACGATTGATTGTAATCGATCGATTGGTCTTACTATCAACGCTTTCTGCTGCTGCTGCTGCTGCTGGCCTGCTGCTGCTGCTGCCACAAGTACATTTCGGGCAGTTGCACTTTATGCGGTCGATAGCAGATGCTAATTTTGGTGAAACGATTTACTGAAGGCTTTCATTTTTATCAGCTGCTGATTTTGATGCATTGCTTTGCATGCCAAATTCTTCTTCTCTACTCTGAGCTGAAGAAGAATCAGTATAAGACAGATGCATTGCAGAAACTCTGTGATACTTGTTCAGCTGTTTTTCCTCCTGAAGACGTTCTTCCAAAATCTTCCTATTCTTAGCACGTTCTTCCTTATTAACAAACGTGTTAGTCTACTCCCGTTAAATTAGACTTCCGATAATAAGACTTCCGATCAGCGCTCTGGTCTTCAAACATAATCGGTCTTCTGGGAATCGAATCAGAGTTAAAGTATCAACATGTGCAGTGTCAGACAGTTTGTCCTTGTTGACCTGAAAAGTTGTCTCCTTTATCATCTCCGTTACGGATGCTCGTTTAGATTGTTTCTGAAGTTTGCTCCATGTATCAAAAAATTTCTCCATCTCTCTAATTTGCGCTTCTTTCTATAGTTGTTGGAATCCTAACCACATCCCATAACATCGTAAACTGTTTAATAAAAGTTTAGCTACGTTGGTTAGAGCGTATACGTCCTTTGCCCGCTAGTTGCGTGCAGTTGCCGGTTGCCATACCGATGGTGGCTATTTCAGAGATATAAATCTCGGGCTAGAACGGTCCGCAACGGGGAACTTAAATGGCGTGGCTCCAGGACTGTAGTGGTAAAATTAGAGGTGAGTACACGCTACCGGTTAGTTTTCCAAAAGAAATTAGAGGTGAGTATACGCTACAGTATTTTGTGAGTATATGCTGCAGTATTTTAATATAAATAAATATAAATATTTTGTGAGGTGTGTATACGCTGTCTATAGGGGTGAGTATACGCTGTATACCCGCGTATACCCTCGACTACAGCCCTGCGTGGCTCCCATTCAAACGGGCAGCGGTGATGAAGGATCTCTCCCGATGAGTTCATTGAAAAATGAGCAGGGTCGAGGCCATACGGTCGTTATGGAAAACATATAAATTTAGAATTTAGAATACCGCGCACTATATCTAACTGCCTTCTTCTCAATTTTGTGTTGTTTAAAGAACGCTCCTAAAACCTAACGAGATGTTGGAAATTCATTCCTCAGATCTATTCTGCGACAGGTCCAACAATTGAAGGGCTTGCAGCAATGACCAGGTATGTCGGATTTTTTGAGTTTTGGGAAAATGGCCTCAAAGATTTGGCACTTCAAACTGTTGTATCTAAGCCATTTTACGAGATATCGACAAGCTGTTTGAAGCACCATGTGAGTTATTACTGTCTTTCACGAAATTGTTACATAATGGAATGTAAAAGATAACATTAATGTTTTTTTTCACGACATATTGCTTCATACCTGGTTATTGACACTCAATAACCCAGTATGAAGCAAAAATCGTCTGCTGTTAGTCGACATACCTTATTCTTGCACCAAATGGTGACTAGCACACAGTACAAATTAATCGTGCAATAAGAAGGTGAGTCATCATGGCTACATTACAGTAAGAAAATAATAACGCAAAATCAGTGAATTGTAGAGTAAGTAAGAGACAATAACCGGGTATGTCAAATAACCTGATTATTGCACCGGTTTTAATACAAAGATTACACGAAAAAACGGCAATTTTTGTAATCATACCGGGTTATTGCATTGGAGTAATGCTGCCGGCTGCTAAATACCATATGTCGACAAACTGTTTTATCCAAAAGCCAATTCAAAAATAATCAGATTTGCACCAAATTTGCAGGGTATATAGAATGCAATATTCCAAGCACGCTGGCATACTTTTTCACATAAACCAGGTATGTCGACATACCTGGTTATTGAGGCAAGCCCTTCAATTAAGCCAAACTTCTGTATTCTTTCGTGTCTGTATTATTCAAGTTGAAGCATCTTCGTCAGACTCGCACTGTGCGACGATCGCTTACCACACGTGCTGCCTCTGCACTGATCCACGCCTTTGTCTCCTCTAGAATAGACTTTGGCGATGCTATTTTCTCCGGAGTGGGAGCTCTCTTATCTCGAAATTTCAGACTTTTCTAAAAGTATCTTTTGGTCTGATCGGTGGTATTCCAAAATTTGGCCATATCTCCGCGTACAGACGAGATACTCTGCACTGGTGACCTCTACCTATTGAGTATAAGATTTTACCTCTCGAAATTGTCTAGTGGAAACCCATACTATCTATGGTGGTATTAACATGTAGTTAGGTTGAAGAAGATAAGAAGATTTCAGATAAACAATAGGCCTACAATTAAAACTAAATACGTGATGACAAAACCTTCGTAAACATTCGAAGAAGAATTTCATCTTCAATTCAATTTGTTAATAACGTTTGAATATTACAATACTACAAAAGAAGACAACACAGTGGAAGCCACAGGAAATAGAAATATCATAAAAACACCAGAAATAAGTAAGTAAATATTTGTATAAAAATTATTAATATATGTTTTTATTGATTTAATATTTCATTTATATAATATTACTATTATTTACACTTGTTAAATGCACATGATATTCATATAACATAATGGTAAGAAAAAATGTAATAACAGTAGGCCTACAATAATAATTAAAAAATATATTTTAATATTTTATATTTTTTATATCTTTCAGCTGCAAATTTTATTAATAAAGATAATAATAAAATTATAAAATAATGTAAATAATTAAGTAAGTACACAATAATGTAATAATATATGCAGTGAAGTTAGGCCTATATATATGCAAACAAAACTATGTTCATAATAAACCTCCTCGAAATGGCATCCAATTTTAATCAAACTTGGCAGAAATCATTCATACATTATGTTGAAAAGAATTTCGAGGTTTCACTCTGAACTTGGCAACTTTTAATTTTTTGTCATTACTTTAAGACCGCCCTATTATGATTATAAATATATAGGCCTATACATATACATATATTATGCATTTGCATATAAGTATGCATATATACATATAAATATACATTGATTTCAATTCTGTTTATATATACATATACATATATACGAATACATATATATATGCGAATACATATGCATATATATATATCAATATACATATAGAGATGCGCTGAAAAGGAGGGAGAAGTCGTTTGTAAAGGAGGAGCGTTTGGTAAGAATCGATCTGTCAAGCGCAGCAACCAACCAGACTCCGGTCAGCAGCAGCACCAGCAGCAGCAGCAACGGTGCCATAAGCATCGATGTGCAATCGGTCTGCTCGCAGCGGATGCGGGGACTTTGCGTGCATTGGCCTACAGCAGCAGTAACCACAGACTCCGAGCATCATCCATCCTCCCATAAACACATATACATATACATATGTATACATACAGATACACGTACACGTGCGCATACACATACAGATATAAAAATACATATATGCATGTGAACTTACATATATTGGATGACCACAGCAGGCCACGGATGACCACTTATACATCCATGAAGCCAGCGACACGTTGTGCACGGGTTACTGTATGAGGCCGGTCATTGTGAGGCCTCGGACACCACAGACACACACATTCACACGCGCACACACACACACGCATTCACGCAAGCCTCGTGTATACATTTATGCAGAGCGACTTATACAACGGGCATAATGATTACGACTGCTGTGCATCGGAGTATGGGAGGATTTCCCAAAAGACAGAATGAAGGAGTAGAGAGAGGTGGGAGCAGCAGCAGCAGCAGCTTCGTCATCTCATCTCCATTATGACGATGATGTGTGACAAACCGTGATGATTATAATTAGCACTGTCGTCGCCAAAGGCCTTGCTCATCTGCCAGAGAATATGTTCATAATTCGCCAGATCGGCGGAAGCCGGTGCGTCAGTAAGATGGTCGTCGCTAAGCGGACAGATCTACTGCAGCACACATATTTAACAAGTATGTATACGATGGAAAATTTTACAGAGTAAGTGCGTAACGATGGTCAAAACAGTCATTGTTGTGGGCTTGATGTTCTATGTGCGCCTCAGCCAAAAGATCGTGCAATATCAGGAATACACTTCTACTGACTGATATCTTAAAATGAAGCATGGATTACTCTATTATATATCATTATATCTATTTATAGATATTTATCACATTCATATATTTAAATAATTTACAAGTGAAACAATTATACATTGTATTAGAATGGATTATTTCAGATTGGATTGAATTAGAATGGAATAGCTTGGATTGGATTGGATCAGACTGAATTGGATTTAATTTTATTGGAATAAATTAGATTCGATTAATTATGCATCTTGGTACGAGACCGTAAGTTTGCCCTCATGCAGAAGGATGGGTTCAGTCAAACAATAAGACGGGAGGGGGTTAGGAGTTTCTTTGTCTGATTAAGTCGTCGGCCATTTACCTCTGTAACGGGAGTTCGAATCCCGTGATTTGGCATGCAACATTGCCAGTCTGTTGTTGAGCCAAGTATACCCAATAGGTTATGCTGCTGTTCGGTTGCTTTCGTTGTCTTTGTGCTTCAGCCAAGAGATCTTTCAACAGATCAGAAGATTCCTATTGATAGAGCTAGCATTATTAATGTAACCTGGATTATTATTATTATTATTATTATTATTTTTATTATTATTATTACTACTACTACTACTACTACTACTACTACTACTACTGCTGCTGCTGCTGCTGCTGCTGCTGCTGCTGCTGCTGCTGCTGCTGCTGCTGCTGCTGCTGCTGCTGCTGCTGCTGCTGCTGCTGCTGCTGCTGCTGCTGCTGCTGCTGCTGCTGCTGCTGCTGCTGCTACTACTACTACTACTACTACTACTACTACTACTACTACTATTACTACTACTACTACTACTACTATTACTACTACCACTACAACTACTACACTACTGCAATTTTTATTACTAATTTTGCAAAAGTTTGTAACACGTATTAAGTCACCCATACATGTGTGACTTAATGAACCTGAGAAATGAATTTTTGAGGGGCGGAAATGCGAATGATTTCACCATACCTACCACATCATAGCTTACCAAACCACGTCTATCCTTACCTGACGATACCTCACGTTATTGCTCGTGTCATATCCTTCCGTATACTTTCCTCTACCACACAATACGACACCATAACTTATCTTACAATAGCTTACCTTTCTTCGGTGTACTTTAATTAACCTGACCATGATTACCTTACCTTACTAAACCTCTCTAGCTTTTCGTACCATATATTTCACATTTCGTACCACATATTACCTTGGCTTACCTTACTGGAAAGATTGAGTGATCTTACCTACCCATTTCACACATTACCTAACCTTGCATTGTCATCTATGATGTTACTTTATCTAAACTAATATGATTTGATGGATTCCAGTGTCATCCTGAATCACTCCAAGGACCATGGGTTCACGGGGTCACATCCCCCGTCCACTGGAGAACGTGTACATCGCAACCCCAGACGCCTCAAGAGCTTCATCCTTCTCTCGGTCTTCTTCCGGAGTAGGAGGTCCACCGTCGGCGACTCTTCCGCCCAGGAGCAAGGCCCGTTCGAAGAAACGGAAGCCGCAGAAGACGCAACAGCTGAACGTCACCCTGTCGACGTCGTTCCTCGACCGTCGTCTGCCGTCATCTCCAGCGTGGCTGTCTGGCGAGAGAGCCTTGCTGTTCCAACCTGCGGCCGAGAACGCTTCGGCAGCTGGTGGACTGACCCATGGCGACCATCGGGCGGCGGGGCTCCTTCTTCTGTCCGAAGAGGTGGCCACCGTCAGCGCAGCCGTTGCCAGTGTCTGCGCTTTCTGGGTCCTTCTCGGCACAGCACTCTGCTTCGTACTGCGCGTGCGCCGACGCAAGCGCAGACGGCAGCGTCGACGCTCTCGCGCAGACGCCGCGCAAACGGCCATGTTGGACGAAATGATACGCTCTGAGCTCGCTAGGGGGCGAGCGAGGCTGCAGTGTGACGGCGTGGAGTACTGCGCCCCGACCTATGCGAATGTTCCTCGACATCTCATAGAGTCCACGAATGCCTTTGATGCTGTTGACTCGGAGAATCTCTACTGTAGCATTCCGGCTACTATGCACTCCGAGGACGGAAAAGGAGGATCGAATCCCAACGGTCAGATGGTCGTCAGTGCTGATGCCAGTCGAAGCCACGACCGCAGGCTCCGTCCCACCGGAAGTGGATCGCGAAACTTCGGCACCAGGGTGGCGGAAACGGCCCTCGACATGAAGACTTGCAACGCACGCCTCGACCATTCGAGAACGCAGCGGTGCCCAGATATGACGTCGTTCAAAGATGGCGTGGCCGGAAGAGATACTTTCATCGCAAGGGAGATGTCAATTCGGGTCACTACGGTTGGTCTGCGCCAGTGCACTCCGGCTGCCTTGGCCGGATTTGGAAGAGTCCCCTCCGGCGGATCGAAAAGGTGTAAGCACGCTTTTAATGATTCCAGAGCAAATCAAAAGGACGTTGTGTACGATAAATCGCGCAGAAAAGACACTGCTGGTCACCATCAAATGCAGTCCAAGCCAGGCAGAACCGGTTTACAGGAGATGACTTATCCAGATTTCGACAAAAGCTCCGCCGTCCTACCTCGCCAGTTTTGCGCCGCTATCAGTTCAAATTCGAACTACTGCAGTGACGTCAGCAACTTTCGATGCCGTCATCACGCGACGGTTGAAGGCCGCGCGGGTGACGTCAGACGTCTAACGATGACGCCATCATCGTCGTTGTCCCATCGCTGTCCAGCACAGGGCGTCGGTGGAGGGGCAGCTAGTGGAAACGAGTCTAACGGTGGAGGAGAGCTGCGACCGCCAAACCGCCCTTGTACAGTTGCGGGGGCGACGAACAAAGCTCCGGTGAGATTTCCGAAGATGGGTCGGTCTTGTCTCGTTATGGGAGAGTTGATCCGCAGGGACTGGGTCTGGAGATTAGGCGGGGGCCAGCCGCTTGGATCACTTCCAGTCTGCGAGCGCTGCGACCCGTGTCCCGGTGGCCGAGGACTTCCGGCGGAAGTATCGATGAACAACATTTGACTACACGCTTGAAAGATAACGATTGTGATCGAAGGGCTCATAATTGTCTGGCGATCTGGCAAAGAAATACCAAGCCAACGTCGATGGGACTCGGTGATGGAATTGTACGCGTGTGCGGACACGCAACAGTGAAGACTTTTCCCAGATGTTCGAGCATCACTCACTTGTGAACGAACTTTTTGTTCTCGGTGAACTCTAATATCAATAAGATTATGCAGGGTTCCTTAAAGACGCCAAGTAAATGTTCAGATTTTTCACATGTATTGTATACTCAACATGTAATAACATACATTCATACATACAAACATGCATACATACAAACATACATACATACAGACATACATAAATACATGCATAGATACATACATACAGACATACATACATACATACATACATACATTCACACATACATGCATACATACTTACATACAAATATACGTACATACAAATATACGTACATACATGCATACATACATACATACATACATACATACATACATACATACATACATACATACATACATACATACATACATACATACATACATACACACACACAACCAGTGAAGCATGCATTACAATAGACAATCAGCGTGGCCTACAGCTAGACATGTATTGATATTTTAGCGCTTTCATTTTCAAAGTAGTCAAACTAATGTCTAACTGTAGGCCATAGTAAATGATTGCCTTACAGTCGATATGACATGTTGACGGCGTTCTGATCACATTATAAGCCAGACATTACGGCCAAATATATTACACTTAATACGTTGCACGAATTACATTGCAATAATTACACCACATCAATTACATCACTTGATCTACATTAGGCTACATCTACACACATAAATGTACTTTGTATTTAGCGCTACATAAATATGACACTATAACACTTGACTGTGGTATTCAATTCAATACCATAAAATATAAAACACTTTTGTGCATTTCCATAACAAACACAATACAATACAATGCAGCACAAATTGTCCAACACAATCCGATGACATATGACAGAAAACAATACAAACAATACAATATCGTAGCTTATGTACTAGCTGTGTGTCTAGTGGGACTGTAGTCAATATTAGATGTTGACACGAACTCTAATACTGCTGCCTTTGGGTAAACGTATTTTTCTAAGCGACAACGTCTACAGGGAATCAGCGTGTTTTGTGTGTGTGTGTGTGTGTGTGTGTGTGTGTGTGTGTGTGCGTGCGTATTTGTGTGTGTGCGTGCGTGTGTGTGTGTGCGTGTGTGTTTGTGTGTGTGCGCGCGTGGGCATGGACGTGTGTGGTATGCGTGTGTGTGTGTGACGTAGACAAACATGAATTGTTATTGCTAATTTGTGGCTGAAAAAGAAAACAAGACCGCCATTTTGTTGCCGCAACGACACAAACGCTTTACTTTATATACATTTATGGATGATGATCTGAGCCACGCCTTTCTGCATGTGTTTTTTAGGAAGAGCAACCCATTGAGCTGCTGCCGACTGTTTGTAGGATTGTTTATTATAGAATATCAGAAAAATTAAAAAGAATATAGAAAAACTCGTCTTCCACTTCCTTCTGGCTTTTGAAAGGGTTGCTCGTAACAAGATGGCTGACTGGTTGAGCGATCAGAACATAAAGCCATGATTGAATCTCTTCTGAGGAAGTCGTTATATATCTAGACACTTAATGTAGCGCATTTTGTTTTTCCTCAGAAGAGATGCGCTCGACTGTCTAAGTGTTGTTACTAGTTCGTTTGGAATAGCACATTATTATGTTAGTAAATAATCTTCAGGTAAAGTCACTACTCACTGACTACAGGTAACTTGAGCAATTCATCTAAGCAGAAATGCTTAGAGCCGTCGCGAGTAATGTCTTTAGTTGGTCGGTTGGCTTGACATTTGTATACACGCAATTATGCCAGAATATAGCATCCAGACTAAAATATGGATAAGTAGTTCAATAAGAAAAAAATGAGGTCATTTGAAATGGAGAAAATTGTAAAAGAAGGATCATAGTTATAAATATATAAAGAAATAAATAGGATCAGTATGGATCGTCTGGAAATAATAAATCTATCTCGGAATAGGATCGAGGAAAGAAGCATGCGAGATATCTATGTCACCCGTTCAGTAACGAGGTCATGCATATCTTGAACGAGCCACTAGAAACCGATAGATCCCTTCCACATGGCCTCGACATAATGCAATGGGCGAAGGCCTGCATGCACCACAGGCCTAGACCTATTCGGACGCCCTGTTTACAGACGGTGTCGAAAATATGCATAAATAATCTCAAAGTAGGTCTGAATCAATAGGCAAATGCATATTATGATCATAAGCGTTGTATCATTATTCAGGCTGTGGCGAGCTTGAAGCCCAGCATACGCTACATTTCACCTACTAAATATTGTACCCAGCGTGTCATAAAAATAGATAGACACTCTTCTTCTATAGCATTCACGCTTTGGATCAAAATGTGCTTTTGTTTGAAAACTTCAGTTTTGCACATATAGAATAAACTGTGGTAGGCCTACCGATAGTTTGATAATTCTGACCGTTATTACTCTTTAGTTGTTACTGTTTAGTGCTCTTTTCATTTGTAATACCTTTTTTTAGAGATGGAGTTACTGATATGAAAGATAGCCATTATTTCAAGATGTTTAATAAAGCATTTTCATGAAAAATTTGTCAAGAAATACCAAGGTGACCTAACTAATAATTACTTATTATTAATGAATTATAAATTTGACAGTTTTTAAATCCCAAAGGATAATTTCTACATGGATTAAAATAATTATGACGACGATAAAAACTTGGCTTTAAAAATAATTAAAATGACTGGTTTCAAACAATGTAGACTAAGTATTCACTTTCAAACTGAATGTTTCATATCTTTGAAAGTTACCAACTAAACTATTTCCCTTCGAATTTTATGTTTCACGGTGTTTTAAAGCCTTTAACGCTGCAGAATTCGGACGATTCAATCAGCCTGTTTACAAGAGGCCCCTCTCTTCATAGCCAATCGACAGGTGGATTTTAACGTTATACCTTTTAGGTCTAGCTATATTTACATTTAGGGCCTTTTATAGGCCTTTGGTCTGAACAGTTCGCGGACGGTCTTTGTATTGCAGTAGAGGGTCAATGTTTGCTGGCTCAGTTAAATCAGAATTGCATTCGGCATGTTAGACTCACGTAAGGAGCATTCGCCAATCTTGGTCAGGAGGAGTGTGTCGGAAATAACTGTCCTATAGTTTTGCTGCTGTTTATGACTGATGGTGTGGGCGACACACATTGATTAGCAAACGGCAGGACATAAATAGGTGACGATGAAAGAAATATGACTGTTGCGTAGGCCGATACACAAACATCGCTCTGGAAAACTGCAGGCTAACAATATTGTATCGCTGACAGTAAGGTACGTACGAACGGGTAAATATTGTATGAAACAGCATTGCACACAACCATTGTCAATAGCTATGTAAGCAACTACTGCAAGTAACTGTTGTAAGTAACTATTGTAAGTAAATAGTGGATGTAGATATTGAATGTAGTATTTGTATATAATATTAAATAGTGTATTTAGTTACTATATGTACATGTTGTTTGAAGATATTGAAAAACAAGTGTTTACATAACTAATGACCATCGTAAGCCTATGAAACTACACCACATGTAAACATAGTAACTATTGTGTGTAACTATTGCATAGTAAAAGCTTCAAATATGTTTTACGTAGTATTGTATATAAGTGTTGTGTAGTTGTTGAATCTATCTCTTGGATTTAGCTGTTGCAAGTGCACATGATTGCTATCCGATATAGGGTTAAAATTTACCCATCAGCCATACACTGGAGTATTGTTGGCCAACAAACCACATTGAAATAATTGAATCCAATCATATTTGTCTCAAGAACTGAACATTCCTTTCTAGCTTAGCTAAAAAGACATAACTATGCAGTCACACACACACATATATATGTGCATATATAATTTATATATGCACATACATTTATACATGCATATACATATATTCACATACGTATACATGTATGAACATACACATACAAAGAGCATAATTGTAGTAATATCATCAACTGTTGAACCAAATCTAATGGCTGTGTACTTTACCTTACATAGAAAGAGAATGTAAAATATAGATCATGAATGTAGATAAATGGGATTCTAAGATACTGGTAACTGGAATTCTTATTATAGTACTTGGACTAACTTCTAATATACCTGAGCTTCAAGCAGGTATAGAACACTTTTCCAGGATCAATATTAATGAGCCATGATGGATGAACTTCCGGAAAACTTGGCTGCCACGCAAAGAAACGAAAAGTTTGCGGAGGACTGTTCATTGGCCGTTCTTCTGCAGCCCTTTGAAAGTAAGTCCAACCAAGGAGGAGGAGATGTGTTTATACGCCACCAATCTCTCTCAGAGGTGTTTGGCAATGACAACAGTAGGGCAAAGCAGGATGAGGTAAAGTGAGGCAAAGTAAGGTAATGGCAAAGTAAGGCAAGGCAATGCATATTAAGGCTGGAGGAACATAAGGTGTAATAAGGTAAACCAGTGTAGGCTAGGTAAGTTATGGTGAGGAAAGAGGCAAGTTGAGTTAAGTAAAGGTAAATAAGGCAAAGGCTAGTTAAATTAAATTAAGATAATGTAGGGTGATGTAAGATAGGCACTTGGAAGGTAGGGTAAGGTAAAGAGGGGCAAGATAAGGTAAGGAGCATAAACTGGAATCATGTGATGAAATACATTGAAGAAGTTAATATAAGATAAATAATAAATAAGTGAAAATTAAGGTGAAGAATAAGGTGTAATAAGGTAAACCAGTGAAGGCTAGGTAAGTTATGGTGAGGCAAGAGGCAAGTTAAGTGAAGGTAAACAAGGCAAGGCTAGTTAAGCTAAATTAAGTAGAATAAAGTCAGGCTCTCTAAGGTAAGGTAAGGTAAAGAAAGCTGGTACAAGATGAATTCAACTAAATGAAGTAATGACACGTATACAATATGATGTACATAATGTAAATCTACTAAATATATAGGCTCCACATAAAAGTCAAGTCATGGAGACCAGGTTATTTGGTCCGGTCCGTTGCCAGGTCAGGAACCGAGGGAAGTCAAGCCAAGAAGGCAATATGGTGCAACGGTGTAAATCGTTGACGATGGTAGTCATGGAGTGGAGTAGGAGTAGAATCAGGATAAGATAGCTTGAAGAGTTCGGATTTCAGTCGTGAGTGGAAAGCTGCAGAGGTGAGGGCAAGCGGAGGAGAGTTGAGACTGATGGACGAGAGAGGAAGATGAACGAACTAGCGGAGATCTTTTCAAACAGGTGGTGCCGTGTAGATTAAGGAGCGGTTGCAGAACTTCAGAGAGCAGGAGACTAACTTAAAACAATTGAAGGGCGCCGTATAGGGCCTATACCGCCCCCAAGATATTGTCGCCCTAGGCCAGCGGCCTATAGGGCCTTGTGGTTAATCCGTCCCTGGGTACAGCCAAGTCAGTAGGCCCCTATAACGATTTCGTAAGCTATAGCAAGGACATCTAAGTTAAACACTAAGCTAAACGATGTTGCACGTGATCTGCAGTGACTCCGAAACAACTCAAGCTGCTCGAAGCAGCGAGAAAGAATGACGTCACTGAATTGGAGAACCTTCTCACGAAACACGTCAACGTCAACGCCCGTAATAACGTAAGTGAAAACACATGTAATCTACCTAGCAAGGTATGGTAAGGTAGAGTAAGATGAGGCGAGGTAAGGTAAGGAAACATATTGTAAGGTGCTTTAAGTTAAGGTCAGGGTGCAATTTATAGACGGAAATGGATTTCCACTACCTCCAATTTACGGTTAGTATCCACATACGTTTCGCTCCTCAACATAGGTGCTCACTCAATTCTGCCAACCACAAATCGCAACCTGGTTAACGTAAGGTAAGCCACAGATAGGTAAGTTAGAGTAAGGCAATAAATCATTTAGTGCACTCATCTTATTGAACAGTATTCCTCAGTTAAAAGACGGCCTCGCAGAAGAAAAGCAGGAGGAGGAGGAGGAGAAGGCAGAGGAGGACGACGACGACGACGACGAGGGATGAGGAAAAGTAGGAAGAGGAGGAAAAGAAGAGACGGAGGAGAAAACGGAGGAGGAAGAGGAAGGGAGGAGGAAGATTACGAGGAGGAGGAGGAGGAGGAGGACGAGGACGAGGAGGACGAGGAGGAGGAGGAGGAGAAGGAGGTAAAGGAAGAAGAGGAGGAAGGAGAGCAGAAGGATGAGGAGGAAGAGGAGGCGAGAAAGGGGAGCATAGCAAGAGGAGGAAGAGAAGGGAAGAGGAGGAGAAGAGGAGGAGGAGGAGGGCAATAATGATGACATCGACAATGACGATGAAACAAAGCTTTCTTACTGCAGAATTCGAAATTATTGAGGTCAGCGTATTGACATTACAGTCACGAACGTCTCTACGTGACAACATTGATATCGATGAAGCATCTTTGGTGCAATAGAAATGATGTTGCCGAGAATAATGGCCACAATTGCGCCACATAAAATCTAAACTGAGGCCTAATGAATAGACAGACAGAGCTTAATGGGGTTCTGGGACTCGAAGCCGAAATAAATCACCGCAGATAAAACTGATTAAGTTTATACAGATTGAAAAGACGACGAAAACGAACACAATAATTGTGACTTCAGTTATCTATATTAGCTGACACTGTGACAGTGAAAGTATTTGTGTGTGTATGCGTATTTATACGTGTATGTATGTATGCATGTATATATGTATGTATGTATGTATGCATGTATGTTAGTATGTTAATATGCATATATGTAAATAGGTATACATACTACATATGTCATATGTAGTTATGTATATATGTATGCATGTATGTATGTATGTATGTATGTATGTATGTATGTATGTATGTTTGTATGCACGTATGTATGTATGTAATATGAAGGTATGTATTATTTATTAGCTGGTGGCCCAAGTGCCTCGTTCCGCTGTCTTAAAACCTCTTTCTATTCACTGGGTCTTTCGCACTGGGAGCGCCTCTGATTAGCGAATACTGTGAGAGGCGCTTTATAAATGTTTAGATACAATACAATACAATACAATACAATGTATGCATGCGTATATGTATGTATGTATGTATATGTATATCAGTGATATTATGTATGTTGGACCTGCCTAGCAGTAACACATGTAATAGATATATAGTCTAGTCTACTAAAATATTTATCACGATAAAGACAATGATGATGATGATGACAATGATTATAGCGACGACTACAACAGCGCTGATGATGATAATGATGATGATAATGAAAATAACGATGATGATGATGGTTATGATGACGATGATGATGATGATGAAAGTGATGGTGATGACGATGATGATGATAATGATGATGACGACGACGACGATGATGATGCTGATGATGATGACAATGACGAAATTGATGATGGTAATGATGAAATTGTTGATTATGACGATGATGATGATGATGATGATGATGATGATAATGATAATAATTAAATTGACGATGAAGATGATGACGATACTGAGGGTGCTGAAGATGATGATGATGGTTGTGATTATGAGTATGATTATGATGATGACTGTGTAGTTGGATCGAACTGCGCTTCACTGGGCTGCTGCCAATGGAAATAGTGATGCCATTGACGTCTTAATAAGGGCCGCTGCCAACGTCAATGCCACTGACAAGGTATGTAGTATGAATGCATCTTGACATTTATATACCGCCTGTAAAACACGTCAGATGTAGAGACGTATTAATTACTAAGTTATAATTGTCGATGTTGTCATCGTTCACAACATCAGTATAATCAAGAACAGTGTGATCATTATCATCGTCGTTGATGTCACCACCACCACCACCACCACCACCACCACCACCACCACCACCACCACCACCACCACCACCACCACCACCACCACCACCACCACCACCACCACCACCACCACCACCACCACCACCACCACCACCACCACCACCACCACCACCACCACCACCACCACCACCACCACCACCACGTTATCTACAAATCACCATCATCCAACGAAAGTAAACCATTTTTCTTCCCAATTTCGTACTCATTTCACCGACCATGAAAACGATGATGGCCCAGAATCATTTGAAGAGATGACGAAAGCACTTCAACGAGGAACATCTACTTCGTCATCTCCCTAGTCGCATACATTCGAACCTAATCTCTATTCTTATCTAATGATTTATGTAGCGCCGTTTTCATAATTCACAATTAAGGCTTCAATCGACGATCACCTCAAGTGAAGCCATAGTAAATATCTATATCGGTCCAGACGACTCTTCACCTTCACAGGAGAGGTACTTAAAAGACGTCGAGTACAGATTTGTGTGCATTAATTATATAATCTGTTCATTGCACTTGTAAACGCCCACGAGGTCTGTAAATATGAGATATAAGGCGCGAGACTATTGCGCGCGAACAGGTGTCCAAAGTCGTTGCACTGAGTCTCCTCAGCAGGAACGAACCCATAATCGGTGGATGAGACCCCGGGTACAGGCACTAACAATCGAACCACCGTTTCTTAACGTGACATTACAATACATACAATACGAAGCCTTCATCGGGTAGAACCGCTAGAGTCCATTTTTGACATTTTGAGTTAACTGTGTCCTGTGATACTTAATGCTATATAGCATGTATGTACAAGTGTGTTTTTCAGAAAACTCACGTCAGTCCAGAGTTACAATGGGAAGAAAATATAGTGTTCATGTAAAAACAACTAGAGTCCTTGGACTTAAGTGGTTCTTGCATGAATCGTGAACTGCAAACACAAAAGGCAGAAAATTTTTACTTTTAATTTTAATATTAATTTTAGCTTAATAGCAGCAGCTTTTATGAATAATTTGTTACTGTTGAACAAATTTGCAATTATTCATTGATTACTATCTATGCACGGCGAAGAAATGAAGTTTACATAAGAAATTGCAGTACGCAGCAAAATTTAAACCTTTACAATGTGGCGCCACCTACCTGTAAAATCAATTTCCTTTTTACATGTTATAGAGACATAACGCATCCGTGTGAATGCGAAATTTCTTTTCGATATTTTCATAAATAAAATTCTTGTAGACTTTCAAAGTTTGTTTTGTGAACATCTCACGATGTTAAAAATGGACTCTAGTGGTTCTTCCGATGAAGGCTTCAATTTATTATATTATTTTGATTTTGGAATGCGGTCTTATACTTAGAAGCAGCCATCGACTGATGCCTTGTATATTACGATAGAGGCGCTATAGAAGCTCCCAGATTAGATTAGATTAGATTAGATTAGATTAGATTAGATTAGATTAGATTAGATTAGATTAGATTAGATTAGATTAGATTAGATTAGATTAGATTAGATTAGATTAGATTAGATTACATTAGATTGCATTACTTTGCATTATTGACTCATACGTATTACAATGTGTCTTAGTATGGAATGACGCCTCTTCTGTTGGCATCCTGGTTTGGTCATGTGGAGGCGCTAGAAAAATTAGCCAAGAACAAGAAGATCGTCATCAACTGTTTCAACAAGGTAGACCAATACAATAACAATGCTATCTTACCTGAAGACTTCGATGATCTGACACGATACGATGGCAGTCATTTCTGTGATGCGATAGTGGAAGAACTCTCTCTCTCTCAGTTTCCTGCAGAATAGACTACATGTCAAAGTTTTAAGAGACTTATGTCAAAACTTTTTAACTCTGTTAGATAGATATATTTCAGGGCCTTTGTGAGACTCTTCGAAGCGCTATGTCAATTTTCATTTCATATATTTATATACATTATACATACATAAATACACGCATGCATACATACATACATACCTGCATACATGCATACATACATACATACATACCTGCATACATGCATGCAGGCACGTATGTATGCCCACATATAATACAAATAACGCATGCATGTATGTATTAATACATGCATGCATGCATGAATACACAACTGTACAATTATCAACATCTTGGCAGCCTGTTAGGCGCCCGCTAATCTTCTGCTGCCCCATAGGGAGTGGAAGGCTGAGTCTACTTAGAGGAGGCTTGCGGGTATCGAACCGCGTCTTTCAAGAGCTTATGTTCTTCCTGCAAGAGTATTACCATTCATCTACCTCCTCATGCTTACATACAAGAATGCATGCACGCATACATACATGCATACATGTATAATGTGTTTGTGTATTTTTGAATGTATGTAGACACTTATTATTATAAGTTCGGACGAGCCCCCATGTGTAACAGATCATCTAGAGAACGAAATATTCACAACAGTTCAGATTAAAGTTATGTTTAAGCTGGGCGTAGATCTACGGCGTAAAATCATTCACATATATGCGCAACAAGAGACGACCAGCCTCACATGGCAAGAAAAACGAGCGAAACACTATGTATAGAAGAAAAATCGCGTACACGAAATCTGGCTAAAATATAGAATAAGGTCACCCACAGAGGGAGACAATTAGACAAATAGCCTGACTAATCGAGAGACTGGAAAACAAAATAAGGTCGTGCAGGACCAACAACCAAAATCCATTTTCAATAAAAATCAAACATAGACCTTTTATATATAGTTGAGATATTCTGTCAAAAAGTCACCATACAGACGGCGTACAACTTGCACAACCCCAAAACACATTTCATTACTACACACCAGATACAACAATGTATGTATGTATGTATGTATGTATGTATGTAAACCCATACATTGCTTTTTGTACACAAATATATACATACATTGCAGTGCATATCTATATATACATACATACATACATATGTACATACGTTCATGCAAACATACATACATGCTCACAGACAGACAGAATCTGATATGGAAGTGTTATGTTGAAACACTCTGACGGATCAATTAATGTGAAATACCTTTTAAATTACAAGAATGTAGTGTAACTGAATATTTTTATAGCTCCATCAATAGGCCCACTGGGTCACTACATCTCTTTGAAAACGCTCCTCGCTAGGTTAAACTTTAAAGTTAATCAAGAACCAGTTCTCCTGTAAGCCAAATAGCTCTCAAATAACTGAATAGGTGACCAGTGGCTGGATGTCAATCAGACGTTGAGCCAACCGAGTCCCAACCAGATTGATAGTTGACACCGTGTTAAGATTTCCTGAACAAAGAAGTCAGCTATTGTCATTTTGTGACGGTCTCACGTGACAGATCCGTCTGGTTAGAATCTTGTTCCGTTTCCGACTGCTTGTCCTTTGTATGTCCTGCAGTCTTTCGGTCTCTGTGGACTCATAGATCTTGGCAGGTTCGGCCCAAAGGATTCTGTTTTCGGAACACGTTTCTGGTTTCAAGCAGCCATTGATTCGTGCCTTTGTTCGTTAGAATAACGGCGATGCAGTCGTGATTAGATCAGATTTGATCGTCTAATCCGGATCAACGTTTCATGGGAAATGACACGAATTATAATTGTCATATGAAGGTTTAGTGTGATAAGTCACCTAATTCTAATATCACAGACAGTTTAACGTGAACTGATACGATTGATAGTGTCATGTGAAGATCTTATGTGACAGGTGTTCTAGTGTGATAGATCGTTTTATGTTAACTGATTTCAGCAAGGAATGAATGCGATCCACTGCGCTGCTGCCAATGACCATATCCACGTCTTGGAATTCCTTCACGGGAGCGAGTTCATTGGTAAAATCGGCATCAACAAACAGGAACTGGTATAAGAACTCTCCCATCAACTGATTTCAGTCTCTCTATCTTTCTCTGTCTCTCTCTCTATCTTTCTCTGTCTCTCACTCTCTCTCTGTCTATCTCTGTCTCTGTCTCTGTCTCTGTCTCTGTCTCTGTCTCTCTGTCTCTCTGTCTCTCTGTCTGTCTCTGTCTCTGTCTCTGTCTCTGTCTCTGTCTGTCTGTCTGTCTGTCTGTCTATCTGTCTGTCTGTCTGTCTGTCTGTCTGTCTGTCTGTCTGTCTGTCTGTCTGTCTGTCTGTCTGTCTGTCTGTCTGTCTCTCTCTCTCTCTCTCTCTCTCTCTCTCTCTCTCTCTCTCTCTCTCTATCTCTAAATCTCTAAATTTTTCATTCTCTCTATATAAGTCTTTGTCTGTCTCTCCGTCTCTGTCTCTGTCTATTTCTCTCAGCTAACTAAGGACTATATTTATATATGAACAAAAAGGAACGGTTGAAAATTCTTTCTTACTTTAACCTTTAACTCCACGCTGCAATCTACACCTTTCTCTCCTCTGTCTGTCTGTGTCTCTGTCTGTCTGTGTCTCTGTCTGTCTTTATCTTTGTCTGTCTTTATCTCTGTCTGTCTTTGTCTTTGCCTGTTTTTGTATCTGTCTGTGTTTGTTTCTATCTGTCTTTGTCTGTCTGTGCCTGCTGTGGCTTTGTCTGCCTCTGAGACTGATTTCTTCTGATTAGATTGTGCATTGGGTAAGGACACTAAAAATCTAGATCCTGGGCAAATTACGTTGTACCATATAATCAAGATATATATACATATATATATATATCTAAATTTTTATAGAGCCTTTTGAGACCTCTTGAAGTTGCTGATGCATGGTGGCTATCTATATAACCTCAAGAAAGGTGCATCTTGCAACTAGCCGAATTTGTATTTTGCCTGTATAATTATGGCGCAACTGTTCGCATTTACGGCATTTGCGCCGGTTAAAAATGTTCGTAATAAATAAATATTAAACAAAATAATGTGTATATATATTTGTGTATAATATATATGTATATATAGATATATAGAGTTGTTTGGCGCCATTCACATAGGAAGCATCTCTGTGCCATCGTAGAGCAAGATAAGGTGTGCGATTGAGTCTTCTGTGCGGAACCCTTAAAATCGCTTTTCTCCTAAGTTGGAGTGCTATATAAATTGTTATCTTCGTGCTACTTCCACTACTCTGTTGTACAGTACACTACTCGACTGTACACTACGTTGTATCCAAGCACGCCAATCTATACGGCACCACATTACACAACTTTGTACCACACAACTCTAAACTACCGTGCCCCAATATCACACTGCTCTACAGTATATGTACAGTACACTGCTCTACTATAGTATACTTTACATTCCGTTACTGTTTGCATAGCGAGGAAAGACAGCGCTGCACTTGGCAGCCGAGAAAGGCTTCGACGAAATGGTCGACTATCTTTTGACAATCGGATCTGATCCATTACCCACCGATCTCGTAAGTACTTTCCCAAGTCAGTGTCTGGTAACACCAATCGCTTTTGTGTTCAGAATGTCACGTTGGCTTAGACTGCCTGACAATGAAGCTTGCCCACTGCTGGCTTTCATCACACATAAGTTATGACTCCGAGAATAAGACACCAAGGTACAATGTTCAATCAAATGCCTGTACACTGACCGAAATACTCCTATGAGTAATTTTCCAAGAAACTGCGGTTACTAAGACAAGCAGAATACTACATAATTTCTCCTAGTTTGGCACAGTGACTGTGGCCTATAACCAGACATTCATATGGCAATTACAAAAAAGATTCGTAATCATAATCGTTAAGCCCAAATTTCTGAAGAGCCACTTGATAGCTAAGCGCAAAGCACCAGCTTATCACAGGCGTTGCTTCAAGTCAGAGGGGTTGTCCAGAGATGTTTGGCAGTAGACAAACACCGATTGTACTTTGACATCCGACAGACTATGTCTGCTATTTTTCATTTATAATATTTATATAGCGCCAGAGAATTAAGTAATGACCGTCAGAAAAGTAAAGTATGTTCTCACCTTTTAGACTGATGTATTAGAAAATCTCTAGCACAATACATTATTTAAACAGGGATATAATTCACAATAGAAGGCTACACTGATGGCTGTATGCCACATATAGTTGGTGTGCTTCACTGACAGACAACTCCGCGCATTAGAGTTGTGCAAGGTCACTGGCCACATTACTGCGTATTGCTACGAGACACTGATTCAGAGACTGTTTTGTGCAGTCGATTGCCCCTTGAACTCACTTGACTTTGGCAAGCGTTGCTCATTTTCTGCTGTCAAGATAAGCAGGAACAAGCAATTTCTCTTCGCCCGATTCACCCACAATGCATCAGTCCACCAACCAGCGACAATTCTTCCAGAAATTGACTTCACATTCAACGCAACTGCCAGCCGCTTAGACGCGCAGCTTATACAAACTCTACCCGTTCTTCATGCATACCAATAGCGAATGCTATAAATCAATTCTCTAGGTGGAGTACGTGTATATGATAAAGTGGACATTGTGTTCACTTCCGGTTTGCACAGTGGCAAGTAAACACTGCGACCAGTATGAGAATTGTAGAAAACAACTGGGGGGTTAGACTTTGATCCATGTGGAGTTGGGGTGTGCAATGAAGACTTAACTGTGGGGTCCTTAGAAAGACGGGGGGTTGAACTCCCCTTCAAACCCCATACAATTCTCACCCTGACTGCGACCGATTCAAAGGAAAATAACGGTTCAGTATCATTCGTGACTACCGGTAAATAAACTACCGGAAGTTGAATTATCAGCCAACTTGAAT
>OY744605.1:64858320-64932029 GCA_963556255.1 Allolobophora icterica
AGCCAGATTGATGGACCGGAAGTAGGTTTTTCCATCAAGGTAAGCTAACAGTTGCTGAGCAATCAATTTCTCAATAATTTTAGATATAAATGATACATTGGCTATTGGCCTAAAGTTAGCAGGATCTGACGAGTCGAGTCCAGCTCTCTTGAGGATCGGCGTGACAATCGATCTCTTCTGCGAGACCGGAAGATCGGCGTCACGGAGCGAAGAATTGCACAGGAGGGTCAGGAAGGGAAGAAGCACGTCGATGTAATCCTGAAGCAAGAAGGGAGGAAGGGGGTCAAGCTCGCAGGATTTCGCAGCTGATGCCAGGATGACGCCGCGGAGCTCTAGGCAGGAGATCTCATGCAGAACTGAGAGTCGGCAGTCGGTCGGAGGAAACTCAGGCGGAGGAAAGCCAGCGGTGTCGTTGCGAACCGATTGAACTTTGGCGGTGTAGTGGTTCAGGAAGTCGGTTGCGGTGAAGGATGGATCACCGGCCGTCGGTGCCGATCGATGGCGCCCGAGTAGGTCGTTGAAAGTGGACCAGAGCCGCCTCGGGTCTCCTGCGTTAGATGATATCCGGCTCTCCCAATGATCTTTTTCCTTCTCCCGATGGCGACGATGCATCCCTCTGACGAACTGGATCCATGCTATCTTGTCCGCCGGCGAGCACGTACGCTTATAGACGCGCTCGAGGCGACGCGCCTGGCGTCGGAGGGAATGACACTCCGCGTCAAACCAAGGAGAGAGGGTATGCCGACGTTGTCTGACCGGACGGGATGGAAGAAGACTGTCGACGATGGTTGTCATGGAACTCTCGTAGATGTCGAAGAGGTCAGGTGCAGATAAGTTGGTGAACTGGGTCGGGTCGGAGATGGCCGGAACGGCAAGGAGAGCCAAAATGATGATGATGATGATGATGATGATGATGATGATGATGATGATGATGATGATGATGATGAAATCAGTACTTGTGTTCTGTTCAACAGAAGGGAATGTCAGCCCTAACGTTGGCGTCTGCAGGTGGCCATCTTGAGACAGCATCCCAGTTGTTGACGAATTCGCTTTGCGACCGTAATCACCAGATCGAAGTGAGTAAGCTCCATGACTTATATGGCGCTATTATTAACAGGTGTTCCAGTCAAAAGAAGATTTCATAATGAGCTTGAAACTTCAGGAACAGAACTTGCAAAAGATGTGTTAAATCTGGAGCAGGTACATTTAAACACGCTATAAAAATTGAATGCGCAAATGTGTGAATGCTTCAATGCGTGAATAAATAAAGGAATGAACTAATTAATAAGTGCAATAATATAAGTATACATGAATGAAAGCATGAGTAAACACTTGATTGCTATCGTTTACTTACTCACGTACTAACTTACGTACTTACTTTTGTCGAGGATGGCAACACTGCTCTGCATCTCGCAACGTCCAACAACAACGTCAACATTGTTCGTCTTCTAATTGCCAAAGGCAGCGACGTCAACCTTGCCAATAAGGTAACACGCATCAGTCGACAGGAAAAGGCGTCACATGATTAAGTACTTAAGTGGCTCGGTGGCTGATGGCTATCTTTTCTCGTCTCTGGGCTCGCTGTTCGAATCCTGATGCGTCAAGTTGAAGTGAAAAATCGCCGTCAAGATTATAATATTATCTAACCTTATTGTCACTTTTCTTAGGCTTCCATACCTTTTTTAGACCTTACCTTATCTTTTCTCAGCTTGTCTTACCTTACCTTACCTTGCCATTATATTATTTTGCATTAAATTATATTGCCGTGACTTATTTTACCTTTACATTGCCTAACATTACCCTATCCTACCCTATCTGGCTTTACATTACGTTGTCTTGCTTTACATTACTTTGCATTGCCTTACAAGCTTGCTATATATAACATTGCCTCATCGTACCTTACCGTACTTTACCCTACCTCATGCATCATTACCTTGTCTTGATTTGTCATGTTAATGCGATGTCTTGTGTTGTGTAGCGCCTTTTTTATGTTGATATACCTGTGTCTGTTGTAGTTGGGTCAGACTCCTTTGCACATCGGCGCTGAGATGGGACACAGCCCCATCTTTCAACAGTTGCTCGCATCACGAGCGGACCCCACACGACGAGACGGAGTAGGTGGCCTTCGCTCCGAAAGATTTTAGACAGGGAAATAGTCAGACACACAAGGAGAGAGAGACACGGACAGGGAAAAAGAGAGACATGGACAGGAAGACATAAAGATAGACACAGACAAGGACAGAGATAGATACATTGAGGAAGAGTGACGAGTGGGAAGAGAAACACCCTCGGTCCATAGAGACAGACGCACAGATGGATAAAGTCACACGGGCAGACAGAGACACAGAATCACACACAGAGAAACTCTTGGGCCGGAGACAGAAACAGACAGAGACATGGAGAGACAGACAGACACGAAAAGATAAGAAGACATGTGCATACAAAATTCAAGTAAGGACCCTGACAGAACAGAACCAACTACAGACATAAAGTCGAGAAAGAGATTGAGCAAGAGAGAGGCAGAGAGAGAGAAAGAGAAAGAGAGCGAGAGAGGGAAAGAAGGAGGAAGGGAGGGAGGGAAAGGGAAAGAGGGAGAGATGGAGGGAGGGACAGAGGGAGAGAGAGATTTTAAAATAACGTTCTTGCTGCATTTTTTACTTATTTTGATTTTAGTTATTTATAAAATTTCGGCGTTAGCTATCTTGCCTGAAGACTTATATAATCTGACACGATAAGATGACAGTCATTTCTGTGATGCAATACTCGAAGAACTCTCTCAGTTTCCTGCAGGAGCTGTTTAAGTTTTAAAGACTTAAGCCACGACTTTTAAAGTCTGTAGATAGCTATATTTTATACAAGTTATGAGTGTTCAATTTGATTCTCTCTCCGTGGTCTGGCCTAGTTGTGCATCTTCTAACTATTGTAATAAGCCTGTGGGGCCTCGTCAACTCTCTGTTGTATAGGGCCTACTGTACTGTATTGCGGCATTTTCAATATTGTATTGCACATGAGTTTCTCTGTGCTGCATTACATTTGAAATCATTTGTACTGCTTTATATGGGATTGCCTTGCATTTCTGTATATTATGGTATCGCCTTGCATTTCTTGATATTACGATATTGCCTTACATTTCTTGATATTATGATATTGCCTTACATTTCTTGATATTATGATATTGCCTTACATTTCTTGATATTACGATATTGCCTTACATTTCTTGATATTATGATATTGCCTTACATTTCTTGATATTATGATATTGCCTTACATTTCTTGATATTATGATATTGCCTTACATTTCTTGATATTATGATATTGCCTTACATTTCTTGATATTACGATATTGCCTTACATTTCTTGATATTATGATATTGCCTTACATTTCTTGATATTATGATATTGCCTTACATTTCTTGATATTATGATATTGCCTTACATTTCTTGATATTATGATATTGCCTTACATTTCCTGGCCCTGTATTGCATTTGAATTTCCTAGAAGTTTCTGGTACTATACCATGTTCTATTTTAGTGGATTATAGTGTGTGTATGTGTGTGCTTGTGTGTGTGTGTGTGTGTGTGTGTGTGTGTGTGTGTGTGTGTGTGTGTGTGTGTGTGTGTTTGTATGTGTTTGTATGTGTTGTGTTTGCAGTCAGGGAAAACGCCGTTGGCTCTGGCATCTCGTGCGAATCACGTGTCCATTGCTGACATGATTATTAAGAAGGAGAGACTAGAGAAGTTTTCCAACGACAACATAACAACGGTAATTGCTTTCTGATCTAATCTATTCTAATATAGTCTGATGTGATCATCTAATCTAATGAGGTCTGGTCTAACTCACTAACCTTAATCTGAAACCTAAGTTCGTATGGCACTGTCATCAGAAAGTCAGACAGACAGACAGACAGACAGACAGACAGACAGACAGACAGACAGACAGACAGACAGACAGACAGACAGACAGACAGACAGGCAGGCAGGCAGGCAGGCAGGCAGGCATGCATGCATGCATGCATGCATACATACATACATACATACATACATACATACATACATACATACATACATACATACATACATACATACATACATACATACATACATACATACATACATGCATGCATGCATGCATGCATGCATGCATACATGCATGCAGACACACAGACACAGCTCACAAGGCAGAGTGCAGTAAAGAAGCTGCTTCTTGTATAATTGTAGTCTTCAGAATGTGACCCAAGAAGAGTCACTGGTAGCAGAAATCCAAGCGTGCGGAGTCCCGCGGCAGAGCATGCGTCGATTGCGAGAGACGATGACATTGGACGCCCAGCGATGCCCTACGGTGCCAAGCGATGCCAAGAAGATGCCGCAGAAGAACAAAACATAGATCAAGGAGAAGATGAGAATCTCGATGACTTGAGACGAGGTTCATCGGCTGGAACTAGAAACAAACAGCCTAAGAACAACCAAGAAACTCAGATACAAGAATCTGGAACTGGGCCACAGGAACAAGGAATTCGATCTGCGCCTCTGGAACGTGGGGCTACAGCTAATGGTATCGATGAAGTTGACGAGGTCAGCGGATACCCAACTGGTTACCATGACAACCTAGATGACCTTGTCGATTCTGAAAGTGTTCTTAAAGATGAGGAAAATGAAAAATCTGAAAACTCTAACAGAACTGGCGCTACAGAAGTCATTCCAAAGTCTGCAGACGTTGTTGGTGTTTCAGGCAGCAGTAGCCCCGCGCACAGTCTGGCTCCAATTTTTAAACGACGGGACTCCGGAAGCCCCAATGAGTGCTACTCGAACACGGGGTTCACCCTTGACGAAATCGTTGAGCTTCGAGCAGGACCACGTCAAGGTAGGGTAGACGCCGCGAGGTTCCCCGTTCAACTTAAGGAACCAGGTGACAGAGAGGACGAAGTTTCCGTTCTGGACAGCGATTGCTTTTTGGCGACTAGCTCAACGGTTGGCGACGCAGACCCTAAAATAAACTCGACCGTTGGCGAAACAGACCCAGGGATGAGCTCAGCCGTTGGCAGAACTGACCTTGCGATGAGTTCGGTCCTCGCCTCCGACTCGCGAGTTGCAGCGACAGACCCTGTTCGTTCTGTATATCAGCCGGAAGAACCTCATTCCAGATATCTCATCCGAGACGGTTCCGACCGAAGTCACGCCTCAGGGACTTCCTTCCAGATGCCGGAACGCCTGGAAAATGACTCTTCGGTGTTCGAGGAGGCCCACGCCTCGTTCCAACTGGCGCAGCTAGAGACTACAGAGAACATGGAAGAAGATTCTGTTCCGAAGGAAACGATTGCCATGAGAAGACAGTCATCCGTCGACCGGATGTTGGCAATGAAGGAGGTCCTCTGGAAACTGGCAACGAACCAGCTGAAAGATGGAGAATGGAAGAGAATTGCCAGGCATTGGCAATTCACGGACGAACATGTTCGCACCATTGAACACCAACACACAGGTAAATCGGGACTATACAACAAAGTAGAGAACAAAAAAGATACAACGCAGTACAGTATAATATAGTACAAAACAACGATACAATACAGTACATGATGCCAACTGTCAATCCTGGATGGTACTCTGTTGGTTCAGTCCTATCTGTGCGAGAGCCTCTGTCAGAGGTGACATTTCCAGTTATGTTAGCATTATTTCCTTCAGATGACTTCTTGTTATTAATTAATTTTAATATAGGGCAATAAGAAGGAGCTATACAAATGTTTATAGCCACATTGCATTACGCTAGATAACGATTAGTACGCTGCCAAACAATAAATAGTTTGTTGTGTGTTACAACCTCTAAATGAGGTCTTAGCAGGCGCCACGAAAATGCTCAGAGTCCCAGCATTTGTGTATGCTCTGATATTATTTCTTATTCTTGTTCACCGATAATATCTAAATGTAAAGTATCAATCGATGGCGCTAAATAACTGTGTGCTAAGGACTTGCTCAAAGTCCGTATGCATTGTGGTGTGGGGACTGTAAGCCTCAGTCCGTCTCAGAGAAGAAGACTCGAACCCGAACACTATGCGAGTTACAAGGCAAGAGTTAGACACCATGCGAGTTACAAGAGTTAGACACTATGCGCGTTACAAGGCAAGAGTTAGACACTATGCGACTTACAAGGCAAGAGTTAGACACTATGCGAGTTACAAGGCAAGAGTTAGACACTATGCGAGTTACAAGGCAAGAGTTAGACAATGCGAGATACACGGCAAGAGTTAGACACTATGCGAGTTACAAGGCAAGAGTTAGACACTATGCGAGTTACAAGGCAAAAGTTAGACACTATGCGAGTTACAAGGCAAGAGTTAGACACTATGCGAGTTACAAGGCAAAAGTTAGACACTATGCGAGATACAAGGCAAGAGTTAGACACTATGCGAGTTACAAGGCAAGAGTTAGACACTATGCGAGTTACAAGGCAAGAGTTAGACAGTATGCGAGTTACAAGGCAAGAGTTAGACACTATGCGAGATACACGGCAAGAGTTAGACACTATGCGAGTTACAAGGCAAGAGTTAGACACTATGCGAGTTACAAGGCAAGAGTTAGACACTATGCGAGTTACAAGGCAAGAGTTAGACACTATGCTAGTTACAAGGCAAAAGTTAGACACTATGCGAGATACAAGGCAAGAGTTAGACACTATGCGAGTTACAAGGCAAGAGTTAGACACTATGCGAGTTACAAGGCAAGAGTTAGACACTATGCGAGTTACAAGGCAAGAGTTAGACACTATGCGAGTTACAATGCAAGAGCTCAGATAACCCTGCCAATGATTGTATTATCTAACTTGTGCAATAACTGGCGGCACATTGGTCTATTATTCCATACTCTAATCTTTGTGACAGAGCCCTGGGTCGGTAATCCAAGGACTGCGAGTTCCAGCCAGTTGAGCAGATTTCGCATTTGCATATGGACCTAGTATCTGATTAGTCTTGCTCTTTGAGCGGCGCACATGAATGTTCAATTACAATTGCAGTTACTGGACAAGTTATTCGCGCCCACTTGTCTCTCGCATTAGATTCAGATCAATTGACAATGGACGCATAATAAGATAATCTGCCTCTGTGTGAAATTAGGTTCGAAGAGTTACCGCGATCACGGTTACCGGATGCTTGTCATATGGTTGGAGTGTTACCTGGAGGTAAATCCCCCTCCGAATGGCAACCCCCTCAGGGATCTATTCGATGCTCTCGTTGCCATCAACCGACGCAAACTCGCTGGTGAGTACCGCTTTACGTAGTGTAGCGTAATATTACGTCACGCAATGTGACGTAACGTACTGTAACGAAGTGCAATGTAATGTAACGTAAGGCAAAGTAAATGTAAGATAACTTAACGTAAAGTAACACAATGTTACACGACTAAATTAAAGTAAAATAATGTAAAGTATTGCACTGTATTGCATTGCGGTTTAGTATTGTTAATATAAGCTTAGAAGGGACATTTATTATGTAGCAGAAGTAATTACCGTATCGGGTAGAGTAGTTTAAATTGACAATTATATGGTTAAATTAACCATTAAAATATGTTGTGTAGAGCACTGTAATGTAAAGTGAGGGGCATGTACAGGTTTATATTTTTTATGGAATTGAAGGCATCATGACAATCCGTATCTAGAAGTAGGCTACTTCTAGCTATGACCAACTCTGCTTGAAGGCTCCAGTACGAAGCAATTATTGCGCACACTCAATTGTATTGTCTGCAATTTGTAAATCCTAGTGTGGCCTGAACGCTTCAAGGCATTAGTTGTTTGGTAATAAAGCACATTCACAGACATCTTTATAGCTCATAGTAATAGGACTAAGCAGTCGGGCAGTATGCGACTCTCAATGTGCTAGAACAGCAGACAGTTTATTTCCTTGATGCTTCTAACCATGCACACTATAGTGGCTGCTCTTTGAAGACATAACGTCCAAGATTGTGATTTCTGTATGAACATTTTATTTTTAGGAAGATAAATTAATACTGAAAGTCTTTTTCTTTGTTTAGAACAAATTCGAAAGAAATGTAACAGACCAAACGAGACAAGAAAGTCATGCATAATTTCATGACATAAGTCAAACTGCACAGCATCAGGCATCGTCCGCAGAACAGTGCTTCCTACTTGATCTACATCTGCTTACCGTTTTCTTCTGGCGCCTTAGAAGCTATAAGGTTTTATATTAAGCTGCATTTCAATCAGGACACTCATACTAACGAGCTACTTCCACGTGCCGAAAGTACGCGGTTCAGTTGGATTGGCAATCTGCGCGAGGAAACGGCAGCTTTAGTGAAGAGCTGGCAATTTGACTAAGGAATTGGCAATACACTGTGGCATTGGCAACCTACGCATTTGGAGTGTGCAATAATTGTGCGACTAGTCTAATATAAGCATTGTCTTGACGTTAAATTGTCCACTTCGATGAAGCCCGTCACGCATCAATGACCCTGCAGTTCACAATCGCATAAGAACTTATCGTACTAGAGACGATCTTTCACATGCAGCTTCCGATTTCGTGAATCTCTACACACATGGAATAATATCAACTCTGCCTACCAGAGTAGGCCTACACTAAAAGCGTTGGAGTTCTTAGAGAAAAAGGCTGGAAGAACGTTTCAAAGCGACTCTAGCAAAAGAAGCCTAACATCAGGTTGAATTTCTAGACATGAAAGCACTCCAGTTTACAGCATCTCTAACTGTGAGACTGAAGAAAAATATGATGGTCTCTAAGTAAACGTAACCCATTACATTTGGATTTTTATTACATTCCATGAAACTAATTTTACTGTATTGAATTTTATGACATTACGTTGGTCACGTTACAGTAATCACATTTAATCACATTGCCTCTTCAATCACATTAAATCACATTGCCTCTAATTCAGTTTCACGTATGGCATGTTAATCTTTGATATATATATCAATTCCTCATTGATCATAACATTATGCTTTAACATTGAACTGCATGAAGTACATTGCATGGCCTTAGATTACATTACATTACATCGGTCGCGAAAGTGTGAGATGCGTTTGTTATCGGCATAAGTTCCAGTCCAAAGTCCGAGCCTTCGACCCTCGAGCATCACGAACTCACAGACGCGGATCCCGTAGTAGACTTCGAAGTCGTCTAGGCTGACCTTAGACAAGTTGCTGGCCTGTGAAGGAGCGTTGACTGCCGCTCTGACATCCTCGCGGATCAGAGTCCACTCCAGAGGTTCTCCCAGGTAGTTGTTCGTTGCCAGATCCAAGGTCAAGTTCGGAAAGACTGCGATAGTGCAAACGAGGTCGAATTTAGATTTGTTGACTAAATTTTGTTGTTTTCTAAGACAAATTTAGATGAAATAGCTAGCTATATGTTGCTTGTAAAGCATGGCTCAAAATTATTTCAGTTGATTTAATTTTTCAAGACAGTACAGATAAAAATAATTCAGGAATAATCAACTGAAATCTGATGCATCATTACAGCTGCACTATCAGAGACTAGACCAACCTGAGTAGATAACCTTGAAGGGGCGCTATATAAAACCTCTGTAATACCTTGAATCACTTCTATATTTGTTTAGACTAAACTCAGCTGCATTCTTTTAAATTTGCTCGGATCTTATCGGACAAGATGAAGCGATACTGCATTGGTTTCGAATAGATTAGCAAGCTTGGACAGATTAGATCAGATTAGATTGCACCGGATCAGATAAGATTAGAGCAGATTAGGTTGCACCGAATCAGATAAGGTTAGATAAGATTAGATTACACCGGATCAGATAAGATTAAATCAGATTCGCTAAGATTAGTTCTGAATGACCCTACCCTTAGAGAGGCGGTCGAATGTAGGCATAACTATGGACGGATCGAGGAGATGAAGTTTGACGAAGAGGATGTTCATGTGTCGAGCGAATTCCTCCGTTTTTATCGTCTTTGTTGCCAGGAGATTCTGATGCTTGCACGTCCAGGAAGTCTCGCAGACTGTATCCGACAACCGCTTCGCCCACGTTGCGCCGAAGTTCCTACGAAATACGGTTTAAACATTTACCACCTTTGGAGACTTTGGCGGCTTGGCCAGACAATCAAAGAATAATGCAACTGTTATACTCGGCTCACGATTTGTTGACCAGCATCCTGTACCTGGCCCGCTTTCTTTAGAGCCTAGCTGGTATCCTTAGCAACTGGCATTCTGAGCAACTGCAATCCTTCCTTAGCAACCAGATCTTATATCAACCAGACTCTTTAGACTGTTTATAAAAGGGTAAAACGGAAAGAGGAAGACGATTGGATGATTGGAAGACTCGACGACTTAACAATTCACTGGGGAGATCTTATCGGAATTAGAGCTGTGATTAAGAAAACTAGGAAGAGAAACTCCTCTCGCGACGACAACGTGGAAGTAAGAAAGCTCGACTCGGAAGTTGAAAGCTGACACACGGTCGAGGACCTGCAGATGCACTTCAGACCCCTGATTAGATTCAGGGTCAGTCGTTCCTTTGTTAGTATATAGTATCACAGAGTAGACAATAAAAGTCGAAACTTAACGAGCTGCGTTCATTTAGTCTCCTGATAGGCCAAAACAGCCTTGCACGTATGGACGGCACACCAAGTAGCCTAGATTAGGCACTAAACCATTGACTTAGGTCATCCTGGTAGTAGTCGTCAGTAGATCAGCGGCCCGTGTTCGTTACAATGCTATGGCCGATGATAGCTATTGCCATAGCAACCAAACCTCAGATCGCTTTCATGGCAGTGTTAAAGCGCATCAGTTAGTACACATGAGCGGACATTAACCAATGTCATCTAACCTAACTTAACCTAACTTTACCCAATCTTACTACCAACATCGGAATGCACGTGTTTACTGTGTTATTTATATAGCGCCCTGTAGGTAAGACAAAGCGAATTGAGGTTAGGTCGAACAAGACAAGGTCAAGGTCTTGAAATACAGTGGATTGAATCCCTGAGTCCTAAGAGACGGAACTTGAACTTACGGAGTCTTGTCGAGGCCGAGGTATCGTTTGAAAGAGACTCTGGTCGTTTCGTCCTTAGCGAGGTCAGAGAACAACATCGTGTACAGGGCAAATCCTACACGCACAATACAACAACAGGATCAATGCCACAAGACAAGAATAGGCAATAACACAGAGCAATATACAATAACAAACATCAATACGCAATGACTAACACACAACAGAAAGCATTGGCACGCAACAATACGCAAAAAGACAATAAGCGATAGTGCAATATGCAATGATACAATGCAATGGAATACAATGGAATGCAATTCGAATGTTCATTGTAAACGAACACTTTACAGCATAGAAAAGATACAGAACAAAAGGAGCTAGATGAAAGCTTTAAACTCATACTAGAGCCAAACCAAACTCGAGCATCTACTGCACTTATGGAGATCACTAATGAAAATATCAGGTAAGTCCAACCATGACAAGCGTAGTTCAAATCCATAGAACATTCCTTCTAGAAGTTTGCGACTTTCTAGAGGACTAATTATAGAAGTAAAATGATGATACATACAAATAGTAGTACTACTAGTAGTAATATAAATAATAATAATAATTTTGTCCTCCGAATGCTTTTCAAGTCCAAAGGGATCATAAGTGGTTCTAGGAATAATGATAGGCCTAATAATAATATTAAAGAAGAATGATAATAACACCTACAATAATGAAGCGACTTTCCAAGACACTCCTGAGGCGAGGTTTGCTTTTTCACACATTCCGTTTTCCTCATAGTTTATTTTTTAATCCTGAGAGATCATGCCTAACTCAGAGCTAAACAGTAATAATAATCTCTCTCTAAGCTTTATTACATGCGATTGTATTAATTGTATTGACAACAATATTATTAATAGTGTATCCAGTATGATCCTACCCATTTTCTTCCAGTCAGGGCCCTTGTACACCGCATCCAGCTTCTCATTGATGAGCGACTCATTGAGCAGCGAGTGGATACCGTAGTCATCTCTCAGTCTGATCAGAGCCTGACACACGAACAGCGTGGCAAAGTCATCGAAGTGGAACCATTCATAGGCCTCGATCCGATCACCGTAGACCGGATCGCTGACCTGACCCGGAAAGAAGACGTCGTGCACGCTCGGTTGAACTTTGACCTGACCCAGAAGCAGATGTCGAGCGGCCAATCGAACGACGTCCTGACCGTTCAGAATGGGCGTCATGTTCAGAAGGGCGTCCAACGTCAAAGCCTGATCACACGACATTCTGGTCTGTACGACTGGTCTCAGTCGGTCCAAGACCGGCCCAACTCGATCAACTACCTGTTTCACTCGGCTTAAATTGGCCCAAGGTCCGTCTAATTATAATATGCCCGCCTATCCCTTTATTGGCTTAACTGCCTTAAAACGCAGGTCAAACTGGAGACTAATAATTTATTTGTTCCACATCCACTTACTTGGTCTAAACCAGACGTAAATATACTCAACTTCAATCTAAATGGTCTAAATTAAGTCTTTAGGAGGCCTAAGAGGCTTACTTGCAGACAAAACTTGTCTAGCTGCAGTCTTTAGTGAATTCAAGGTAAAGTTATCGTCCAATTACTGCAAACCTCAGATCTTCTACAGCCTATATCGACCCACGTGTACGTCATACAATAGGTCTAAAAGGCATACAATAGGCCGCAATACAGTTAAGTCTTTAATCCCAAGTGTTAAACGTCAATACATAGTTGTCCTCTTCGAAAAAGGTTTAATTACTGTCCAGCCGAAAGCTATCAGAACAGCGAAAGCCGACGTGCACTTAACGAGCTCAAGTATCCTTAACTTAACGACGGAGTCATATCGACTGTAGTAGACGTCGTTACAAAACATTATCTTACTTAACGACACAGCTTACATCATTGACGTCTGAGAAACGTACACAAGAAAGTGCACAACTCAGCGTATAACACGCCTCTAAGCTTTGTTTCTCGTGCACAGTCTGTGCTACCTACGGGCTGCTGCTGCTGCTTCTCTGCACAAGGCAACTCCTCTGACGAAAGAACTTCCTTCCAGCCGAGGTACACCGCTCTGCAAACTCAGCCAGTAAAACTCTATCCTCCCAGCCTCCAACTCTCGACTCACAGTTTGTGCGGGCTGAATGGGGAGCTGGCAGCTCGGGCCGACCGCGCTTAGGAACACTCGTTTAGACAAAATATGCAGAACATAGAATACATCTACGCAGAATACGCTGCGTTGATCACAGTGTTGGCTGATGACGCCCACAGACAGGCAGACAGACAGACAGACAGACAGACAGACAGACAGACAGACAGGCAGGCAGGCAGACAGACACACAGACAGACAGACAGACAGATAGACAGGAAGCAGACAGCAGATAGACATACAGAGAGCAGGCAGGCAGGCAGGTAGGAAAGCAGACAGGAAGCTTCGCAGACAGACACGGACAGACATACAGATAGACAGTTAGATAGATAGAAAGACAGATAGACATACAGACAGACATACAGACAGACATACATACATACAGTTAGAGAGATAGAAAGACAGATAGACAGCAAGCAGACAGCCGATAGACATACAGACAGCAGGCAGGCAGGCAGGTAGGAAAGCAGACAGGAAGCTTCGCAGACAGACACAGACAGACATACAGATAGACAGTTAGATAGATAGAAAGACAGGTAGACATACAGCAGACGGCAGACAGACATACAGACAGCAGGCAGGTAGGCAGATAGGCAGACAGGCAGGTAGAAAAGCAGGCAGGAAGCTAGACAGACAGACACAGACATACAGACCGACATAGAGGGAGGCAGACAGGCAGACAGACAGACAGACAAGAAGCCAGGCATAGAGACAGACATCATGTAACGAGCTGTTTTGAGAACATATTCGTTAATATTCTTAAAACTTAAACCCAAACCAAATAAACTCAGGCGACAACCACTGACTTCCTTTCTACTGCCACTGCAACGTCTGACTCATGCCCTTAATCTCTAAGACTTCTCGTGCATTGAGTCATTCCACGCCCGTTTGGAGTAAATAATCGACTCCATGTACAGAATGATAAATGATTATCTCATCCGTAACTTCAACTCCTGGAGTCATCATGGGCGGCTCCGGGATTGAAGTAGGGGAGAGAATCTCGTCCCAATCCCCGCCCCGCAACAAGTACCTCAACCGAATAAGCTTTCTTGTGAGCGCACTCAGACGGGAGCGCTGCTCAGCGTTCGTAAACCCCACCATGCAGGGGAGGCGTACAGGAGGCGGGCGAGCGTGTTAGCGCGAACCACGTCATGTAGTCTACGCCCGGAGAGCCCGTGTGCTACTAAGCAACGAATTGCGTATAGTGACTGGCTCGCCTTGATGCATATTCGTTGGACATGGGTACCAAAGCCTAGGCAATCCGACATGGTCACACCAAGGATGACCGCCTCAGAGATCCTGGTAATACCTGACAACGGAGGGGGGGAAACGGGTAAGTTTGGAGTTAGGGCGTCTGATGACCATCTCTTTGGATTTGGCGCAATTAAGCTTGAGGTTGCTGGACGCGGCCCATCTTGCGACGTGGTCCAGCTCGTCTGAGGTCGTGTGGACGGCGGATGCAGGGATGAGAAGGTAGCAGTTATCACCATAGTTTAGAAGGCGGTTGATCGGGTTAAGGGGTTTCAGACTTTTAATAGCAACTAGGAAATGGAGTGGCCCAAGGCCGGATCCTTGTATGATACAACAGCATTTATTTTACAGTAAGAGGAGATTATCCCAAGGAACTTGGTGCTATGCTCTCGGTCACTGAGTAAAGCAAGTATCCAGTTGAATAGGAAGTCAGGGATCGGGAGGGAAGCTAGTTGCTTGGCTAGATGGTTGTGCCTTATAATAGAGGCATAGAAAGTTAAAACATAATAATAATGATGATGAATGTGATAATTATAATAATAAAAAAAATAGTAGATATAATTTAATAATAATAATAATAATAGTAATAGTAGCAGTAGTAGTAGTAGTAGTAGTAGTAGTAGTAGTAGTAGTAGTAGTAGTAGTAGTAGTAGTAGTAGTAGTAGTAGTAGTAGTAGTAGTAGTAGTAGTAATAGTAATAGTAGCTGTAATAGTAATAACCGCTAGTAGTTGTAACAGTAATAACCGCTAGACATGCAGCACTAACCGACTTAGTTTGGCGAGCCTTTGTCAGAGCTGGTTTCCCTTCTTCCAAGGAACCAGTTGGACTCTTGCATGAGGTCTGATGGCCCAGATGGCGCGACTTTGATACCCTGTCCGCAGGAATTTTTCTAAGGGGGCCAACAATTTTCCAGGTGGGCAAAAATTTTCCAGGGGGGAAAATGACTTTTTTGCATTGAATAGCTAGCTATCCAAGAACGCAGAAAACGTGACAACTTTCAAAATCTAGGGGATGCCCCTTATCCCCCTCGGGACGCCCATGACCCTTCCCATTTCTTTTTGTGGCTCTGTCTCAGCAATGAGACCTTCCGCTCTGTGGCTGGCCTTCTGCTTGGCATTAACATAATACATAATGCGCGCCGTACCAGTGCCAGTGCGCTGAAACAGTAGATCCATCTGGGCATCATGGTTTGCTACACAAAATTCAGACCTCCATTCATCACACAGCTTCATTCCTATTGTTTTCAAATCATTGAGACCATCAACCGGATTGGATAAGATTTTGCTGCAGACTGTTTCTGTTGACCCGATTGAGTCGTCACATTTCTTCCAACGCCGTTCTATTTGCACTCAGCGTTACAATGCGGTGGTCTTTAGGGGTACTTTTGTAGACCTCAGTGGGGAAGAAGACCGTTAGTTACAGAGGCAGTTTTTGTTGCCCCTGCATTCATTCATTTTGAGTTCCTAAGAGATCGTTCATACTTCAGTCCAAACAAATAATAGTGCATAAGGCATCGATCAATTCTAATACATGTCTGCAATCCGGATCAAATCCAGCTGAGTCCATGGATACAGCCCAAGTGCGATCAATGCTGACGCATGTAGGGCATGAAAAGCAATTTAGAAGTCATTTAAATCGGAAGAGTGAAGAGTTTTAAGGACGTTCCATAAACTCTTCAACTTTTGCTCTCTTACAGAACAAAGCAAGCACAAGTTCGACTGCTTTCTCGTCAATTTAGCTGTCTTCTAGCGCAATGTTCCGCAAGACTGATTGGCAATTGTTGACGAAATGCCCGCATTTGTGACGGTCACGCTCCAGTGAAACTTCAGATCACCGGCATCTCGATTGCCATTATAGTTAAACACTGTTACGGTATTAGTCTGCAGGACTGTTGTACGATTCTACAATAATCCAGTTAGGTTTCAACCAGAAAATTCTCACCTCCAATGACGTTATAATAGTTGAACGGTCGAAACAAATTAACAAACTTATTGTGAATTGGCATGCGTCAGGTTTTTTCGTTACACGCTGGCATGGTTCTATTGTCATTTCAATGAAACCATCTACGCAGCAAATTCTACAATTATCACTCGCATGGCTCTAGAAAACCACTACGAATGCAGTCGATTAATACAGACTGCAGCTCTGTTTTGTTCTAAGAATCAAGGGGTGGCAGAAATAATCGACCCACGAGCGAGCGTTTCCACAACCGACTTCAAGCGAAGGCGACTACATTATTCCAGTCCTCTGTAGCGTTGACTATACATACCGAAGTCGACAGCCATAGCTTTCAATCGAACTAGAATGCATTGCGAGAGTGTGTAGCGTTGGTATTAATGCAAACACTAACATTTTGAAACCTACATCAGAAATCACGGGAAAGGAAATGTTGTTCCTGATAGCTTTGTACCTCACAACCTACGGTTTCCTGGCACCCACTGAGGCGATGATCGAGAGCGCTTTTTCGATGGCTCGGAGAGATGGCGACAGCGCAGCACTGTGCGCCATGGACCAACCGTCTGCAGTGAAGTCCACCAACAGCGCCATCTGGTGTGGCATAGAGTGCATCACATCATCATCGTCTATGTGCCATGCCTTCAGCTACTTCGAAACAATGAATAAATGCGACATTTTCTTCTTTCAGCCGACGAATTATGCCGTCGAAGATGGCTGTGTTACCTACGTAAGTATAACCATTAAATATGCGATGAAATCCACTCGTCGTTGTATTTCTTTAACACACCTGACTGAATTAGGACAGTTCCAGATGAATGGACTAGTACAAACGAATGCCCGACTGACTCGAGTCTGTCTAACCCGATCTAACTTTGCCGTACCTTATCTGATCCGAGATGCATTAAATTGACTTTATCTTTCCTGACACGCTTATCTAACATATCTACCCTATACCTAACCCCTCTAGACCTTACCGTAGTATTGCTTATCTTACCCTACATGACATGTCCTGGTGGTGTTTTGCATGTTCTTGCTTGACCTGATCTGATCTTACTTTGCCTCACCTTACCGTGCCTTATCTTACCCTTACTGCCTTGACTTTACTTGTCCTGGCCTCACTTAATCACGTATAAACTTACCTCGGACCTGACTAACCTGACTGTAGTTTAGGCTAAAATACAAGAGTTACACAAACCAGCATCTAACTGCAGTTGATAAAATAGACAAGCACACCATCCTGCAACAGAGCACAACGTGAGCGTTGTAAGATTTGTGAATCTGAACATTTATATAGCTCCTTTATGTAAAAATTGTCTGGACTCTCGAGTGATTTTATGTGTGCAGAATATCAGGTAATCTAAAGTCTATTTTTGTTTTGTTTTTCCTTCAGGGACCTGCTGGAGAAGTGCAGGGTGAGTCCTCAACATCAGATCCATGTCATTTGCCATAAGTGCTAATATGCATTGCTAAATATTCATCGATTTGCGCCTCATAATAGATTTATTGACAGCGACTGAAGGTTGAAATCAATGAAGGAAAGAAAAAAAAACGAGTTAACAGGTAAAGACGGTTGGAAGCAAGGAAGCAAGAAACGCACGGATGATCAAACGAACAAACGTATGAACGAATGAACGATTGATCGAACGAACAAACGAATGATTTGAAGGTCTGCTAAGGGAACCCAGTTAGATCACGGTTAAGGTCCACAATTTTATACGTTTATTCGTTATATATATATATATATATATATATATTGTATTGTATTGTATTGTATTGTATTGTATTCGGATATTTATAAAGCGCTTCTAGCGGGAGGGCCATTCAGAAGCGCTCCCAGTGCGATAGACCCCGAGAGAAAAAGCAAGTTTTAAGAAAGGTAAAAGAGGAAGAGACGCTACCTGAGAGAATAGAAGAACGAACAAACGGAGGAAGCCCATTCCAAAGAGCAGGGCCAATGGAAGCAAACGACCTAGATTGAGCCAGTGAAGTCCTGACACGGGGAACGAGGAGGTCCAAACTTTATATATAGTGCTAATTCAAATAAAAGCACGAGTCGATGGCACTAAACAACTGTTCGCGTAGGCTATACGCAGCGGCTTGTTCGTTATCGTATAGTTGTGAAGGCTTGAACCCGCACACTTTGGGTCACAGGGCAAGCGCTCGCCAAACGGCCATCCGTGTCACAGCATTGCTAATTATCGTTGAACTATTATATAGGTACTCGTTTGTACAATCCGGTAGCTTCATTGGTAGTTACAGACTTTATAGATGTTTCAAATACTGTTAAACTCTGTAAGTAAGCAAGTAGCTAAGATCCCATAGGGTATTTAATTAAATTGCACCTCAGAAGTTATTGGAGATTGGACAGAAAAGAGTACAAAAAGATTGTCAACTGTTGCAAAGAGTAAGACCAACGCAGTGGATATTAGGTCCTCATCATGCTTCACACTCGCATCTCTTTGAGTTATGCCACCATGAAAACGCTGCAATTGCTAACTTGCTGAGGGACGGACCACATCTGGCTAAAGGCGAATCACATGTACGTTGAGTCGCCATTAGAAAGCCATCCTTTTCGTGATGTAATTTCCGATTCAATCGAAATCACCGAACAGAGTTCTCTAAAGGGAGGCAGCTAAGATCCGGCATTCCCGCTTTTATAAAGAAGATCAGTGTCACATGAGTCAAAGGTATGACCCAATTAGAATCAACCATGTACCCATAGGCTATAGCAGACACTTCGTTTAATAAACGTGTAACTAGAGGTCAGTGAGGAAGAATCAGTTCAGTCTGAGCCGGAGTCCAATGACTAGATCTAATAGACACTCATGTCATCCGCTTGGGCAGATTAGACTCGGGTTCGCCATTGCTGTCGAAATGATAAATTCTTGTAGTCGTCGTAATCCGGCTTCATCACTTCAGTGCAAGCTATTTGAAACTCTCTACAACGGTGTACATATATTACGCAAATTGAAGAGACATCCAAGAACAGAATGACAGCAAATGCTAAGAGAATATTCGTGTCTCGTTCGTGGTCGGATGGTTGTCCTCCTAAGCAGACAGCTGCGATAGATGTGTTCTGAGTAGTTAATAGTAAGGCTGTTGATTAATCGCAGTTAACGTATGCGATTAAAAATGTGTGAAATTTTCTGGACGATTAACGCGATTAAAATTTTTAATCGCAAACACAGTTTTGCCAAAAAAATTTGGATAAGAATTTATCGAACACTGCACATATATATACCTCTAGGAATAACTATTAACTTAATAGTAATTCCTAGTGGCATATTTATGCGTCGGTGCTTAGAGAAAGATTTGGACTTTTCATTTATTTTTTAAACGGACTTTATCAAAATTAAAAATGAGTTAAATGCAAATTCAAGATTTGTACTTAATTCAGATTGGTATGTACCACTTTGTCGAGTTGACCTTGAGGCGACATACAGCAATTGACGTGATCAGGGTTTGGTCTACAGAGTGGTTTACTTATTCGTTTTCGATGATACAGTTGATCCAGCTAACGTTCCTACCAGTACAGCTCAGCCGGTTAACATACCAATATCAACATTAAACGGCATTGTACCATCTTCATCAGTAGCTGATTCAACAATCGCAGCCTCCACAGACAACACCATCTCAATGGCTGGACCTCCACTGGCATCGTCAGCAACCCCCACCACAAATATCGCGGATATCATTTCCACAGAGCAAGCACCTGCAGCCAACACCATATCAGCCGTTGGAAGTCCCGTGACAGCGTCAGTGGCAACCACAACGAGTATTTCGGACATCATTTCTACAGAGCAAGCACCTGCAGCCAACACCAGCTCATCGGTTGGAAATCCCGTGGCAGCATCAGTTGCAACCACAACGAGTATTTCGGACATTATTTCTACAGAGCAAGCACCTGCAGCCAACACCATATCAGCCGTTGGAAGTCCCGTGACAGCGTCAGTAGGAACCACATCGAGTATTTCGGACATCATTTCTACAGAGCAAGCACCTGCAGCCAACACCATATCAGCCGTTGGAAGTCCCGTGACAGCGTCAGTAGGAACCACATCGAGTATTTCGGACATCATTTCTACAGAGCAAGCACCTGCAGCCAACACCATATCAGCCGTTGGAAGTCCCGTGACAGCGTCAGTGGCAACCACATCGAGTATTTCGGACATCATTTCCACAGAGCAGGCACCTGCAGCCAACACCATCTCATCGGTTGGAAATCCCGTGGCAGCGTTAGTAGCAACCACAACGAGTATTTCGGACATAATTTCCACAGAGCAAGCAGCTGCAGCCAACATCATCTCAACATCCGCACCTCCCGTGGTAGCGTCAGCAACACCAACCACGAATATCCCTGACATCATCTCTACACAGCAAGCACCTGCAACCTCATCAACAATTGACACACACGTCGTGTCAACAGTAATATCAACAGCAGCCTCAGGCATCACCACACCCGGATCGAATGGTCAGTTGGTTGAAACTACAACAACCACACTTGCTCAACCTCTAACGATTGCACAAACCCCGCCTCAACCCTCGGGAACGCTCAAATGCGACTCAGAAATTTGCAAGTACCAATTTAGTGTGACGTCTTATAAATGTTCAATACAAACGCATTTGAAACTTCTCGACTTATCAGTGTAATATTACCTTTAAAATTAATTAGCAATTACTAGAAACTAAAAATAACTGAGAACTATTAACTGTTACTAATCATTACTTACAACAGCTAGCAATACCGAACAGTCACTTCAATATATAATTTACTAACATAATATCACACATGGTTTTGTTTGTTTGTCGCTACCGCAAAGTCATGGCTTATTCGGTAGATGTAGCAAAAACATGATTAAAGAATTCCACTAATATTTGGTAGATGTCGCCTTAACTCAAAACATAATTCTACCATACAGATTTTGTAGGCTGTGGAGTTCTTTATCTGTAGTTAGGGCTATATAAAGCAAATTCGCTGTTTTTGCAACTTTAATTCTCGGCACAATCATAGGACTCAAATTCTGTAATCGTAACAATGAAAATTCTCTTCCTTTGACAGCTAAATCGGCTCGGCTTCTAATGCAGAAGAACACTGGAAACGGACTGGACCAGACATGGTCGACCTACAAGTACGGATTCAATGACGGAACAGGTGGTTACTGGATCGGAAACGAGAACCTCTACAGGATGACAAACAACGGTACAAAATGCAGACTCTGCATCGACATGCAACAAACGGCGTCCGGAAGACCGTGGAATTTTGCCTACTACGACTCCTTTATCGTAGGCAACGAAAACAATGGATACAATTACACCGCAACTGGGTTCGACGGAGACGTTGGCGATACCTTTGGTATCTCGAATCGTATCTGCAAATTCAGCGCGAAGGATCGGAACAATCAGCCTGCCTGTCCGAACTTTGCATCGGATGTAAAGGGTGGTTGGTGGTACCCTTGTGGTGGCACTCAAATCGTACTGAATGGCGTCGGAAGCACTGGATTCTTCTGGGCGGATCAGACGATGAGTCGATTCCTACAGACGAGCAACATGTGGATAGCCTGTCCTTAACGAAAGTCGAACTTCCAGTCATTCATAATGCGGTGATTGTTGACGACACATGGGCATTTGTCTTTCGACTATTTCAAACATTGGCCAGTGACTGATCGGCGCGGGGACAATAATTGGGCTTTATCGATTGATTTTAAACTACACAATAGTAGAGCTTAGCAATTCTTGTAAAAGAATCTTTGAAATTGCTTTAATTACATTATCAGATTGTAAGAATATTTCTTTCTTTATTGCCAGTGAAATGCTTTTCAATCACAGCCAGTTATAAGCCCATGCATGAATAAATACGACTACATACGCTTAAGTATGATATAATATCACGATTTTCATAATTATTGACCACACTTCGCAATCATTCATCCAGATCCCGTATTTCCTTTCACTTCCATTAGAAGTGCTTCACCTGGGTGGAGGTTTTCGATCATGCAATCTTCCCAGTAAAGACTATGGATAGGCGGCGCTTCGGCGGGTTTATTCCAGTTAAGCACGTCTGTAATACTACTCTATTTTGCCGTGGCTGGACTAGGGGCGCTCCTGAGTAGACAGCCTTAAAGGGGCGCTATATAAATGTTCCTTAATAATAATAATAATAATAATAATAATAATAATAATAATAATAATAATAATAATAATAATAATAATAATAATAATAATAATAATAATAATAATAAGCAGACTTGGATGAGGGATAACCGTTCCAGAAATATAACTTATTTAATCTCTAAGACCTTGAGGGAATGAAGTACCTCAGGGCAACAACAACAAAATAATAATAATAATGACACCAATAATAATATATTATTGACAACAATAATAATAATAATAATTAAGGAAGGGGCTTCGAACAGTATACTCCAGAACCATGCTGACGGGATTGAACAGGACACTTTCGGTAGCCTACGACAGATCCTGTATTGCCATTCAGGCACAAAGTGCTCGGACTTTGTTAGATTCATGCGTTGGAGCGGCTTAACAGACCCACGTGATGCGCGCTGCCTCGTGCTGGGTTCAGCCGTTAAATTAAAAAAAATGGATAAGAAGTTGCGCCACGGTCTGGAAATGATCATGAAAGTCAAGCTGAAATCTTCGATGACATTAATTTCACATGGAAGCAGGCCATTCTTCCGATTATGGATATGGTGGTATAGGTATTAGAAGAGCGTCGATGCTGGATCCTTCCGCATATTTAGCTTAAGCTGCATTCACCCAGCCACTTGTTGCAGCCATACTCGGTCGTGAAGACTAGACAGATGTACATAATAATGAGATTCTGACAGTTCGTGAATCGACACGGCTGGTGGGAGTTGGATCCAGCGCCAATCAGGCAGAATGTCTGGGACAGACCCTTGATTGAACGGGACAGGACGGAGATCTGCTCCTCATGTAATGATCCATCCAATCATGCAAGATTGGCGAAGATGTCCTCAACTCCCGCGGGGACTAGTTTTTGACCCTAACCATTTCTTGTTGTGGCCTCTGTCTCAGCAATGAGGATTTCCGTGTGGCGGTCGGCCTTCGGCTTGTCCTTAGCATATGCACGCCGCACCAAGCCCGTGCGATGAAACAGTAGATGCAGGAGGTAACCATGGTTTGCTACACAAAATTCAGTCCTCCATCCAACACCCAGCTTTATCCCTATTGCTTTTGAATGACTGAGGCCAATAAACAGGGCTGGACCCGAGCTTGTTGGCTATTTGGGCCGCCGTATATCCGCTATTTCTGGTGACCCACTTGTGTCATCACATATTTTCTAACGCCTTTCTATTTGAACTCAGCGTTACAATGCCGTGGCTTTTAAAGGCTCCTTAATGGGGATGAAAACCGTTAGTTACAGAAGCAGTGTTTGTTGCCGTGCGTTCATTCTTTTTGAGTTCCTAACAGATCGTTTATACTTCGGTTTAAGATAATAATAACGCATAAGGCATCGATCAATTCTAAAACATGTTTGTAATCCGGATCAAATCCAGCTGAGTCCATGGATACAGCCTAAGGGCGATCAATGCTGACGCATGTATTGCATGAAAAGCAATTTAGAAGTCATCATAATGGAAGATTGAAGAGTTTTCTAGATATTGCATCAACTCTTTTCAACTCTTGCTCTCTTACAGAACAAAGCAAGAACAAGGTTGACTGCTTTCTCATCAATTTAGCTGTCTTCTAACGCATTGTTCTGCAAGACTGATTGGCAGTTGTTGACGAAATGCCCGCATTCGTTACGGTCACGCTCCAATGAAACTTCAGATCATCGGCATCTCGATGGCCATTACGGTTGAACGGCGTTGCGGTATTATTCTGCAGGACTGTTGTACGATCCTATATCCAGCTACGTTTCAACCACAATATTCTTACGCCCAATGAGCGTTGTTATTTAACGGTCGAAAAAATTAACAAACTTATTGTAAATGGGAATGTGTCAATTTGTTCGTAACACGCTGGCATAGTTCTGCAGTCTTTTCAATGAAGCCATCTAAGCAGCAAGTTCTACAATTATCGTTCACATGGCTGTCGAAAACCACTATGAGTGCAGTCGATAAATACAGATTGCAGCTCTGTCTATTCCAAGAATCAATAACATTGGTGCCAGAAGTAATCGACAAACAAGCGAGCATTTCCACAACTGACTTCAAACGAACGCGACTACATTATCCCAGTCCTCTGTAGCGTTGATTACATACGGAAGTCGACAGCCATAACTTTCACACGAACTAGAATGCATTGCGAGGGTCTGTGTCGTTGGTACTAATCCAAACACTAACAGTTTGAAATCTACATAAGAAATCACCGGAAAGGAAATGTTGTTCCTGATAGCTTTGTACCTCACAATCTACAGTTTTCTGGCATCCACAGAGGCGATGATCGAGAGCGTTTTTTCGATGGCACGGAGAGATGGCGACAGTGTAGGCCTACCACTGTGCGCCATGGATCAACCATCTGCGGTGAAGTCCACCAACAGCGCCATCTGGTGTGGCATAGAGTGCATCACATCATCGTCGTCGATGTGCCACTCCTTCAGCTACTTCGAAACGATAAATAAATGCAATATTTTCTTCTTTCAGCCGACGAATTATGTCGTCGAAGATGGCTGCGTTACCTATGGGGTCATCGTAAGTATAACCATTCACATACGATGAAATCAAATCAAATCATAAATCAAATCATTTATTGAATCGAACAAAAACAGAAAATATTTTAGTCGACTAGTTATTTAGATAACATCGTGTATTATAAGAGTACGGAACATAGCGATATACAAATCATAAGATATAGATTATTGCCATTCTTAGGACTGATTATATCGATGTAGCTTGAAGTCACTAGGATTGATAGGCCTTGAAACACACAGATGACGATTCTCGAAGGGAAGAAGCTGTAATAGCTTATCCAGTCATCCCCGGTCATTAGTATTCCCATATAAAAGCGATCAGCTGAGAGTGGCACTCAAATAAAATCTATGTTTATTAACATACAATCAGCTATAGTAAGAGTGATGTTAGTCAGTTCTTATGAAGCTAGTATTGATCAATCAAAAATGTTCTGTGAGGATTCTTAAAACCACTTTGTGAGCACGGTGTAAGCAGGTTAGAATCGATTGAATTCCAAAGTTGCGGACCTTTTACTTTAACTAAATCCTCTCGTCATTGTATTTCTTTAACACATCTGACCGAATTTCAGACTGATCCAGAAGAATGGACTAGTACAAAAGAATGTACGACTGACTCGAGTCTGTCTGACCTGATCTAACTATGCCGTATCTTATCTGATCCGAGTTGCATTAAATTGACTTTATCTATCTTTCCCGACATGCTGATCTTACAAGACTTACATATCTACCCTACCTCACCCGCCTAAGCCTAACCGTAACGTTGCTTATCTTACCCTACACGACATGACCTGGTCGTATTTTGCATGACCGTACTTGACCTGGTCTTATCTTACCTTGCCTGACCTTACCGTACCTTCTCATAGCCTTAACTTCACTTGTCCTGGCCTCTCTTAATGGCGTATGACCTTATCTCGAACCTGAACTAACCTAAGTACATAGTTTAGGCTAAAAAAACAAGAGTTAAACACACCAACATCTTACTGCAGTTGATAAAATAGACAGTCACACGATCCCAAAACAGAGCAAAATGTGTGCGTTTAAAGATTTTTTAATCTGAACATTTATGTAGTACCTTTAGTTACTCACTAAGCTCTCGACTGATTTTATGTGTGCAGAATAGTATCACGTAATCTAAAATCTATTGTTTTGTTTTTCCTTCAGGGACCTGCTGGAGAAGTGCAGGGTGAGTCCTCAAAATCAGACCCGTGTCATTTGCCATAGATGCTAATATGTATTGCTGAATATTCATTGTTTTGCGTCTCAAAAGTAGATTTATCGATTTTGAGCAGCTATTAAAGGTTTGAAATGAATGAAGGAAATAAACAACGAATTAAGGAGTAAAAGAGGTAGGGAGGAAGAAATTAAGAAACGCACGGATGAGCAAACGAACGAAAGAGCGAATGATTTAAAGGTCTGCTCAGGGCATCCGTTTAGACCACGGTTTTCGGTTTAGGTCGATAATTTTATACATTTATTTATGTTAAAGTGTGCAAGTAAGCAAGTAGCTGAAATCCCATATGGTACTCCATTAAAATGAACAATAGAAGTTACTGGAGATTGGACAAAAAAGAGGACAAAGGGTAATATTGTGGCTGGCCAGATTGTCCACTGTTGCAACGGTAAAGACAGACTCGATGGAGATAAGGCCCTCATCATGTATCTCGCTCACGTCAATTGAGTTATTCCGCCTCGAATTTCCTGCAATTGTTAACTTAATGAGTGACGGACAACACCCGGCGACACGCAAACTACATGTATGTTGAGGCACAATTGAAAAACCACTCGCTTTTCGAGACGTAGTTTCCTATTTATTGAAGTCACCAAACAGAGTTTACTAAGGGAGGCTGTTAAGATCCGACATTCCCGCTAATTTATAAAGATCAATGTCACAGGAGTCAAAGATATGAACCAATTAGAATCCCCAGGCTACAGTAGCAACTTCGTTTAATAGACGTGTAACTATAGAGGGAGGAGGTCAGTGAGAAAGAATCAGTTCAGTCTGAGCATCGGTCTAGCTCTAATAGAGACTTACGTCATCCACTTGGGGAGATTAGACGGTTGCACGTCGTTGCAGTCAAAATGGTATATAATCCGATTTAGTCACTTGAGTGCGCCTATGTGAACCCAATCATATAATTATGCACATTGAAGAGACATCCAAGACATCCAGAGTGACAACAAATGCTAAAGTAACATCCGTGTCCCGTTCGTGTTCGGATGGTAATCATCCTGAGCAGACAACTGCAATAGATGTGTTCTAAGTAGGCCTATAGCTATAGTTAATAGTAAGGCTGTTGATTATTCGAAGGTAACGAGCGCGATTAATGCGTTAAATTTTCTGGACTGTTAACGACTCACGAGCATGGTTTCTTAAACCACCCAGTTTTACTATGATGAATCGCTGTGTTCACTGTTTGTTGTAAGACCTGTGCTGCAAGGTATTTAGTTGGAAAATGTATTGTAGCCTTGTCATTCTGCAAGTGTCCTGTACACAGTGTACTACAACTTGAACCATAGATACCTTGGGAAAAGAACAGTAGTTCAATGTACTTAGGCTACCAACGAATTAAATTCTTACTGCTTTATGGCATAAAGTTAACCCTTTGCTTGCCAGATATTTTAAGCCCTTGTTCTGACCCAGGCCAGATATTTTGGGTTAATATTGTAATCGCAAACAAAGTTTTGGATAGGAATTTACTGAACACTGTACATATATACCCCTAGGAATAACTCAGCTGAATAGTTATTTCTAGAGACATATATTTGCATCGGTGCTTAGAGAAAGAGTTGGACTTTTCAAATGCTTTATAGACTGAACTTATCAAAATTAAAATTGGTAAAAAGCAAAAATCACGGTTCTTACTAGACTTAGATTTGTAAGTGCCACTTGGTCAAGTTTACCCTGAGGCGACATACATCAACGTAACTATGGTTTGGTCTAATCAGTGGTTAACTTATTCGTTTTTGATGAAACAGCTTATCCAGTTAGCGTACTTTTACCAATACAGATCAGCCGATAAACGTACCAATATCAACATCAAACGGCATTGGAGCTTCAGCAGCTGATTCTACATCTGCATCGGCAACCGCAGCCTCGGTAGCCAACACCATCTCAATGGCTGGATCTCCACTGGCAGCATCAGCGGCACCGACCACAAATGTCGCGAACATCATTTCTACAGAGCAAGGAGCTGCAGTTAACACCATCTCATCGGTTGGAAATCCCGTGGCAGCGTCAGTAGCAACCACAACAAGTATTTTGGACATTATTTCTACAGAGCAAGGAGCTGCAGTTAACACCATCTCATCGGTTGGAATTCCCGTGGCAGCGTCAGTAGCAACCACAACGAGTATTTTGGACATTATTTCTACAGAGCAAGCAGCTGCAGTTAGCACCATCTCATCGGTTCGGAATCCCGTGGCAGTGTCAGTAGCAACCACAACGAGTATTTTGGACATCATTTCTACAGAGCAAGGAGCTGCAGTTAACACCATCTCATCGGTTGGAAATCCCGTGGCAGCGTCAGTAGCAACCACAACGAGTATTTTGGACATTATTTCTACAGAGCAAGGAGCTGCAGTTAACACCATCTCATCGGTTGGGAATCCCGTGGCAGCGTCAGTAGCAACCACAACGAGTATTTTGGACATTATTTCTACAGAGCAAGGAGCTGCAGTAAACACCATCTCATCGGTTGGGAATCCCGTGGCAGTGTCAGTAGCAACCACAACGAGTATTTTGGACATTATTTCTACAGAGCAAGGAGCTGCAGTTAACACCATCTCATCGGTTGGGAATCCCGTGGCAGCGTCAGTAGCAACCACAACGAGTATTTTGGACATTATTTCAACAGAGAAAGCAGCTGCAGCCAGCACCATCTCATCGGTTGGAAATCCCGTGGCAGCGTCAGTAGCAACCACAACGAGTATTTTGGACATCATTTCCACTGAGCAAGCAAGTGCAGTTAACACCATCTCATCGGTTGGAAATCCCGTGGCAATGTCAGTAGCAACCACAACGAGTATTTTGGACATTATTTCTACAGAGCAAGCAGCTGCAGCCAGTACCATCTCATCGGTTGGAAGTCCTGTGACAGCGTCAGTAGCAACCACAACGAGTATTTTGGACATTATTTCAACAGAGCAAGCAGCTGCAGCCAAAACCATCTCATCGGTTGGGAATCCCGTGGCAGCGTCAGTAGCAACCACAACGAGTATTTTGGACATCATTTCCACAGAGCAAGCAGCTGCAGCCAAAACCATCTCATCGGTTGGAAATCCCGTGGCAATGTCAGTAGCAACCACAACGAGTATTTTGGACATTATTTCTACAGAGCAAGCAGCTGCAGCCAGTACCATCTCATCGGTTGGAAGTCCTGTGACAGCGTCAGTAGCAACCACAACGAGTATTTTGGACATTATTTCAACAGAGCAAGCAGCTGCAGCCAAAACCATCTCATCGGTTCGAAATCCCGTGGCAATGTCAGTAGCAACCACAACGAGTATTTTGGACATTATTTCTACAGAGCAAGCAGCTGCAGCCAGTACCATCTCATCGGTTGGAAGTCCTGTGACAGCGTCAGTAGCAACCACAACGAGTATTTTGGACATTATTTCTACAGAGCAAGCAGCTGCAGCCAAAATCATCTCATCGGTTGGAAATCCCGTGGCAGCGTCAGTAGCAACCACAACGAGTATTTTGGACATCATTTCCACAGAGCAAGCAGCTGCAGCCAAAACCATCTCATCGGTTGGAAATCGCGTGGCAGCGTCAGTAGCAACCACAACGAGTATTTTAGACATTATTTCAACAGAGCAAGCAGCTGCAGCCAAAATCATCTCATCGGTTGGAAATCCCGTGGCAGCGTCAGTAGCAATCACAACGAGTATTTTGGACATTATTTCTACAGAGCAAGGAGCTGCAGCCAGCACCATCTCATCGGTTGGAAATCCCGTGGCAGCGTCAGTAGCAACCACAACGAGTATTTTGGACACTATTTCCACAGAGCAAGCAGCTGCAGCCAAAACCATCTCATCGGTTGGAAATCGCGTGGCAGCGTCAGTAGCAACCACAACGAGTATTTTGGACATTATTTCTACAGAGCAAGCAGCTGCAGCCAAAACCATCTCATCGGTTGGGAATCCCGTGGCAGTGTCAGTAGCAACCACAACGAGTATTTTGGACATCATTTCTACAGAGCAAGGAGCTGCAGTTAACACCATCTCATCGGTTGGAATTCCCGTGGCAGCGTCAGTAGCAACCACAACGAGTATTTTGGACATTATTTCTACAGAGCAAGCAGCTGCAGCCAAAACCATCTCATCGGTTCGAAATCCCGTGGCAATGTCAGTAGCAACCACAACGAGTATTTTGGACATTATTTCTACAGAGCAAGCAGCTGCAGCCAGTACCATCTCATCGGTTGGAAGTCCTGTGACAGCGTCAGTAGCAACCACAACGAGTATTTTGGACATTATTTCTACAGAGCAAGCAGCTGCAGCCAAAATCATCTCATCGGTTGGAAATCCCGTGGCAGCGTCAGTAGCAACCACAACGAGTATTTTGGACATCATTTCCACAGAGCAAGCAGCTGCAGCCAAAACCATCTCATCGGTTGGAAATCGCGTGGCAGCGTCAGTAGCAACCACAACGAGTATTTTAGACATTATTTCAACAGAGCAAGCAGCTGCAGCCAAAATCATCTCATCGGTTGGAAATCCCGTGGCAGCGTCAGTAGCAATCACAACGAGTATTTTGGACATTATTTCTACAGAGCAAGGAGCTGCAGCCAGCACCATCTCATCGGTTGGAAATCCCGTGGCAGCGTCAGTAGCAACCACAACGAGTATTTTGGACACTATTTCCACAGAGCAAGCAGCTGCAGCCAAAACCATCTCATCGGTTGGAAATCGCGTGGCAGCGTCAGTAGCAACCACAACAAGTATTTTGGACATTATTTCTACAGAGCAAGCAGCTGCAGCCAAAACCATCTCATCGGTTGGGAATCCCGTGGCAGTGTCAGTAGCAACCACAACGAGTATTTTGGACATCATTTCTACAGAGCAAGGAGCTGCAGTTAACACCATCTCATCGGTTGGAATTCCCGTGGCAGCGTCAGTAGCAACCACAACGAGTATTTTGGACATTATTTCTACAGAGCAAGCAGCTGCAGTTAACACCATCTCATCGGTTGGGAATCCCGTGGCAATGTCAGTAGCAACCACAACGAGTATTTTGGACATTATTTCTACAGAGCAAGCAGCTGCAGTTAACACCATCTCATCGGTTGGGAATCCCGTGGCAGCGTCAGTAGCAACCACAACAAGTATTTTGGACATTATTTCTACAGAGCAAGGAGCTGCAGTAAACACCATCTCATCGATTGGGAATCCCGTGGCAGCGTCAGTAGCAACCACAACGAGTATTTTGGACATTATTTCTACAGAGCAAGGAGCTGCAGTTAACACCATCTCATCGGTTGGGAATCCCGTGGCAGCGTCAGTAGCAACCACAACGAGTATTTTGGACATTATTTCTACAGAGCAAGGAGCTGCAGTTAACACCATCTCATCGGTTGGGAATCCCGTGGCAGCGTCAGTAGCAACCACAACGAGTATTTTGGACATTATTTCTACAGAGCAAGCAGCTGCAGCCAAAATCATCTCATCGGTTGGAAATCCCGTGGCAGCGTCAGTAGCAACCACAACGAGTATTTTGGACATCATTTCCACAGAGCAAGCAGCTGCAGCCAAAACCATCTCATCGGTTGGAAATCGCGTGGCAGCGTCAGTAGCAACCACAACGAGTATTTTGGACATTATTTCTACAGAGCAAGGAGCTGCAGTAAACACCATTTCATCGGTTGGGAATCCCGTGGCAGTGTCAGTAGCAACCACAACGAGTATTTTGGACATTATTTCTACAGAGCAAGGAGCTGCAGTTAACACCATCTCATCGGTTGGGAATCCCGTGGCAGCGTCAGTAGCAACCAAAACGAGTATTTTGGACATCATTTCCACTGAGCAAGCAAGTGCAGTTAACACCATCTCATCGGTTGGAAATCCCGTGGCAATGTCAGTAGCAACCACAACGAGTATTTTGGACATTATTTCTACAGAGCAAGCAGCTGCAGTTAACACCATCTCATCGGTTGGGAATCCCGTGGCAGCGTCAGTAGCAACCACAACGAGTATTTTGGACATCATTTCCACTGAGCAAGCAAGTGCAGTTAACACCATCTCATCGGTTGGGAATCCCGTGGCAGCGTCAGTAGCAACCACAACGAGTATTTTGGACATCATTTCCACAGAGCAAGCAGCTGCAGCCAAAACCATCTCATCGGTTGGAAATCCCGTGGCAGCGTCAGTAGCAACCACAACGAGTATTTTGGACATTATTTCAACAGAGAAAGCAGCTGCAGCCAGCACCATCTCATCGGTTGGAAATCCCGTGGCAGCGTCAGTAGCAACCACAACGAGTATTTTGGACATTATTTCTACAGAGCAAGCAGCTGCAGCCAAAACCATCTCATCGGTTGGAAATCGCGTGGCAGCGTCAGTAGCAACCACAACAAGTATTTTGGACATTATTTCAACAGAGCAAGCAGCTGCAGCCAAAACCATCTCATCGGTTGGAAATCCCGTGGCAGCGTCAGTAGCAATCACAACGAGTATTTTGGACATTATTTCTACAGAGCAAGCAGCTGCAGCCAGCACCATCTCATCGGTTGGAAATCCCGTGGTAGCGTCAGTAGCAACCACAACAAGTATTTTGGACATTAATTCTACAGAGCAAGCACCTGCAGGCAACACCATCTCAACATCTGCACCTCCCGTGGTAACGTCAGCAGCACCGACTTCGAATATCCCTGACAGCGTCTCTACACCACAAGCACCTGCAGCCCCATCGACAAGTGACAAGCACGTCATATCTCCAGTAACAGCAATGACAGCCTCAGGCGTTACCACAACCGAATCGAATGGTCAGTTGGTTCAAGCTACAACGACCACATCGGCTCAACCTTTAACGATTGCACAAAGCCCACCTCCACCCACGATCAACTGCGACTCAAAAATGGGCAAGTACAAATTTAGACTGACGTCACAGAAGTTGTCAATACAAACTAGAGGTCTGCGGGCAAAGTATTTGTGCTACCCGACCCGTTCCCGTAACACAGGACCGTTACCCGCAATCGTACCCGACCCGTAGGCCTACTAATAATTACTACCCTACCCGACCCGTAGCCGCGGGTATATCTGTACCCGTCCGTGTCCGCCATGTAATTAGTAGGCCTTCCCATAATCCAATAGGTTTACAACTTAGCATGTGGTAGTAATGATTATAACAGACTGATCCTGTCAGGTCGATCATGGTGATGATTACGGTAATAATAATAATAATAATAATAATAATAATAATAATAATAATAATAATAATAATAATAATAATAATTTCGTTTTATTTCACCGCCCTATACAAAGGGTGAAGATGTGACGTTTTGTGCGTGCAAAAATAACTGACATAAAAATCTTTAAATTAACTAAGCAACCGTATTGGTCCACTGACCCTCAATCAGTTTATCTATCCACCTCGTCTATATATAGGCCTATAATTACATATACACATACTATGGCCACGAAAGCCTCTCCATTAATAATCTTTTCTCTCCAGTCTTGTCTTTTCCATTGACACCCTAGACTTTTATGTAGCCATCCATAACACAGCAGTTTGCAGGAAAATACCACTGATTGATTTGTTGAAGTATTTCTCAGAAGTAAAGGGATGATAGACTTTGATATATGCCTAGCCTGACTGCATGAAACTGTTTCAAAGAAAACACGACTGCTCTACTGCCAGGCTCTTTCAGTGAATCACGGGATAGGCGTCTGCGACCTCTGACCTCTCTGGTTGTCGGGACCGAAACACAGATCAGTTACATATAGAAGTCTAACGATTGTGTTAATGGAAATAAGCCTCTTTGTAACTGTAATTTGAAGATCTATTAATTAATGCCAGGTTCATAAGACGTATTGAGGTCAACACAGGCATATGGTACTTAGACAGAATATCGAAAGTTATAGTAGGCCTAAGTCTTGAAAGGTGCAAGACTTACTATAACATATAATAACAAAACTTCACGTCGGCACGGGTAAGACCGGGTATACCCGTACCCGTAACGCCCTACCCGTACCAGGTCGGACCCGTGAAATGGCTACCCAACCCGTACCCAACCCGCGGGTACGGAACCTGAGATAAGAGATTCCAAATCAACCTTGCTGAGTAAAAGGCGACCACCAAGCAGATAAACTGAGTCTTGTCAGTGTTCATCCAGAACCGATTAGGGGAAAGCCAAGTATCCAGAGCAGAGGAGGCTGCTAAGGTTCGCTTCACCATTTCGACAGCAGAGGAGGTCGGACCATGAAGAAGAGATTAGGTGTCGTCCGCATACGGGTGGGACGAAACCCCAAACAACTGTAAAAGCCCCGGAAGGTCCGAAGTATAGAGGATGGAGAGCAGAGGATCGAGAACAGAGCCTTGCGTGAGACCATAGGGGATAGTGACCCAAGGAGTGCGATGTGTTCCAAAGACCACAGAGAAGAAAGACCGGAAATATACGAGAGCACTGTCAGTGATACCAAAGGATACAGATAGCCGGTTTAGGAGAATAGAGTGGTCCACAGTGTCAAAGGCTGCACTTATGTCGTACAGAGCTAGCACGGTGACGTGATCACGGTCAAGGGCTTGAAAAACATAGGCTAGAAGCCGAATTAATAGGGTTTCAGTTAAGTGGGATTTCGTTATTCCAGACTTAAATGGAGGCATGAGGGAATTAAAGTCGAGGTAGTGGACAAGTTGAAAAGCAACGCATCTTTCCATCTTTGTAGTCTACGGAGTTTTTTTAATCCTTTATTGCACTTAGGACATATCGCATTACAATCAACATTCAACACCCATACAACGCAAATTCTCTGTTATTGCAACTTTAATTCTCGGCGCATAGGACTAAAATTCTGTTATAGTAACAACGAAATTCTCTTCATTTGACAGCTAAATCGGCTCGGCTTCTGCTGCAGAGGAACACTGGAAACGGACTGGACCAGTCATGGTCGGATTATAAGAACGGATTCAATGACGGAACAGGTGGCTACTGGATTGGCAACGAGAACCTCTACAGGATGACAAACAACGGTACAAAATGCAGACTCTGCATTGACATGCAACAAACGGGGTCAGGATTGTGGTCTTATGCCTTCTACGACTCCTTTGTCGTAGGCAACGAAAACAATGGATACAATTACACCGCAACTGGGTTCGACGGAGACGTTGGCGATACCTTTGGTATCTCGAATCGTGTCTGCAAATTCAACGCGAAGGATAAGAACAATCAGCCTGCCTGTCCGAACTTTGCATTGAATCTAAAGGGTGGTTGGTGGTACCCTTGTGGTGGCACTCAAATCGTACTGAATGGCGTCGGAAGCACTGGATTCTTCTGGGCAGATCAGACGATGAGTCGATTCCTACAGACGAGCAACATGTGGATAGCCTGTCCTTAGGGAAGGTCGAACATCCGGTCACTCAAGATGCGGTGGTTTGCGGTTGAATGTTGGATACTGACAGGAATTTTGCTCTGCCTGAAGGCCCTATAGGATACCTGATACATGCGCATTTGTCTTTCGTCTCCTTCGAACATTTTCCTGAGTGTTTCTTATGAGAAAGATCAGTTAGACAGGAGCGAAAAACATGGGCAAATTGTACCTTCAAAATTAAGTGGGGGAGGACCTATAATTATAATCTGTAGTGATGACTGGTCAGATCGGCGTAAGGCAGTTCGGCGCAGGGACAATAATTCGGCTTTATCAATTGATTTGAAATTACATATTATAGCTGGACAGTTGTATAGAATCTGAAGTTGCTTTAATTACATTAGATTTTATTAAAATAACAGTTTCAAAGAATATTTCACACTTTATTGCCAACAAATTGCTTTTCACTTATAGACTAGTTATAAGCCCACAAACGCTTAAGTATATGAGAAATTATATGAGAAACAAGCACGATTTTCGTAATTATTGACCACAGTTCGCAATCGTTCATCGAGATCCCGGTATTTCTTTCCTCTTGCATTAGAAGTGCTTCACCAGCAACGATTTTTTCGATCACGTAATTTTCCAAAGACTTTTTGCTCTAGTTGGCGAAAATGTTTCCTTTGCCCGACATTTAACGCTAGCTTGAACTTTTCTTACATCACTTTGGCTTCTGAAGCTGCGTATACGGAATGCTCAGAAGGGTCTTTGATGAAATTTTCATTGACCATGTAATACTGACTTTGAAATGAACGTTCGGTACATAATTATCTTGATTTCTTTCTGTGCAATTTACCATTGGTATTGATAAACGTGTCCATTATGGTCTAACAAATCTTTACTTTTCTTTCACTGGACGAATTCTAAAGACATTTCAAATGGTAGGAAGATATAAAAGCATAAGTCAGCTGCTTTAGTTACCTTCTAATGAGCTTTTGTGTGATTATAACGAAAAAACTGAACTGAATTACTCATTACACGAAGGTGATTGATCGGAGACACTGTCCACAACCTTTTAAAACCCGTTGAATATTATAATCTATAATTACATTGGCTTTCATGTTGCGCTGTAATAGTGACCACATAGATAACAATTCTTGTGGTGAAGCTGTGTAGATCGTAACACATTTTGTCACTGCGCCGAATTGTCATGGAACCATAGGCAAAAGCGAATTATATCCATTGGTAAATTGTATCAATGGAAGTGAGGATTGTTGCATTCTATCATTAGAAATCTCACCCTACTTAGCCTACATTCCGGTGGGATACACGATGTGAACGTATGAAGAAACTCTTTGCGAATCTATGAAATACGGAGAAATACATGAACAATATATTTTCTCGTCAATGGAAGAGTATAAATCCCCCATGGTCGCCTGGTAGCAGGGTAAAATCTCTGAGCGCATCCACTTCAAAGTCCTGTCGCTAACCTACAACCCACTACAATACTCCCAGCCAAAGTGACTTCACGAACTCTTCACCATCCAGCCACCCCGGTCAACCCGTTCATCCTCCCATCTCACGCTCTCCCGTCCCCCAGTCACTACTTGCCTCGAGTTCTCCAACCGATCCATATACCACACTGCACCTCAACTCTGGAACGAACTTCCCCTCGAATTCCGCATTTTCTCAGTTCCTCCACCAATACCGCCACTCACTCACCGTCATCTACTTCGGGCTCCTCTACTCATCGCCCCACAGGCTTTCCACTCCAAATTGAAGACTCATCTCATCAAGAATTCCTACCCTGATCCATCTGATCCTCTGCCTTCCAAGCCTTCTCGTCCTCAACGAAACCCGCCGTAACAGCTGCTCTGCCTCTCCCTGGTCTCTGTGGCAATCGGACTCGGACGGTCGGACCACCAATGGACATCGATCTCTGGACAACCCCTCGGATACGTCTCAGCGCTCGTGAATCGCCTTTGTAAGCTGGTTCCCGCGACTTCGATTTTTTGGGCGCTGTAGAAATCTCGGGATTACACTTACAACTATGCTAATATTATTATCTTTATTGATTTTGAAACGCAAGGAAGCTTGTAAACACACAAATTACATTAACTTTTGCTTTCGCACAACAGCCTGTAAAATCTGGGGTTGGACAGGTTGAGGCGCCTACATGGCTGCCACGCATGCCGCTCTAGTGGCGATGTGTTAGCATGTTTTAACTAACTTTCCGGTGGAGTTCAGCGTCGTGTTGCAGTTATCGGACAAGCTGGAATGAGTATAAGCTACCTTTTGGATAAATTTTCTGGTTTTTTGGTTGTATTTTCGATGGTTTCTGTCGCGAATATTACTGTTGTCGTCACGCTCCAGTGGAGCGTGTCGCACGCCTCGACCTTATGACCGGCCTGCATAGCACCGGCTATGGTCATTGGTCAACTACGTATCAGGTGACTCAGGTCCCTTCCAAGGGTTTCCTTCGACTCAACAACCGGGAGTTCCTACGCAATGACGTCAGGAAACACTCAACCAATCTACATTCGTCGTGTGATGCAGTCGAGAGGGGCGTGCTCGGAAGATCGTCAGGTCAGCCCGATGCATGGCGCCTCAAGTTTATCGCTTCTTCGTCTCGCCCCGATGGTGATTACCTGTCTTGTCGGAGCATCTGTGAAGTCGTCGCGGGGTGCGCAGATTAAGCACAACCTCCGACGTCAATTTTGTCATCGTCTCCCCCCGGTGCCTCGTCTTCGCAGGAACTGCTCTACTGTCTCTCTCGTCGTCTTCACTTATTGTAACCCCACATAGTTCTTAGTTTTAACTGATGACGGTCGATAAACCATTTATCTTTTAGGCCTACTCATAATCCTGTTGTACAATGTCTATCATGTTTCCCGGCTGTTTTTCGGTTCGGTCGCTGTGTGTACATAGACGATTGACACACTGTTTATTGTAACCTGCTGCGGTGTGACAGCAGTAGATTTCCATTAAACGAATATACATCTAAAAGCCGTCACTTAGGCTGTCATCGGTCTCCTGATTGTTCCAATCCGAGGTACCAAAAAGAGACACGGAGTTGCCTATTTGAAGGGCAACTATTAATTGGAGATAGAGCGTGGCTTGTTTTCGCGGGTCACCTGTCCGTGCCGAGTTTTTTGTCCCTAGTTCTTGAACAAACCTCGTTGACGGTGTAACAGCTTCCAGCGGTATTGACTGCAACATGGACGAATTGCCAGATATCAGCATATATGCTTGCCTATAATTATTAATAATAAATATTATTGTTGCTCTCGTTATTGCTTTTATTATTATTTGTTTTACACGTAAAAATGCGTTAGGAGCTACTAACGGGTATCTGGAAAATCAGTTCCCGTCCCCCACGACATCAACGCTGTTATTATTTTTTATTGTTCCAAGGTACAAATGATCCCTCAGAAATTAATTAATTATAACTACTATTTTATTATTATCATTATTATTATTATTATTATCGACTAAAGAATTTAACATGGTAAAGTCCCGGATAATCAGATGATGGAACACGAATTGTAGGTTGCACTCGCTAACCCCGATTACCCCTCTGAGTCTCTGACACCAAACCCAGTCCTTCCGTACTCAAAGCCCCGCTGCGTTCCAGTGCGACCGACACTAAAGCATGAGTTTGAATTATTGCTGAGTATTTTGATCTGTTGGCTGACCCCTATTGCTCCAGTTGATGGAATTGACACCTGAAGCCAGTTCTGATCCGAGAGGTTCACATTCAAATAATTCGACTATTCCTCACTCTACTATGAGCCAAGTCTAGCTAAACTAGGACAGTCGACGCATGCGGCTGTACGCATCGTGTAACCATGCAGGGCCTAAAATCAACACATTGGCCATCTACCCCGCATACGCCCGTCAATTTTACACATTGTATCATACACAATACTGCATTCAATCAATACAGATTCATCGCCTCTATACTATAAACAATCAGCACAAAAGTTCCATCCAGCACACGCTCACTGTGATCTAAAAACACATTCATTCTACTACTACTACTACTACTACTACTACTACTACTACTACTACTACTACTACTACTACTACTACTACTACTACTACTACTACTACTACTACTACTACTACTACTACTACTACTACTACTACTACTACTACTACTACTACTACTACTACTACTACTAGTACTACTACTACTACTACTACTACTACTACTACTACTACTAATAATAATAATAATAATAATAATAATAATAATAATAATAATAATAATAATAATAATAATAATAATAATAACGTAGCTTTCCGCGGCACTTTCCCTCTCTCGAATCCTGAGGAATAGAGGCCGTTCCAGATGATTCACTTATTTTAATTAATATTTAAGTCCCCAAGGGATCATAATTATTAAGTACCTGGGGCAAAAAAAAATTAATAATAATAATAATAATAATAATAATAATAATAATAATAATAATAATAATAATAATAATAATAACCGCTAGACTTGTAGTTCCAAACGACCTAATCTGGTGAGCCTTTGTCAGAGCTGGTTTTCTCTTCTTCCAAGGAACCAGTTGGACTCTTGCATGAGGTCTCTTGGCAGGCGCCCAGATGGCGCGACTCTGATACCCTGCAAGCGGGCAGGACTCCCGCCTGAGATGTGACTGTTCTAGACGCCTTGGTTGATTTATATTTAGCTCAAAACGCATGCTCGGCAGGTGCAGCGGCCGAACTGGCTACCCAAATGATTTTTGTCAAGTATTGCCTGCTTGCAGCCTCTTACCAGTTTACCCCGGTTACCTCTGAAACAACTGACCCAATCTGCCACTAGGGATTGGAGTGTATGGCCATCCTCGGTCGCCTTGTGCTGACCAGGATTTCTGGAGACCAAGGATTTCTGGACACCCAAAGAAGACTTTCTTCTTCTTCCAACGCGTTATGTTAACAATACATCGTTTTAACGTGATCGCTTTCCGGTGCCCATACGAGAAGCCTCACATCTGGGAAGATTAGCCCTCCGAGATTTGTTCTCCCTAGTTTAAAGTAGTTTTCCAGATCCTCTTGATGTCATCCCTTAGGCTAAAAACGAAAAATAGTAATGATGATGATGATGATGATGATGATTATGATGATGATGATGATGATGATGATGATGATGATGATGATGATGATGATGATGATGGTGATGATGATGATGATGATGATGATGATGATGATGATGATGATGATGATGATGATGATGGTAATAAAAATAAAAATAATAATAATAATAATAATAATAATAATTAACTGAAGGGGCATTAAACAGCACACTCCAGAACCTTGCTGACGGGATTGAGCAGTCATAAGAGGTCCTGTACTGTCATTCAGGCACAAAGTGATAGGACATTGTTACGTTCATGCTTTGGAGCAGCTTATCTGACCGTGCTGGGTTCACACAATATTGGAAAAATGGAATACCAGTTGCGTCGCGGTCTGGAAATGTGAACCTCAATGACATTCAAAAGGAAACAGGCCACTCTTCGATCATGGATATGGTGGTCTAGGCATCAAAAGAGCGTCGATGCTGGATCCTTCCGCATATTATTTTAGCCTAAGCTGCAACCACCTAGTCACTTGTTGCAGCCATACTCGGACGTGAAGACTGGACAGATGTACATTGGAATGAGATTCTGACAGCTCGTGGATCGCCAAGGCTGATGGGCGTAGAACCAGTGCAAACAGGGCAGAATGTTTGGGACAGACCCTTGATTGAACGGGATATGGTGGAGATCGGGTCCTCATGCAATGATCCATTCAATCATGCAAGATTGGCGGTGGTGTCTTCACCTCCTCGGGTCTAGTTTTTGATCCTGCCCATTTCTTCTTGAGGTCTCTGTCTCAGCAATGAGGCCTTCCTTGTGGCGATTGGCCTTCAGCTTGGCCTTAATATATGCCAGTGCGGTGAAACAGTAGATCCAGATGCACACCATGGTTTGCTACACAAAATTCAGTCCTCCATCCAACACACAGCTTTATCTCTATTGCTTTTGAATGACTGAGACCAATCAAAAGGACTGGACTCGAGTTTTTTTTGCATATTTGGCCCGCCATATATCCGCTATTTCTGGTGACCCACTTGAGTCATCACATAATTATATTTTAATGCCTTTCTATTTGCACTCAGCGTTACAATGCCGTGGCCTTTAGAGTCACCTCAATCAGGAAGAAGACCGTTAGTTATAGAAGCAGTTTTTGTTGCTCCTGCGTTCGTTTTTTTAAGTTCCTAAGAGATCGTTAATACTTCGGTCCAAACTAATAATAATGCATTAGGCAACGATAAAGTCTAATACATATTATTTGTAATCCGGATCAATTCCAGCTGAGTCCACGGAGACAGCCCAAGGGCGACCCATGTAGGACATGGAAAACCACTTAGAGGTCATCATAATGAATGAATGAAGAGTTTTATAAACATTTCATAAACACTTTTCAGCCATTTCTCTTATAGAACAAAAAAACACAAGGTCGGCTGCTTTCTCGTCAATTTAGCTGTCTTCCAACGCATTGTTCCGCATGACTGATTGGTAGTCGTTGACAAAATGGCCGCATTTGTGACGGTCACGCTCCAGTGAAACCAGATCATCGGCATCTCGATATCCATTATAGCCGAACACGTTACGGTAGGCCTATTATTCTGCAGGACTGCTGTAGGATCCTATATCCAGTTATGTTTCAGCTGCGTTTCAGCCAAAATATTCTCACGCCCAATGACGTTATTGTTTAACGGTTGAAACAAATGATCAAACTTATTGTGAATTGGCATGTGTCTGTTTTCGTTCGTTAGACGCTGGCATGGTTCTATTGTCTTTTCAATGGACCATCTAAGCAGCTAGTTCTACAATTTTCGCTCACATTGCTGTTGAAAACAACTATGAATGCAGTCGATTAATACAGACTGCAGCTGTGTTTTATTCCAAGAATCAACTGGTGCCAGAAATAATTGACATACAAGCGAGCGTTTCTGCAACTGACTTCAAGCGAGCACGACTACATTATCCCTGTGTAGCATTGACTACATACGGAAGTCGACAGCCATAGCTTTCACACGAACTAGAATGCATTGCGAGAGTGATTAGCGTTGGTATTATTTCAAGCACTAACATTTTTAAACCTACATCAGAAATCACCGGAAAGGAAATGGTGTTCCTGATAGCTTTGTACCTCGTAACTTACGGTATCCTGGCAACAACAGAGGCGATGATCGAGAGCGCTTTTTCGATGGTTCGGAGAGATAGCGACAGTGTACCACTGTGCGCCATTGACCAACCGTCTGCGGTGAAATCCACCAACAGCGTCATCTGGTGTGGCATAGAGTGCATCACATCATCGTCGTCGATGTGCCACTCCTTCAGCTACTTCGAAACGATGAATAAGTGCAACATTTTCTTCTTTACGCCGACGAATTATTTCGTCGAAGATGGCTGCATTACCTACGTAAGTATATAAACATTCATAAATTATACGATTAAATCTTCTCGTCATTGGATTTCTTTAGCACGCTTGGCTGAATTGGAGATAGCTCCGGAAGGATGAACATGAGAATGTACACGAGAATGCACGACTGGCTCGAGTCTACCTGACCCTATCTAACTTTGCCGTGCCTTACCTGACCCGAGTTGTCTTAAATTGGCTTTGAGCATCTCTCTTTCTTGACATGCTTGTCTTACATATCTACTCCAACTCATCTCCCTAAACCTCACCTTAACGTTGCTTATCTTATCTTACATGACATGACCTGGTCGTATTTTGTATGATCATTCTTGACCTAATATTATCTTACGTTGCCTCACCTTACCGTACCTTTTCATAGCCTTCCTGCCTTGACTTTACTTGTTCTGGCCTCACTTGATCGCATGTGACCTTATCTCGGACTTGATCTAACCTAACTGTAGTTTAGGCTAAAAACCAAGAGTTAAGCACAATAACATCTAACTGCAATTGATAAAATAGACAACCATACGATCCTGCAACAGGGCACAATCTATGCGTTGTAAGTATTGTCAATCTTAACATTTATATCAGTAACTTTAGAAAACTCTCTGAAATCTCGAGTAATTTTATGTGCGCAGAATAATATCACGTAACCTAAAATCTATTTTGCTTTGTTTTTCCTCCAGGGACATGCTGCAGAAGTGCAGGGTGAGTCCTTAACACCAGACCCGTGTCATTTGCCATAGATGCTTATATGCATGGTTGAATATACATTGATTTGCTTATTTGATTTTGAGCAGTTTTAAAAGGTTTGAATTTAAGGAGGAAAGAAACCTTGAATTTACGGGTAAAGAAGGTTGGAAGTATGTAAGTAAGAAACTCACGGATGATCAAACGAACAAACGTATGAACGAATGAACGATTGATCGAAAGGACGAACGAGCGAATGTTTTAAAGGACCGCTAAGGACACCCGTGTAGATCATGTTTTATATCGATAATTTTATACATTTTATTCGAAGTATTTATATAGCACTAATGCCATAAGAAGCGCGAATCGATGCCACATGAGAATTGAGATCTATGGGTAACTTGCTTGTTCGTGATCGTAATAGTGAAGACTTCAACCCGCACAGTTTGGGTCACAGGGCAAGACTCTCGCTAAACGGCCAATCATGTCACAGCAGTTCTAATAATTATTATCGAAGAACTATTATATACTTGTTGGTACAATCCGATGGTTTCATTGGTATGGTAGTTACAGACATAATAGGTGTATCGCAGCGTTAAAACTGTAAAAGTGTGTAAGTAAGCAAGTAACTAAGATCCCGTGGGTATTCCAATTAAAATGCATAATTGAAGTCACTTGAGATTGGACAGAAAAGCGGATAAAGGTTAATTGTTGCTGACCAGATTGTCAACTGTTGCAAAGCGAAAGACCGGCGCGATGGAGATGGGGCCTTCATCATGTTTCTCGCCCGCATCTCTCTGAGCCTTGTCACTTCGAAGATGCAACAATTGCCAACTTGATGTGTGACGGACGACACCTGGCGACACGCGAACTACATGTAGGTTGAAGCAACATTGGAAAACCTTCCATCTGCGTGATGCAGTTTCCTTTTCATTGAAGTCACCAAGCAGAGTTAACTAACGGATGCAACTATAGGGACAGATATTCCAGTTTAGAAGTCAAAGATATGAACCAATTTTAATCCGTCATGTACCCATAGACTACAGGAGCAGCCTCTTTTAATAAATATGTAACTAGATGTAGGTGACCATTGAGGAAGAATCAGTTCAGTCTGAGCCTCGGTCTAATGACTATATATCTAATCGACACTGATGTCATCCGCTTGGGAGTTGGGAAATTAGATTCGGGCTTGCCATTCATGTCGAAATGGCACATTGTTTTAGTGGTTGTAACCCGGTTTAGTCACTTCAGTGAAGGCTATATGAACCCTGCACAACAGGGTACAAAGCTGTACATATATTTTGCATATTGAAGAGACATACAAGAACAGAATGGCAGCAAATGCTACAGGAAATTTTTTCGCGTCTCCTTCGTGTTCGGGTGGTTTTCATTTCAAGCTGACCACTGCGAAAGATGTGTTCTAAGTAGTTATTCCAAGTGGCATACCTGTGCGTCTGTGCTTAGACAGTGAGATGGACTTTATCAGTATGCTTAAAACTGAACTTATCAAAACTAAGATGAGTAAAAATTAAAAGAAAGTTTCGCACTAGATTCAGATTTGCATGGTCGAGTTGACCTCGAGGCGACATACACAAACGTCGCTAGGGTTTGCTCTTTTGAGTGGTTAACTTATTCGTTTTTGATTATACAGCTGATCCAGCTTACGTACCTACCAATACAGCTCAGCCGGTTAACGTACCAATATCAACATCAAACGGCATTGGAGCTTCAGCAGCTAATTCAACATCTGATTCAGCAATCACAGAATCGGCAGCAAACACCATCTCAATGGCCGGACCTCCACTGGCAGCGTCAGCAGCCCAGACCACAAATATCGCGAACATCATTTCTACAGAGCAAGCAGCTGCAGCCAACACCATCTCATCGGTTGGAAATCCCGTGGCAGCGTCAGTAGCAACCACAACGAGTATTTCGGACATAATTTCTACACGACAAGCAGCTGCAGCTAACACCATCTCAACATTCGCACCTCCCGTGGTAGCGTCAGCAGCACCGACCGCGATTATCCCTGACAGCATCTCTACACCCCAAGCACCTGCAGCCCCATCAACAAGTGACATGCACGACGTGTCTCCAGTAGCAGCAACGACAGCCTCAGGCATCATCACAACCGGATCGAATGGTCAGTTGTTTCAAGCAACAACAACCATATCGGCTCAACCTTTAACGATTGCACAAACCCTATCTCCTGCAACGCCCATCTGCGACTCAAAAATTGGCAAGTACCAATTTAGTCTGACGTCACAGAAATTGTCAATACAAACTAGGGTCTGCGGGTAGAGCATTTTTACTAACCGACCCGATCCCGTAACACGGGAGCGTTACCCGTACCCGTACCCGACCCGTACCCGCGGGTTTACCCGCAGACATCTAAAACAAACGAGTTTAAAATGTTCCGACTTGTCAGTGTAATAGTATAATAGTGAGTTTATGTAGTTATCAATAACACAACAGTTTGCAAGAAAATAACACTAATTGATTTGTTAAAGTATTTCTCAGAGGTAAAGGGATGACAGACTTTGAAATATGCCTAGCCTGACTGCAAAGAAAACACGATTGCTCTACTGCCAGGCTCATTAAGTGAACAACGGGATGGGCGTCTGCGACCTCTGACCTCTCTGGTTGTCGGGACCGAAACTCCGATCAGTTATATATAGACGTCTAACGATTATGTTAATGGTAAGAAACCTCTTTGTAACTGTTATCTGAAGATCTATTAATAAATCCCAGGTTCACTAAGGCGTATTGAGGTCAACACAGGCATATGGTACTTAGACAGAATATCGCCAGCTATAGTAAGTCTATGAAGGTGCAAGACTCACTATTTCATATGACCACAAAACTTCACGTCGGCAAGGGTAAACCGGGTATACCCGTACCGGTAATGCCATACTCGTACCCGTAATGCCTTACCCGTACCCGACCCGACCCGTGAAATGGCTAGACAACCCGTACCCAACCCGCGGGTACAGGACGGTTACGGACAAACCCGTACCCGCGGGTTTACCCGCAGACATCTAAAACAAACGAGTTTAAAATGTTCCGACTTGTCAGTGTAATAGTGCCTTTAAAATTAATTAGCAATTACTAGACAATAACAATAACTGACAACTACTAATTCTTACCAATCATCACTTACAACCAGTCTTGTTGTCAAGACCTTAAACCTCAAGACCAAGACCAAGACCTTGAACCTCAAGACCAAGACCAAGACCAAGACCCAAAAAATCGAAATCAGGTCAAGACTTCTAAAAATTGTCAAGTCGGAATATTCGCTATTTTAATGAAAACATGAGTCTTTTATTTTATTCAAGCAAATTAACTTTAAATGCAAACTGCAGAGAAATCCGAATTTGTATTCAAAAGTCCTTCATGCAAACTCTCATACCAAATGCCTTTTGTATTTTATAAAAACCAATTCGCTCAGAATTTTCTGACCAAGACGTGCCTGGTGGGCCTCATAAAAATTCCGTGGGCCTCATAAAAATTCCGCCATGTGAAAAAATACGTTCTACAGGTGCTGAAGTCGCTGACACACACAGAGTAGCTTTTCAAGCACTGGATGTAAATGTACAGATAGTGAGTCCGTTTGAAATCTTCCCATGGTTTATCATACCGTCTGATACAGAATAACTGTTGCTGCTGCCAATGGGTTTACCTGACCAACATGACTTGTATCCATCCATAGATATTGGTCGTATGATGCAAGCAGGCCTGATACAGATTTCTTGAGTTCTGTTAAATGACTGTTCATATTAACAGCCGGTCTTGGTCTTGGTCTTGCGAGACCAAGACCAAGACCTTGAACCTCAAGACCAAGACCAAGACCAAGACCTTGAACCTCAAGACCAAGACCAAGACCAAGACCAAGACCAAGACCTTGAACCTCAAGACCAAGACCAAGACCAAGACTTTTAAAAACGAACTCGAGTGCACTCGAGACCAAGACCTTGGTCTCGAGGACAACAAGACTGCTTACAACAGCTAGCAACATCGAATATTCACGTACAATCTATTATTTCACTAACATAATACCACACAGGTTTTCGTTTGTTTGTCGCTAACGCAAAGTCATGGTTTATTCGGTAGGTGTAGCTACGACAAGCTTAAAAATTTCCACCAATATTCGGTAGAAGTCGCCTTAACTAAAAAATTCCACCATACTGACTTTTGTAATTGTTATTGTAACCGAACATTTATAAAACGCCACTCAGATCAGCGGAGCGCTCGGTCCGTGTCAGTGCAAGCACCGGCAAAAGAGAAACGTTTTCAAGCGTCTACGAAACTCAACAGGAGAGAGGGCAAGAAGCTCATGTCGGAAGGACTGGGGAAGACTGTTCTAGGCCAAGGACCCACATAGGCAAAGCTTCTGGATTGGGCCGTGGAAGAGTGCATACGTGGAACAACTAAAAGGCCACGGGCCGAAGATCACAAGGAGGCCTTGTCAGGCTAGGAAGAAACCGGGCTGCAGAAATTTATTAGGTAAGTTACACACAAAGGTGAGGGTTTTGAACTGAATTTCTGTTGGGCAGAGAGCCAGCGGAGGGAATCACGAATAAAGGCAGAGGCGTGGGCAAACTTAAGAATTTCACCTATAAGCCGAGCAGCAACATTAAGAATAGACTGAAGTTTATGCATATTGGAGGAGGAAAGGCCAATGTACACAGCAATAAAAAAAAGTCCACCCGAGTGCAGATGAAAGTGTGAACCAGCGTGGTGACAGCATGGACTGAAAGACACCTGCGGATGGATTGAAGCTGGCGTAGATGATGAAAGCATAATCGGGATACAAGGTTAACTTTATCGGTGAAGGAATGGGTAGGATCGAGGACAGTCCCCAAGTCATGAACAGAGGAGGAGAACTGAATCAGGGGAACCTGAGATGAAGAAATTCCAAATCAACCTTGCTGAGTTGGAGGCGCCCACCAAGCCAGATAAATTGAGTCTTGTCAGAATTCAGCCGCAAGCGATTAGAGGAAAGCCAAGCATCCAGAGCAGAGGAGGCTGCCAAGGTTCGCGCAACCATTTCGACAGCAGAGGAGGCCGGACTATGTAGAAGAGATTAGGTGTCGTCCGCATTCTGGTGGGACGAAACCCAAACGGCTGTAAAATCCCCCGAAGGTTCGAAGTATAGAGGATGAAGAGCAGAGGATCGAGAACAGAGCCTTGCGGGAGACCATAGGGGATAGTGACCCAAGGAGTGCGATGCGTTCCAAAGACCACAGTGATGGATCTGTCAGAGAGGAAAGAGCGGAACCATAAGAGAGCACTGTCAGTGATACCAAAGGATATGGATAGCCGGTTTAGGAGAATAGAGTGGTCCACAGTGTCAAAGGCTGCACTTATGTCGCACAGAGCTATGGCAGAGTGACATGACCACGGTCCAGAGCTTGAAAAACATCGGCTAGAAGCCGAATTAATAGGGTTTCGGTCAAGTGGGATTTTCTACATCCAGACTGAAATGCAGGCATGAGGGAATTACCTGTAGAGTAGAGGTAGTGGACAAGGTGAAAAGCAACACGTCTTTCCATCTTTGTAGGCTACGGAGTTTTTTATCCTTCATTGCACTTAGGACATATCGCATTACAATCAACACCCATACAACGCAAATGCTCTGTTATTGCAACTCTAATTCTCGGCGCATAGCGCTCAAAGTCTATTATCGTAAGAACGCAAATTCTTTTCTCTTGACAGCTCCAGCGTCTCGTCTTCTGTTGCAGCAGAACACTGGTAACGGACTGGACCAGACATGGTCGGCCTTCAAGTTCGGATTCAATGACGGAACAGGTGGTTACTGGATTGGTAACGAGAAACTCTACAGGATGACGAACGACGATACAAAGTGCAGACTCTGTATTGACATGCAACAAACGGGATCAGGATCGTGGTCTTATGCCTTCTACGACTCTTTTGTCATAGGCAACGAAAACAATGGATACAATTACACCGCAACTGGGTTCGACGGAAACGTTGGCGATACGTTTGGTTTCTCGAATCGTGTCTGCAAATTCAACGCAAAGGATCAGAATAATCAGTATCCCTGTCCTAACTTTGCATTGAATCTAAAGGGTGGTTGGTGGTACCCTTGTGGTGGCACTCAAATCGTACTGAATGGCGTTGGTACCACTGGATTCTTCTGGGCAGATCAGTCGATGAGTCGATTCCTACAGACGAGCTACATGTGGATAGCCTGTCCTTAAGGAAGGTCGACCATCCAGTCATTCATGATGCGGTGATTTGTGGTTGATTCATGGATTCTGACAGGAATTTTGCTCTGCATATAGGTCCTATAAGATACCTGATACATGCGCATTTGTCTGTCGTCTCTTTCGAACATTTTTTTGGAGGGAAGGAACTCAGTGTTTCTTATGAGAAAGATCAGTTAGACAGGAACGAAAAACATGGCAAATTGTACTTTCAAAATTAAGTGGGGAGAACCTATATAATCTATTGTGGTCATAGTGCGACCGTACGTTACCTACCGGAATAACGTACGCGTACCGTACGTACGTTATCGAAAAAAATAACGTACGCGTACCGTACGCGTACGTTAAAAATGTCAAGTTTCTCTGATCATTCACAAAGTGCCTCAATATAGCTATAGTCTTATAACGTACGCGTACCGTACGTACGTTAAAAATGATCGGTTTAGCTCTACAGTATTAACCTCCCTGTACGCAGGCCTAGTTAATTTAGAACGTTACCGAAATTTAGTATTACCAATAAAATGACCACTGGCACTGACCATCCTATAAAGTGTGCCGTAAAATCTTAATTATCTTCATATTATACATAAGACAGAATATTTAGCAATTTGGAATTTAAAAGTAGAGATTATTGAACAGCCACAGCTAGCTGATGTAATAGTTAAAATTGGTTACGACCGTAAATCATAACTATTATTGACTTTTCTTGTGCATAGTGTTATGTATTTTATTTTCGTCATGAACTGATCTGAACGTACGGTAACGTACGGCATAATAACGTACGCGTACCGTACGTACGTTATAGAAAAAAAATAACGTACGTACCGTACATACGGTCGCACCTTGATGGTGGTGACTGGACAGATCGGCGTAAGGCAGTTCAGCGCAGGGACAATAATTGGATTTTTTCGATTGATTTGAAATTACATAGTATAGGCCCTAGAGATTGACAGTTGTTGTATAGAATCTTTGAAGTTGCTTTAATTACATTAGATAATACGAATATAACAGATTGAAAAAATATTTCTCACTTTATTACCAAGAAGATGCTTTTCACTTATAGGCTAGATAAGTCCATAAATAAATGTGACTACATACTCTTAAGTATGTGATAAAATCACGATTTTCGTAATTATTGATCACAGTTCGCAATCGTTCAACCAGATCCCGGTATTTTTCTTTTCTCTTGCATTAGAAGTGCTTCACCTGCAAGGATTTTTTCGATCACGCAATTTTCCAATAAAGATTGGGTTATTACCAAGGACTTTTTTCTCTAGTTGGCGAAAATGTTTCCTTTGCACGACATTTAACGCTAGCACGAACTTCTCTTACATGAACTTGGCTTCTGAAACTGCGTATCGGGAATGCTCAGAAGGGTCTAAACTTCAATTGAAAGTGTAACTTTGACGTTTGGTACATTATTATCTAGATGTCTGTCTGTACAATCGCACCCTACTTATCTACTTTAATAACCAGCCATCCTCATCTTCCCTGGTCCTCGTTGATCTACCAAAATCTGCTTGTCTTCATCAATTTTAAGAACATGCTCAGCTTGCTCAGTGGCAATGTCAAAAATGAGATACATTCTCACAAAAATGACATTTACTGCATGAAAATTTTAAGAAGTACAATTAAAGAAAAAAATGTGTGACAAAAGGCCTTTAAGTCTCTCCATCACTGTCTAAACATTTCTTTAGACAGTTAAAAACTATGTATTTGTACTTTTTCATATAAATATGCAAAATTATGAAAAATAACTATAGCAATTCAACAGGCTTCATAGTAACATACAAGTAGGCTACGTGGGAAACAATTGTTCATAAATGGTCTATGATTATGTTAAAAATTCTTACTTGCAAGATTGTATCCCAACTTAAATAGAATTGTTGCATTCCAGTGTCTCATCAATGGCAGATACAGCAGATATATCGACCCATCGATGTTCTGTTGTAATATTCGTGTGCACTTCTTAACTTTGTAAGGAGGGCAATATCAAAATACAGTTGTGTTGTATTGTATTGTATAGATACGTTGCTTTCTCCATGGGGCCTATATCTCGACTTTCAGGGCATTAAGCAACCAGTAAACATTCATAGATTACAGTAAAACTTTGCTGTATAGTTCAGTACAATCAAAGGAACAAAATAATCTACTATGTCAGTCAATCAGCAAATAAAATTTTCCCATTGTGACGTGAATCACCTAGTGCTGACTCAAGTACTTAAAAAGTAAAATTTTAAACTTAAAATTTAATCAAAATGACAGGCCAAAACTCTGTATTATCGTTCATATGAAGGCTAAAATCAGGCGAATACCACAATTTCTACCAAATCGGACCCGAATGGATCATACACTTACAGGCGTACGATATGTAGTGCATGAATTTGAAAACACAGACTGTTAATACTAAAACCATACTGTGTTAATCATCTATTGATATAGTTTCCTTAAATGCAAATTTATCTGTCGGAGGACGCTACGTCACAAACGGCTTCTGTTCTATTGTGAAACATAAACCGGTTGTCTTGACGACGGCGGTCTTGACGGCGGTGATAACCAACGATACATATAGGCCTATAATATGACGTCATAATATGACGGGCAAATACTCTAACACTATATACTGCCGTCATAATTATGACGGGAAAATACACTAGTTCTATATAATAGTTTCCTTATATGCAAATTTGTCCGTTGTATGACGCTACGTCACAAACGGCTTCTGTTCTATTGTGAAACCGTTTGTGACGTCAGTACTGCCGTCTTGACGACGGCCTTGACGACGGCGATCAACGACCTACGATATTATGACGGGCAAATACACTAGTTAATAAATATTTTCAGAACGATCTGGCGGATCCCGCCATATCCTTCGAGAACCCCTCTTGGTCCGCAGACCACAGTTTGAAAAACGCTGATATAGGTACTAGATGGGTGTCGCTGCTGGATCCTTCCGCATATTTAAATTAAGCTGCATTTACCCAGCCACTTGTTGCAGCCATACTGGGACGTGAAGACTGGACAGATGTACATAAGAATGAGATTCTGAAAGCTCGTGGATTGCCAAGGCTGATGGGCGTGGAGCCAGCGCCAACCAGGCATAATGTCTTGACAGACCCTTGATTGAACGGGACATGGTAGAGATCTGGTCCTCATACAATGATCCATTCAATCATGCAGGAGTTGGAGTGGTGCCTTCACCTCACTCGGGGACTATATTTTTATCCTGACCATTTCTTCGTGAGGTCTCTGTCTCAGCAATGAGACCTTCCGTGTGGCGGTTGACCTTCGGTTCGACCCTCTATGGGCCTGAAGTGCATTTTTGCACTTTCACCATGCAGGTCATACAGCTCACTTGTGGTGCATTTTTGCACTTATGCGCTAGCGGACTTGTTACTGCGTATCCAGATATTAGTCTTTGCTCAGCAAGCATTTGTTTACCACTGTTATGTTGCTATTTTATATTTTTTTAATGAAATCACGAAAAGGTTAAAAACAATTGGGTCCATAGAGGGTTAACATATGCGCGTCGCACCAATGCCAGTGCGGTGAAACAGTAGATCCAGTCCTCTATCCAACACACAGCTTTATCCCTATTGCATCTGAATGACTTAGACCAATCAACAGGACTGGACTCGAGTTTGTTGAATATTTGGGACGTTATTGTTTTCAAATCACAGAGACAAAACAACCGGATTGGATAAGATTTTGTTGCAGACTGGGGCCACCGTATATCCGCTATTTCTGGTCACCCACTTGAGTCATCGCATCTTTTCTAACGCCTCCCTATTTCCACTCAGCGTTACAATGCGGTGGCCTTTAGGGCCACTTTTGTAGACCTCAGTGGGGGATGAAGACCATTAGTTACAGAGACAGTATTTGTTGCCCCTGCGTTCAATCATATTGGGTTCCTATATAAGAGAGCGTTTACACTTCGGTCCCAACAAATAATAATGCATAAGGCATCATCAAATCTATTATATATGTTTATAATCCGGATCAAATCCAGCTGAGTTCAGGGCGATCGATGCTTAGGCATGTAGGACATGAAAAGCCATTTTAGAAGTCAGCATAACGCGTTAAATTTTCTGGACGATTAATGCAATCAATTTAGCAGTCTTCTAACGCATTGTTCCGCAATACTGATTGGCACTTGTTGACGAAATGCCCGCATTTACGACGGTCACGTCTCAGTGAAACTTCACATCATAGGCATCTCGATGGCCATTATACTTGAGCACTGTTACGGTATTAGTCTGCAGGACTACTGTACGATCCTATATCCAGTTACATTTCAACCACAATGTTCTCACGCACATGGCAATGAGCGTTGTTGTTTAACGCTCGAAACAAACGAACGCAGCTATTGTGAATTGGCATGTGTCTGTTTTGTTCGTTACACGCTGGCATGGTTCTGTTGTCTTTGCAATGAAACCCTCTAAGCGCATGGCTGTTGAAAACCACTATGAATGCAGTCGATTAATACAGACTGCAGCTCTGTTTTGTTCTGAAAATCAATTGGTGCCAGAAATAATCGACACATAAGCGAACGTTTCTGCAGCTGACTTCAAACGATCGCGACTACATGATTCGAGTCCCATGCAGTGTTGACTACAGTCTGTATGTAATCGACGACTATTAGTCTTTCAAACGAACTAGAATGCATTGCGAGGGTCTGTGGCGTTGGTATTAATACACAGAGTAACATTTTTGAAACCTATATCAGAAATCACCGGAAAGGAAATGGTATTCTTAATAGCGTTGTATCTCACAATCTACAGTTCCCTGGCACCAACAGAGGCGATGATTGAGAGCGCATTTTCGATGGTATGGAGAGATGGCGACAGTGTACCACTGTGCGCCATTGACCAACCGACTGCAGTGAAGTCCACCAACAGCGCCATCTGGTGTGGCATAGAGTGCATCACATCATCATCGTCGTCGATGTGCTACGCCTTCAGCTACTACGAAACGATGAATAAATGCAACATTTTCTTCTTTCAGCCGACTACTTATGTCGTCGAGGATGACTGCGTTACCTATGGGGTTATCGTAAGTATAACCAGTTATATACGATTAAATCCTCTCGTTATTTCATTTCTTAAACACGCCTGACTGAATAGGAGACTGTTCCAGAAGAATGAACACGAGAATGTACACGAGAATGTGCACGAGATTGTAAACTTGGATGCACGATTGGCTCGAGTCTGTCTAACTCGATCTAACCTTATCTGACCTGAGTTGCCTTAAATTGACTTCATCTATCTTTCCTGATATGTTTACATATGTTAAATAAGTTAAATAAATACCCCACTTCGCCTAAAATCTTACCTTAACGTTGCTTATCTACCTTATCTACCTTATATGACATGACCTGGTTGTATTTTGTATGAACTTACTTGGACTGATCATATCTTACCTTACTTGACCTTACCGTATACCTTCTCATAGCCTTGACTTTACTTATCCTGGCGTTACTTAATCGCCAATGACCTTATCTCGAACCTGATCTAACTCTACAGTAGTTTAGCTAAAAACCAAGAGTTAAACACAACATCAGCTAACTGCATTTGATAAATAGAAAGTCACACGATCCCAAAACAGAGCACAATGTGTGTAAGAATTGTGAATCTGAACTTTTATAATTATAGCGTCCTTAGAAAAACTCTGAAATCTCGAGTGATTTTATGTGCGCAGAATGATATCAAGCAATCTAGAGTCTATTTTTGTCTTGTTTTTCCTTCAGGGACCTGCTGCAGAAGTGCAAGGTGAGTCCTCAACATCGAACCCGTGTCTATTGCCAAAAATGCTTTAATGCATGGCTGAATATTCATTGATTTTCGCCTCATAAGTAGATTTATTGATCGATAATTTTATGCATTTTATTCCATGTATAATAACAGCAGGAGCCGATGGCACTAAACAACTGATGAGTGTACGTAAAGGCTTGTTCGCGATCGTCTCAATGAAGGCTAGAACCCGCACACATTGGGTCATGGGGCAAGCGTTCGCCAAACGGCCAGTCATGTCACAGCATTGCTAATTATCGATGAACTATACTAGTTGGTACAATCCGGTAGTTTCAGTTGCAGTTACAGACCTTATAGACGTATCACAGTGTTAAAGTGTGTAAGTAAGCAAGTAGCTAAGATCACACATGGTATATTCCATTAAACTGCACAATAGAAGTTATTGGAGATTGGATTGAAAAGAGGAAAAAAGGTAATTGTTGCTGGCCAGATTGTCAACTGTTGCAAAGGGAAAGACCGGCACGATGGAGATAAGGCCATCATCATGTTTCTCACTCATGTCTCTTTGAGCTATGCCACCTAGAAGTTCCTGCAATTGTTAACTTAATGAGTGACGGACAACACCGGGCGACACGCGAACTATATGTATGTTGAGGCACCATTGGAAAACCACTCCCTTTTCGAGATGTAGTTTCCTATTCATTGAAGTCAACAAACACTGTTCACTAAGGGAGGCTGCTAAGATCCGACATTCCCGCTAATTTAAAACGATCAATGTCAACGGAGTCAAAGGTATGAACCAATTGGAATGCCCAGGCAATAGGAGCAACTTCGTTTAAGAAACGTGTAACTATAGAGGTAGGAGGTCAGTGAGAAGGGATCAGTTCAGTCTGAGCATAGGTCTAACGCTAATAGATACTGACGTCATCCGCTTGGCGAGATTAGACTCGGGTTCGTCGTTGCTGTCGAAATGGTAAATTGTTGAAGTCGTCGTAATCCGATTTAGTCACTTCAGTGCGTCAACCCTGCTGACATATATGCACATTGAAGAGACATCCAAGAACAGTATGCCAGCAAATGCTAGGAGAATATTCGTGTGCCGTTCGTGGTCGGTTGGTTGTCCTCCTAAGCAGACCAATGCGATAGATAGGCCTAATATCTACAGCCTTACTATTAACTACTCAGAACATAAAAATATGTTCTGAGTAGTTAATAGTAAGGCTGTTGATTAGTCGCAATTAACACATACGATTAATGCGTTATATTTTCTGGACGATAAACGCGATTAAAATGGTAATCGCAAACACAGTTTTGGATAGGAATTTACCCAACACTGCACTTAATTACCCAAGGAATAACTCTTGACTTAATATTTATTCCTAGAGACGTATATATGTCTGCGTCGGAGCTTTGAGAAAGAGTTGGACTTTTCAATTGCTTTCTCGTCTGAACTTATCAGAATTAAAATTAGTAAACGTAAAATCAAGTTTCTTACTAGATTCAGATATTTTATGTAGAACTTGGTCGAGTTTACCTTGAGGCGACTTACAGTAGCGAGATTAGGGTTTGGTTATTGAGTGGTCAGCATATCGTTTTTGATGATACAGCTGATCCAGCCTACGTACTTACCAGTACAGCTCAGCCGGTTAACGTACCAATATCAGCATCAAACGCCATTGTACCTTCAGCAGCTGATTCTAAAACAGCACCAGCAATCGCAGCCTCCGCAGCCAACACCATCTCGATCGCCGGACCACCACTGGCAGCGTCAGCATCCCCAACCACAAATATCGGGGACCTAATTTCTACACAGCAAACTGCAGGTGCAGCCAACACCGTATCAGCGGTTGGAAATCCCGTGGCAGCGTCAGTAGCAACCACAACGAGTATTTTGGACACTATCTCTACAGAGCAAGCAGCTGCAGCCAACACCATGTCATCGGTTGGAAATCCCGTGGCAGCGTCAGTAGCAACCACAACGAGTATTTTGGACATTATTTCTACAGAGCAAGGAGCTGCAGCTAACACCATCTCAACATCCGCACCTCCCGTGGTAGCGTCAGCAGCACCGACCGCGATTATCCCTGACAGCATCTCTACACCACAAGCACCTGCAGCCCCATCAACAAATGACATGCACGTCGTATTTCCAGTAGCAACAACAGCAGCCTCAGGCATCACCACAACCGGTTCGAATGGTCAGTTGGTTGAAACTACAACAACCACACCGGCTCAACCTCTAACGATTGCACGAACCCCATCTCCACCCAGGGGAACGCTCAACTGCGACTCAAAAATTGGCAAGTACCAATTTAGTGTGACGTCATAGAAATTTTCAATAGAAGCGCGTTTAAAATGGGCTTCTCAGTGTAATATTGCCTTTAAATTTAATAAGCAATTACTAGACAGCGAACAATAACTGACAACTACTTTACTAATGCTTACTAATCATTACTAACAACAGCTAGCAACATCGAACTGTCACTTACAATATCTTATTTATTAACATAATACCATGCAGGTTTTCATTTGTTTGTCGCTAACTCAGTCATTGTTTATTCGGTAGGTGTCGATGAAACATGATTAAAGATTTCTATATATATTCCGTAGATGTCGCCTTAGCACAAATATTCCACATAACTGACTTTGTAGGCTATGTACTTCTTCATCTTTCATTGTAGTTAGGACATATCGCATTACAATCAGCACCTATGGATGAGACTACACAATCCAAATTCTCTTCTATTGCAACTCTAATTCTCGGCGCATTGCGCTTAAAGTCTGTTATTGTAAGAACGAAAATTCTCTTCCTTTGACAGCTCCAGCGTCTCGTCTTCTCCTGCAGCAGAACACTGGAAGCGGACTTGACCAGACATGGTCGGCCTATAAGTACGGATTCATTGACGGAGCAGGTGGCTACTGGATTGGTAACGAGAACCTCTACAGGATGACGAACAACGGTACAAAATGCAGACTCTGCATTGACATGCAACAAACGGGGTCAGGATCGTGGTCTTATGCCTTCTACAACTCCTTTGTCGTAGGCAATGAAAACGATGGATACAATTACACCGCAACTGGGTTCACAGGAACCGTTGGCGATACGTTTGGTTTCTCGAATCGTATCTGCAAATTCAACGCGAAAGATCAGAACAATCAGCCTGCCTGTCCGAACTTTGCATCGAATCTAAAGGGTGGTTGGTGGTACCCTTGTAGTGCCACTCAAATCGTACTGAATGGCGTCGGAAGCACTGGCTTCTTCTGGGCAGATCAGACGATGAGTCGATTCCTACAGACGAGCTACATGTGGATAGCCTGTCCTTAAGGAAGGTCGACCATCCAGTCATTCATGATGCGGTGGTTTGTGGTTGATTCATGGATACTGACAGGATTATTTTTGCTCTGCCTATAAGATACCTGATACATGCGCATTTGTCTTTCGTCTAATTCGAACATTTTTCTAAGGGACAGGAACACGGTCTTTCTTATGGGAAAGATCAATTAGGCAGAAGCGAAAGACATGGGCAACTTCTATTTCAAAATCTAGCGGGGGAGGACCTATAGGCTGTAATGGTGACTGGACAGATCGGCAGTTCGGAGCGTGGACAATAATTGGGCTTAATCGATTGACTTGGAATTACATAATAGAGCTTAACGACTGTTGTAAAGAATCTATTAAGTTGCTTTAATTACATTAGATGTATATTTACAGTAACAGATTTAAAGAATATTTCTCCATGTTTTGCCAACAAGATGCTTTAAACTTGTATACAGTAGTCCAGTAATAAATATGCCCATTAATAAATGCAACTACATAAGCTTAGGCCTAAGTATGAGATACTATCACGATTTTTGTAATTGTTGACCAAAGTTCGCCATCGTTCATCCAAATCCCGGTATTTCTTTTCTCTTGCATTAGAAGTGATTCACCTGCGAGGATATTTTCGTTCATGCAATTTTCCCAATAAAGATTGGGTTTAACTCTAGTTTGGCTAACCAGTTTCCATTGCATGACATTTAACGCTAGTATGAACTTTTCTTACATCAACTTGTGTCTGAAGCGGCGAGGGAATGCTCAGAAGGGTCTTTGATGAAATTTTCATTGACCATGTAAGACTGACTTTTAAATGAACGTTTGGTACTGTAATAATGTGCCTCTGTCTGACCCAAACTCACTTAAGTTATTGTATATTAGTAAAGTCACAATGTTGTAATGAACAGAAGGCTTGTGGTTGTATAAGCTAAATTCATTAGGACAGTTAGCTAATGCAATTTTATTAAGTGAGCAGTGACTATGACCAGCTGTATATATATAATACAAAAGTCAAGTAGGTTTGGGGGCTTGTGCTACGAGAACGAGGCTAAAGAAACGATGTTGGCGATAGTCTATTGGTCAGTTTAATCTTCATCTGCCGTGGACTCCAGATTCTTTGCTGCACATGCGCAGTGAGGGTTTTCAGTGAGAGTGACGGTCAGTGACGATGTCGAACGCTAGACGTAATGGTGTGCATCTTGTGATGGCGTTGTCATTTTACTCGTGAATCGTGGTAGCATGTTGACACACCGCGTATGTGATCGGACAGTTTTGTCGTGGCTATCCTAGTGAAGAAACGTTGTTGAACTGGTAAGACATTCTTGCAGGAATTCTATGGAATTGAGTGTCAAGAAGTGAAGTTACTTGAGAGCGCAACGCTCCGTCTTCAGCTCGCATCGCCCTGAGGTGTTGATATTCGATCGTCGTGAGCTTTAGCGAACTGTCGTTTGAACTGATTATTTCCATTTGAAAGACTTTCGAACAATTGCGTCGCAGCTTGATTTATGCTGGACATGTGAATTATGTGATCCTACAATTTCTTGAAGATTCTACAAGAAATAGAACTTCTACGTGGAGAAGAATCCACAGCATTTTGTCGTGGCTATCCTAGTGAAGAAACGTTGTTGAACTGGTAAGACATTCTTGCAGGAATTCTATGGAATTGAGTTGAACTGGTAAGACATTCTTGCAGGAATTCTATGCCCGAGATCGCAGCATCAATTCATATCAGCAGTGTTCAAACATTGACGATTGGGGGCAAAATTCGAAAGATTCCACTGCTACAAGCCAAAGAAAGGAGGGAGGTTAATCTAGATTTAATATGTAGATTAGTTAATGTCAAGCTGGTCTAAGTAAGAGGTAGAATAGACATATTGAAATGACATGACATTGATGTTGTTTATACAATGATTTGTTTATACTTAATATGACTCATTAATATTCATCGACTGTCTTATATCATTCATATCTTGAAATGACCTTGACCCTATTAGTTTACAAAGGGATCAATTTAATATTCAAGTAACCTGAAGTATGATCAACTCACTAATACCTTAGCATTTCTGGGTGAAATCTTGGGTAATCGTTACAGGTACATAATTAACTAGATTTCTATCTGTGCAAGTTTGGCGTGTCCATTAATTATGGACTAACAAATCTTTTCCTTTCTCTAACTGTACGAATTCAAAAGCATTTCACACGGCAGGAAGATATACTAGCATAAGACAGCTGCATTAGTTACCTTCTTATGTTTTAGTGTAATTATAACGAAAAACTGAACTGAATTACTCATTACACGAAGGTAACGGATTGATAGGAAACACTGTACACAGCGTTTTAAAACCCGATGAATACTATAATCTATAATTACATTGGCCTTCATGTGGCGCTGTAATAGAGACCACATAGATAACAATATTATTGTTGTCGTCAAGCTCTGTGAACCATATAACACACTTTGTCACTGCGCCGAATTGCCTTGCGCCGAATTGTCATGGAACCATAGGCAAAAGCGAATTATATCCATTGGAAAATTGTATAAATAAAAGTGAGGACTGTTTCATCCCATCAATAGAATTCGCACACTACTTACCACCCGGTGAGATATATACGGCGTGAACCTATGAAGAAAATCTATGTGAACCTATGAATATGGAGAAATATATGAACAATATGTTTCGTCCATGGCCATTGTGGCAGGAAAAGTTTAAATTCCTCATGGTGAACTGGAAGCAGCGGACGCAGTGACATAATATAGACAGAAGGAAAATCTCCAAATACACGCATAGACGTATTAATGTATACACAGAGACATCAAACAGTGTGAGCTTTAGAGACTCTATTTGTTCATTTTGTTTCAAACTCATTAAAATCGATATGTTTCGTTCACCATCTACTCTAATAATAGTAGTAGTAGTAGTAGTAGTAGTAGTAGTAGTAGTAGTAGTAGTAGTAGTAGTAGTAGTAGTAGTAGTAGTAGTAGTAGTAGTAGTAGTAGTAGTAATAATAATAATAATAATAATAATAATAATAATAATAATAATAATAATAATAATAATAATAATAATAATAATAATAATTATTATTATTATCAATATCGCAGCAAAAACTCGCTCGGCCGTTCCAGGAATAATTTTTACTTTATCATATGTCTCCGGACAATTTTTGTATCTACCTGGGGGATCCTTGATACCCCGGGGCAAAAAAAATATAATAATAATAATAAATACCCATCGTCTTCTTAACGGAGGCAGCGGCGTGGAACTCGATTTTCTGAATGTGGAGATGTCAGCAAGACAATAATAATAATAATAATAATAATAATAATAATAATAATAATAATAATAATAATAATAATAATAATAATAATAATAATAATAATAATAATAATAATAATAATAATAATAATAATAATAATAATAATAATAATAATAATAATAATAATAATAATAATAATAATAATAATAATAATAATAATAATAATAATCTAATCTCTAAGACCTTGAGGGAATGAAGTACCTCAGGGCAAAAAAATAATAATATAGTAATAATAATAATAGGGCCATTCCGGACACTTTATTTTCCATACTAGTTAATATTCAAGTCCCTGAGGATCCTGTATACCTCGGGGCACTAAAAATTATAATAATAATAACAACAACAACAACAATAATAATAATAACTACAATAATAATAACGTTGACGACGGTGATGATGATGATGATGATGATGGTGATGATGATGATGATAATGACGATGGTAGTTATAACAACAACAACAACAATACCATTTGAAGTCGGCCCATTCCAGCCGAGTCCAAGGAAACAGTCAAAGGGCGATCGGTGCACTAACCCATTGTTCCGAAAGAGTGATTGGCAGTTGTTGACAAAATGACAGCTGCTCTCCATTGAAAGTCCTGATTGTCGGCGTCGCTTCAGTTATTGTAGCTCAACACCGTTACGGTACTATCAAACAGGACCGTTGTGCGATTCTGCCTCAGTTACGCCTGGATCACAAAAGAATAGACTCGTGCTAAATATTTTCACCCCAAATGAGCGTTGCAACGAGGGAAACAAATTGACAAACTGATTGTGAATTGCCACGTATCATATTTGTTCGGTTCATTCAAGCATGGTTCTGTTGTCTTTCAACGGAAACATCCAAGCAACTAGTTCTACTGTTATCACTCACTGGTCTACTGAATTGTCCTTCCACTCAAAGTGCAATCGATTAATGCCGAATTTAACTTTGTTTTGTTCTATGAATCAATTGATGCCAGCGTTTCCACGACTGATTCCAAATGAACGCAACTATATGGCATGAGTCTGTTGTAGTGTTGACTACAGACTGAAATCGACAACTTTAACTACGATGTAGAATGCACTGCGAGGTCTGTAGCATTCCTGTAGACTAACTAGTTTAGACTAACATTCACATCTTGAACCTCCTTCAAAAATTCAAGGGGACGAAAATGGTGTTCCTGGTAGCTTTGTACCTCGTAACTTACGGTTTCCTGACACCCACAGAGGCGATGATCGAGAGCACTTTCTCGATAGTTTGGAGAGATGGCGACAGTGTACCACTGTGCGCCATAGACCAACCGTCTGCGGTGAAGTCCACCAACAGCGCCATCTGGTGTGGCATAGAGTGCATCACATCATCGTCGTCGATGTGTCACGCCTTCAGCTACTTCGAAACGACGAATAAATGCAACATTTTCTTCTTTCCACCGACGAATTATGTCGTCGAAGATGGCTGCGTTACCTATGGGATCATCGTAAGTATAACCATTTATATACGACGAAATACCCTCATCCGTTCATTTACTTATCAGACCCGATTGAATTTGAGATTGATCCGGAATGATTGAACAGTACTCGAAATGGCAAGACGGGCTCGAGTCTATCTATCTGACCTGATCTTACACATTACCTTGCATCAGCGTTCTTTACCTTACACGATTGAACCTGATCTCAGCGTTCTGACCTCATCTGTCTTTCCTGACGTACCTAGCTTACCTTCCCTATTTTATCTTTCACATCGCTTTACCATTACTCATCTTTCCCTACATAACATTTCCTGGTCGTATTTACATGACATAACACGATCTAATAATCAAACCTTACTGTGCTCCGTGTTACGGTACCTTATGTTAGCCGACCTATCATGACTTCATCTTTATCCATCGCTCCTGACCTTATCCCTGACCTATCCTTAATGTATTTTAAAGTTAAAAGCTCAGAATTAAACAATCAAAACTCTTGCTCCATTTGGTAAATAGACAAGCACACAGCCCAACAACCGAACACAGTGTATGAGTTGTAAATTTTGTGAATCTGAAGATCTCTTGAAAAACTTCTCAGTTTGGCTCGAGTTATGCCATGCGTGCCGAGTGATGTAACTCATTCTAAGAGATTAAATCGTTTTATTTTCTTTTCTTTCAGGAACCTGCTGCAGAGGCGCAAGGTGAGTCCGCAACATGAGACCTGTGTCATTTTTCCATGAATGAGAATATAAGCCGCGCTTCCCACTCTCAGCTGCGGCAGCTTCCCGACGTCTCCCGCTCTCTTTAGCCTCAGTTGGCTGCTACCCTCGTCCATGCGTTCAATACCTATCCGCTTGATTACTGCTGCTCCCTCTATATTGGGCTTCTCCTCACTCTACTGAATTGCCGCGAACGCGTATTGCGTTCCGCTGCGCTCTTGGTCGGGCGCATTCCTAAATTCGGCCATTTCTCTGAATACATGCAAGATGTTCTCCACTGGTTACCACTCTCGTAACGCATTGTCTACGGTATCGCCTCCATTGTCTGGCAATATCAGCTTGACCGTGTTCCCTCCTATCTGCTCGAGCTTTCTTTTCGCACCTCTGCTTCACCTGGTCACCGATCTCTTTGCTCGGCTCCCCGTGGTGACCATTATGTTCCTTTCGCAAGCACCGCTACTATGCAGCAGCGCGCTTCCTCCGTGGTCAGACCCACAATTTGGAATGGGCTTCCTCCTGAGTTGCGGTCTCTTGCTCGAGACTAGTCCACTACTTTCTTCTCTGCTCTAAAGACTGTTCTATTTCGCCGGGGTCAGACTACGAGCGCCCCTAAATAGTTAATTTGAAGGGCGCTACGTAAATGCTCAGCTGATTGATTCAGTTAGTCTGTTGGCTTTGTTCATGACAGCATCATCATTAATCTTCTTTTATCTCCAGACGGGTCTGTACGGCGAAGCCTTAATTAGACCTTCATGATCTGTCCCATCGACACCCGTGTCAGCAGCTGATGACGTTTAAGCTCATCAGAAGTTGAGAATTTCCATCTGCATCGTAAAAGTGATGCGATACATCGAAGGCAGCCAGGCAGGCATAACACGGCTGTTTGCAACAAAATACCCTTACCTGAATAGTTTTAATATTTCTCCGCACCCCTAGCAGTAATCCCTGGGGTATATGCTTATGTCAATGCATAAAGTAAGATACTATTGGAAGCAAAAATGAGTTTTAAACAAAATCAAGATTCTTACTCGATTCAGATTTGCATACATGTAGCATTTGGTCAGGTAGACCTTGAGGCGACACACAGCAACTTGATTAGTGCATGATCATTGATCAAGTGAATAGTAAACGTATCGTTGTTTTGATGGTTCAGCGTATCCAGCGAACGTACCTACCAGTTCAGCTCAGACGGTTAACGCTCCATCATCAACAGCAAGCGCGATCGTAGCCTCAGCAGCCGATTACGGAACAGCATCAACAATCGCAGCCAGCATCATCTCAACGGCCGGAACTCCCGTAGCATCACCGACCCCGAATATCCCTGACAGCATCTCTATACCGCAAGCACCTGCAGCGTCATCAACAACTGATGTGCACGTCGTGTCTCCAGTAGCAGCAGCAGCCTCATCCATCGCCACAGCAAACGCCATTGTAGCATCAGCAACTGATTCTACAGCAGCATCAACAATCGCAGCCTCCGCAGCCAGCACCCTCTCAATAACCGCACCTCCCGTGGAAGCGTCAGCAGCATCGACCACCAATATTCCTGACATCATCTCTACACAGCAAGCATTTGCAACCGGCATCATCTCAACGGCCGAACCTCCACTGGCAGCATCAGCAGCAATCACCACGAGTATTTCGGACATCATTTCTACACAAGAAGCTGGTGCAGCCAACACCATCTCAGCGGTTGGACATACAACTGCTGCACCGACCGCGAATATCCCTAACATCGTCTCTACACCACAAGCACCTGCAGCCCCATCAACAACTGATGTGCACGTCGTGTCTCCAGCAGCGGCAGCAACAGTCTCATCCATCACCACGGCCGGATCGAACGGTCAGTTGCTACATCAACCATATCTGCTCAAACTTTAACGATTCCCCTAACTCCATCTCTATCAGCGGAAACGCTAAAATGTGTCTCCCAAAATGGGAAGGACCAAATCTTTGTAAGGACATAGAAATTTTCAATATCAAAGCGCGCTTGAAACATGCCGACGATATTCGTCTTCCCTTCGTAATCGGGCGGATGCCCTCCTAAGCAGACCACTGCAATAGCTGTGTTCTGAGTAGTTAATAGTAGTATGAGAGTAGAGCTCTTTTGCTACCCGACCCGTACCGGTACCCGTAACACGGGAACGTTACCCATACCCGTATGCGCCCCGTAGTCAAAATTATGCCAGCCCGACCCGTACTCGAGGGTATACCTATGCCTGTACCGTACGTGCCTCGTTATTAGCACGCTTCCCTAATGTTCAAGTATCTACTACTTAGCATGTTATTAGGTCCCCTAATAAAAATAATAAAAATAATAATGATAATAATACTCAATAGGTGAGGATGATAGTTAAAATATTAATCATAATTATAATTCTAATAATAGTACAAACATTTGAATCAGTAGCAGCAACCGCAGCAGCAGTAGTAGTAGCAGCACCAATAGCAGCAGCAGAAGCAGTAAAGGTGGTGGTGGTGGTAGTAGTAGTAGTAGCAACAACATCATCAAGAATAATGATGATGACAGTGAAGTTGATTTGTTGACTCTCGTCCTGTCCAATTTAATTTCATACTTTTCGGCATCTCTATTTTTGGAATTAAAACTCACAATCAAACAATATTACTGTATTGTAATGACGCAACTAAGTTATCCGCCATAATATTATGTTAGAGATACTCAGAATCCACATTATCATCGACTGATGGTGAAGAACTGGCGAAGTGTACGTGCATAAAAATGTTTGACAAAATCTGTTAACCTTTAAGTAAGCAACCGGATATGTCCTTTGGCTGGAGCCGTGCAAGTCTGGCCATTAATTATTTTATCTCTCCAGCCCGGTGTATATATATATATATATATATATATATATATATTATATATATATATATATATATATATATATATATATATATATATATATATATATATATATCGAAGGCAGCCACGCAGACATAACACGGTTGTTTGCAACAAAATACCCCTAGCTGAATAATTTAAAGATTTCAGCCTAAAGTAAGAGTTCGGCTTTTAGGCAGTTTTATAACTGATACTTTTGGAAGTTAAAATGAGTTTAAAGCAACATCAAGATTCGTATTGGATTCAGATTTGCATGTGCCACTTGGTCGTATAGACCCTGAGGCGACATACAGCAACTTGATTAGTACATGGTTTAGTGAATAGTTAACATATCGTTGTTTTAATGGTACAGCATATCCAGCAAACGCACCTGTCAGTTCAGCTCAGCCGATTAACGCTCCATCATCAACACCAAAAGTGCTCATAGCCTCAGCAGCAGATTACGCAACAGCATCAACAATCTCAGCCAGCATAATCTCAACGGCCGGACCATCAGCAGCACCGACCGCGAATATCCCTGACAGCATCTCTACAGCGCAAGCACCTGTATCACCATCAACAATCGACACACACGTTATGTCTCCAGCAGCATCAACAACAGCCTCATCCATCACCACAGCCGGATCGAACGGTCAGTTGCTACAACAACCATATCTGCTCAAACTTTAACGATTCCCCTAACTCCATCTCTATCCGCGGAAACGCTCAACTGTGTCTCCAGAATTGGCAAGGACCAATTCTTTGTGAGGACATAGAAATTTTCAATACCAAAGCGCGCTTAAAACATGCCGACGATATTCGTGTCCCGTGCGTAATCGGGTGGATGATAGTTAAAATATCATCGTCCAATGGTGAAGATCTGGCGATGTGTACGTGCATAAAAGTGTTTGACAAAATCTGTTAACCTTTAAGTAAGCAACCGGATAAGTCCATTGGCTCGAGCCATGCAAGTCTGGGCATTAATTATTTTATCTCTCCAGCCCGGTGTATTTTATATATATATATATATTTTAAAAATTTTATTCCGGATATTTCTATAGCCCCTCTCGAAGTCAACTACTACTCAGAGGCGCTCCCGACTATAGCATTTGATACTGTGCCGGAACTTTCACGCCGAAGCGCCACGAGCAATTGCGAGTGAAGGACTTGCCCAAGGTCCGTACGCAGCGGCTAGAGTGGAATTCGAACCTGCAACCCTCCGGTTACAAGGCGCCAAACTTACCACTGAGCCAACACGCCCCATATATATATCCAGCCCGGTGTATTATATATATATATATATATATATATATATATATATATATATTAGTATACATGCATATTTTAGTCCAATGTCCATATTCATGGCATCATCATCATTAATCATCTTTTATCTCCAGACGGGTCTATGCGGCGAGGTCGTTATTAGTCTTTCGTGATCTGTCCCATCGACACCCGTGTCAGCAGTTGATGACTTGTAAGATCTTCAGTAGTTGAGAATTTCCATCTGGTATACGATGTGACGCGATACATCGAAGGCAGCCACGCAGACATAACACGGTTGTTTGCAACAAAATACCCCTAGAATCCTAGATGAATAATTTAAAGATTGCAGCCTAAAGTAAGAGTTCGGCTTTTAGGCAGTTTTTTAACTGATACCTTTGGAAGTTAAAATGAGTTTAAAGCAATATCAAGATTCGTATTGGATTCAGATTTGCATGTGCCACTTGGTCGTGTAGACCCTGAGGCGACACACAGCAACTTGATTAGTGCATGATCAAGTGAACAGTAAACGTAACGTTGTTTTGATGGTTCAGCGTATCCAGCGAACGTACCTACCAGTGCAGCTCAGCCGGTTAACGCTCCATCATCAACAGCAAACGTGTTCGTAGCCTCAGCAGCAGATTACGCAACAGCATCAACAATCGCAGCCAGCATCATCTCAACGGCCGGAAATCCCGTAGCGGCGTCAGCATCACCGACCGCGAATATCCCTGACAGCATCTCTACACCGCAAGCACCTGCATCCCCATCAACAAGTGACATGCAAGTCGTGTCTCCAGCAGCAGCAACAACAGTCTCCTCCATCACCACGGCTGGATCGAGTGATCAGTTGGTTCAAGCAACAGCAACTACATCGGTTCAACCTCTCACGATTCCACCGGCCCCATCATCATCTACTGCTTCTCTTCTACTGGCATGTAGCAATTCAGTGTGACATCATAGAAATTTTAAATACAAACGCGTGCTTGAAACTTGCTGATAACTAACAACTACTAACCATAACTTACCATTAATATCCATTACTAACAAGAGGTAACAATTAATTGCAATCATCTACATACAATTATACAACTACTAGCATAATGGCACAGAGGTGTTCGCTTGTTCGTCGCTAACGCCAAGTCAGTTTTTGTTTTGTATACATAACTCTGCAGCATTGTTTACAACTTTCACCAGTATACAGATTGTGTCGCCATAGCAAAAAAAGCACACTTTGAGAAATGGAGCTCTTAATTTCCATCGAATACGATCAAAGTTGAGACATTTTTCATTACATCTATCTAAGTTGATTGGGTCATACAACGCAAATACTGTGGTCATAGGACACAAATTCGCTGCTAATACAACACTAATTCTCTTTTAATACAACTCTAATTCTCTTTTAATACAACACTAATTCTCTTTTAATACAACACTAATTCTCTTTTAATACAACACTAATTCTCTTTTGATACAACGCAAATTCTCTTCTTTGACAGACGCATCGTCCTGGCATCTGCTGCAGCAGAACAACGGAAACGGACTGGACCAGACATGGTCGGCCTACAAGTACGGATTCAATGACGGAGCAGGTGGCTACTGGATCGGAAACGAGAACCTCTACAGGATGACAAACAACGGTACAACGTGCAAGTTCTGCATCGCCTTGGAAGACACTAGCGCATTGACGTTCTCTGCCTTCTACGATTCCTTGGTCGTAGGCAACGAAAACGATGGATACAATTACACCGCAACTGGGTTCACCGGAAGCGTTGCCGATACATTTGGTCTGTCGAATGGCATCTGCAAATTCAACGCGAAGGATCGGAACAACCAACCTGGCTGTCAAAACTTTGCATCCAATCTAAAGGGTGGTTGGTGGTACCCTTGTAGTGCCGCTCAAATCGTATTGAACGGCGTTGGTACCACTGGATTCTTCTGGGAGGATCCTCCGACGAGTCGATACCTACAGAAGAGCGCGATGTGGATATCCTGTCCTTAAGGACGGCGACCAATAAGGCATTCACGACGCGGCAATACTGACAGGACAAGGGGTGGTTGGGAAAAGTCAAGAGCGAAATACTTGGGAAAACTGTACCTTCAATAGGACAGTTTAATCCATTGGGAAGACCGAAATAGTGAAATATATTTCAGGGGTAAATTATGTCAATGGAGATGAAGATTTCTTCGTCCTATCCTCAGAAATCGCACCTTACTTGCAGTCAGATGGAATATGAGGTATGAACCTATAGTATGAAGGAAATCTACGTGAAACTGTGGAAAATGGCGTAATACATGGACAAATATTTTCGTAAATGGCCAACATGGGTGGAAAATGTCAGCAGTGGACGCAAAGTCCATTGACAGAAGCGAAATGTCTAGATGCACACATTCACGCACAGAAGTTTACAAAGAGACATGAAATAATGTGAGCACTATGGACTTGAAAAACGTGATTTTGTTCAGTGTGACTTTGTTCCTTGTGTTTCCCACTCCCTAATACTTCTATGTTTGATTCGCCATCTAATCTGTTCTTTTTTATTAATACTATTATTCTTTCTTGTTCTTCCTCTTCTTTTAATCTTCTGCCTCGTCCTCTGCTCTTTATTTCCTTCTTTTCTTCTTCTTCTTCTAGTCCAGTGGTCCTTAGATTACGATATAATAGAATAGATATTATAAATGGATTGCCAGGAATTCTCACAGCCTACGTCCGCTAAGCTTCAAGTAAGTGCAATGTAGAAATGACGGATGTAGGCTGTGAGAATTCGCGACACACCAATTTTTCGCGACACACCAGCGACACACCATGTTTACGCGACACACTGCCGGTCGATTCGCGACACACTAGTGTGTCGCGACACACCGGTTAAGAACCACTGGAATAGACGCCTGGAGCCAGTTCTCTTCCGACATCTGTGGCTGGCGCCATGACTTGGAATGGGCTCCCTACCACGGTCCGCCAAATATCGACTGGTATTTTCACCTCGTTTCTTACTACCTCAAAACTGTGTTGTTCGACCGTGGCTGGGTTTGGAGTGCTCCTGAGTAGGCAATCCTAAATGGGTGCTGTGTAAACCTGCTATAATAATAATAATAATAATAATAATAATAATAATAATAATAATAATAATAATAATAATAATAATAATAATAATAATAATAATAATAATAATAATAATAATAATAATAGTAAATAATGTTGAAGTCCCTGAGGGATCCTGCATACCTCGGGGCATACAAAAAATAATATTAATAAGCAGAAAAAGAACAAGCCCTTCTAAAAATTCACACATAGCTACATCGATTTCTTTAATAAAGAAACCACATTCGAGTAAACAATTAAGATGGGTCAATTAAATATTGACAAACAAACAGAAATAAGCAAACTAGCGTCAGAAAGAATAAAAGAAAGACAACCCAAAGATAGGTCGCGAGGGGGCTGTGGTGGAAACGTTCCCAGAGGTCTCACTGAAAGAAGGAAAAAGAAGACGCCATGGAAAGGCAGTAGAGAAATCGACTGGACTTGTGTCCGTCCAACTGTCCATGGATAATGTTATGCAATGGATGATGATGACTAGATAAGAAGAGAAAGAAAGAGAGGAGAGACGAAGACAAGAAGATAAAGAGCGGGAGAAGAGACGGAAACAGAAGGAAAGAGAGAAAAAATAAGAATAAGCAATACGTGAAAGAAGAATTACGTTTTCGGAGAGAGAACGAAAAAAAGCAAAACGTCTAAGACAAGAGGGAAAGAGAAGCAGAGGAGCGATAGGGGCCAGAATTCGAGTTGCAGAGGCAGCAGTTAAATACTGAAAAGAAAAAGACGAAGAGCAAGAACACGAACAAGATCAAAAGGAGAAAGAGGGGAGGAAAGGGAGAAGGAGGAGAAGTAAATAACAATAGGAGAACTACTAATAATAAGGAGAAGAGGGCATACAGCAGGGTGATCCGATGGGTTCCCAAGAATTCTGCGTCAAATTACAAGTGAAGCTAAGGTATCGTTCCTAGAAGACCTGACACTGGGAAGCCAGGTTTACTTGGTTTACAGGTTTACATCTCATCGCCAGAAGTGGACTAACCTCGGGCTTCAACTCAACCGCGTGAAGTACGAAAATGCGTTTCAGCAGGACGAACATAGTCGACAAAGCCTCGTTCTACGGCTTCAAACACACAACATTAGTATAGGCGACGCACTTGGTCGCGCCATTGGTGCATGGGCAATCCGTCGACTAGGTGGTTACACAATGTGTACACTGTACATCCGCATGCGTCGACTGCTCTAGTCTAACTAGCTAGACTTTAAATACAGTATAGAAATTAATTCTCGATTATGTTCAATGTGAAGACTATTATTATTATTACTAGAGTATTTACCCGTCATATTATGACGGCAGTTTATATAGGCCTATATGTATCGTTGGTTAAAATGCTCTGATCGCCGTCGTCAAGACCGCAGTACTGACGTCACAAACGGTTTCTGCTTCACAATAGAACAGAAACCGTTTGTGACGTAGCGTTTATAGACAGACATATGCTCTATGGATATCATATGTATAGATTATTATTATTATTATTATTATTATTATTATTATTATTATTATTATTATTATTATTATTATTATTATTATTATTATTATTATTATTATTATTATTATTATTATTATTATTATTATTATTATTATTATTATTAAAGCACCCATGCCTCTGTAGCCTTCGCCTTGGAATCCGGCGGTGCATGAAGTAAAGACGGACTGGAGTTCATAGGCCCACCTGCATTGGGAAGCTGCATAAAGGACGCAACCCATCATACTTGCTCCAGCGGATTTTGGTGGCTGTTTAGTGTGGATGTGCTCGATGGTGTAGTGGCTAGCGTGTTGGACTGTCAACCGAAAGGTCGGGGGTTCAAATCCCCGCCAGTGCAGAAATTTGGTTAGAGATGACCGTACACTGTCGGTGGGAGGATAAGACGGCGAGGGAAAGGACTGTCCACCCGCCCTCATATGCCGAGGCTAAGACAATGAAGTTACTAACGCTTCATACCTAAGGTTGCCTCACGGATGGCTTAAGGGTTTGCTCTTCTTCTTCTTCTTAGTGCGAAAGACATGTGCCTCGCTGGGACAATATCACCAAACTCTGAGCCCTGCTGAGATGGAGCGTTAGATAT
>OY744605.1:64932229-64952229 GCA_963556255.1 Allolobophora icterica
AGAGACAGACAGAGAGAGAGAGAGACAGAGACAGACAGAGAGAGACAGAGACAGAGAGAGAGAGAGAGAGAGAGAGAGAGAGAGAGAGAGAGAGAGAGAGAGCGAGGGAGAGAGATAGAGAGAGAGAGAGAGAGAGAGAGAGAGAGAGAGAGAGAGAGAGAGAGAGAGAGAGAGAGAGAGAGAGAGAGAGAGAGAGAGAGAGAGAGAGAGAGAGAGAGAGAGAGAGAGAGAGTGAGAATCAGAATCGGAATGAGAATGAGTAAGATTGACAGAGTAAGAGTTGGACTGAGATCAACAGGAAGTGAGACTGAGCGAATGTGAGAGTCAGAATCGGATTGAGAGTGATGAAAGAGTCAATGACGAAGCAAAACATAGACTGTGAGAAAGTGAGACTGGTAGAAAGACTGAAGAGTTAGAAAGAGACAGAGAGAGAGAAACAGAGACAGAGACGGGCAGAGACGGACAAAATGCGATTTCTCGACGACCGATAGAGATTTTTAAACCTAAGTTACAGGATTCACAGAGGAAATATTTTCAAACAATCTCTGAAAATTGAACTGGAAAAGTTTCATTGCTTCAAACAATCACAGCTGTTTAAATATTCTATTCGATATTTTTAAAATTACGCAGTAAAATGGACAGTCACCTATTATTTTCAATGTCAAATAACATCATTTTTCATTGCACGTCAGGGTTTCTGATGGCGCGTGTTACGGCAGTAAGGGAAGATTACATTTCATTCCAGACAAGGCTAAAGTAAACGATAAACTTTACTTTGAAACTATGTGACTCAGGTTCTTTGAAGACTGCGAGTCTGTTCTACCGTCTGGTTTGATTATCCAACAGGACGGTACTCCTGCTCACACAGCAAAGTTGGCTCAAGACTGTATTGCCACCAACTGCAATGAATTCATTGGCAAAAATGAATGGCCACCTAACTCGCCAGGCCTTAACCCTCTTGATTATGCTTAAGCGCTACAAGACATTTCATCCCAAGCCGAAAAACATTGATGAGCTGAAGAAAGTCAGGCAGTTAGAATAGGACCAGCTGTCGCAGGACTCAAATAACAAAGCTATACTGAGCTTTACAAAAAGACTCTGAGCTTCTGTGAAAGCTAGGGTGGACACTCCGAACATGCTTTGAGATAAACTGCTTAATAGATTTTTAAAATTCGTAATGAAAGGTGATTTTATCTGACATTGAAAATTAGAAGTGACTGTCCATTTTTCTGCGTAATTTCGAAAATACGGAAAAATGTATTTAAACAGCTGTAATTTTTGAAGCAATGAAAGTTTTCTAGTTAACTTTTCCGGAATTGTTGGAAAATCTTTCCCCTGTAGGCCCTAAATCTTGAAAATTTTGTTTAAAATCTCTATCGGTTGTCAAGAAATTGCATTTTTTCCGGTGGGACTTTTTTATTGAGCCACCCTGCACATATTTTGTTCCAGAACTCCAATGATCGGATTGGCTTTCTCTTCAAAGTACATGGCATAGAGTTTCCTATCCATCTCATGATATAGGCTATCTGAACGTTCTGTACACCCAATGCAACAAGTGTATATGAATAAATGAAGTGCCCCCCAATTTTTTTTTACAAGTTTACGCTAGTGGTTAAAATCATTATTATACATAAAATTTATCGATCAGACGTATGGCCTGTCCACCACACCGCTGCCTTATATATATATAGGAGACTCTAATACCTTTGACGCATGTGTAACTGGCTTCCATGTAAGTTTTGAGTTCTTTGAGGCATGGCTGGGTCGTTTCGAACTCAGCGTCGGGTACTCTCAGCTCACACATTCGCTTCCCGGAGCATCTTCGATCGGCCATGCGTAGGACGTCGGCCGAACAGCCGATGTGACCCATGTCCATCTCCACGCACCGTCCGATCTTCATTCGACCGTAGCGGGCGTAGTCGAGTATGATCACCTCTCCCTCCGAACACTCAGCGCGGAACACTTCCGTGTCGCAGTATTCGTCGCTATGCTCTGTTGAACAAAGACAGTTGAGCGCAATTCCGCTTTCATCAGCGTCGTCCTGCAAGACTTAATTTAAGACCAGTGCACCTCATATACATGCTAAGAGTCTATATGTACGTATAAGCATCTGAATAGTTTTTATGACGCCTCTCAAGAGCCACTCAAGGCGTTGATCAGCTGATATATGCAGAAAGATAAAATTGTGTATAATATGGTTAATGGACCTAGCATGGGCCTGCAGTGTAATCTTTTCAGCAATGTAAATATGTTCTATACTAAGCCTATATCATTATTAAATTACGATATGCATAATTACATAACTAAAGTCAAATAAAAATAATATGATACAGTATATGACGCGTTTAATGTGCTGCCATGCTACATAATAATATTTGCATTGTATAATACGTGTAAGACTATAATGCATATATATATATATTCGTTTATTCAGAAATACAGTTGACATAGGCCCTAACGCAACAGTGTACAATAGCAATAAAACAATGTGAACGAAAAATAAACCTTTAGAACAATTCCATTAACTAATGAAAATTATTATTACAGTTTAGGACTAAATAGAAGAATTTTAGTTCAGTGATTTCAGAGTTAATAGACAATATGTTTATCATTTAACTGCATTTTGCGTTTGTATTGTTTTATATTTAACTAAAATTTGTGTTCCAAAAGTCCTTCTTCGGCCTCAGCACCTATCTCAAAACTCCACGTCACTGATGCGTGACAGCATCGATCTCCATTTGCCCCAGTGCGTGACTGTGACATTATTTTTAACTGGACTCTTTATAATAGTCGCGATCAAAACAATTTCAGTTTTATTGATTTTTTAAAACACTCAGTTATTTTACCGGTAATTAAGGTCCCGGAGCCTATCATGTTCTTTTAGTTCTCTCTCTCTCTCTCCTCTCTCTCTCTCATCTCTCTCTCTCTCTCTCTCTCTCTCTCTCTCTCTCTCTCTCTCTCTCTCTCTCTCTCTCTCTCTCTCTCTCTCTCTCTCTCTCTCTCTCTCTCTCTCTCTCTCTCTCTCTCTCTCTCTCTCTCTCTCTGTGCATTGCAGTCTTTCTGATAGTCTGCCTGCGCCGTTGTCTAGATAGCTGCGTGTCTATCTGTCTGTCTGTCTGACTGACTGACTGTCTGTCTTCTGTTCGTCTCTCTGAGTGCTTGCTTCTTCGTCTGACTGTTGTTTTCATCAGCGTCCAGCAGTCTTCTCTTTCAGTAATGTCTGTCTGTCTGTCTCTGTTTCTGTCTCTGCCTCTCTGGGTCACCTGCCGGAACCTTCAATTAGGTTTTAATGCGTCATCATCTGAGGCCTCGTCAATGAAATGTCGGCGCCTTAGAAGTCATTAATCTGGCATTTAATTAATTGTCGCTGGACAACTGCAGACATCTGTCAAATATCAGACACCCTACGATTGCGATTCGTTACAAACCCAGCACAGCTACATACATTATATGGTAGGCCACTATCTTGAAAATTTCCGACACCTCTTTTAAGTTGTTTATCTAGATATAAAGAAGCATAATGATAACTTCATCTTACTGACTTGTTTTCGCTTGCTTAATAATAATATGTCAGTATAGGAATGCATAGCGATGAGATGCTGTGGTAATTTATCCTAATCAGAGTAGTGTCTGAAGAAAGCAGAAACTGATGTAGTCATAGACATCAACCGACTGGCACAATAATAATAATAATAATAATAATAATAATAATAATAATAATAATAATAATAATAATAATAATAATAATAATAATAATAATAATAATAATAAGAATAATAATAATATTCCTCGCTATGCTGTGTTGAACAAAGACACTCGAGCGCAGCTTCGCTTTCATCTGCATCGTTTTACACGACTTAATGAAAGACCAGTGCACCTTATATAGTCGGGTCAATATACGATTTGACCCCAAAAAAATTGCAAGAAAACGTTTTATGCTGATTTTCAGGTGCATTTGGTCTGGAAATGAACATACTAAAAGTTTACCAAAATCGGACCACGGGAAAAGGTCAAATTTTGGCGCCAAAAAAGATGGCCGCCAATGAGGAATGAATGACTCAAATGTACACAACTTGCTTAAATTGACAGAAGCAAATCATGTAACAATTTGCTAACAGGTGTTTCTAGACTAATTTGACCCTGCTGAAAACGAAAATCGCGGTTAGCAAGCTGGATTTTTAACGGTTGCATGGAAAAACAAGATGGCGGACAAAATGGTGGTAAATATCTTCCAATGGCTGTAAGTAAGGTCATGTATATGATGGAAACATGATTTTAGAGTCTAAATAAACATTTTCGGGGTCAAGGAATGCAATGGAATTAAATTCACATATGTAGCACTTCCAAAAAACAAAATGGCGGACAAAATGGCGGCCAAGTATCTTCGAATGGCTGTAAGTAAAGTCATGTATGTGATGGAAACATGATTTTAGAGTCTAAATTAACATTTTCGGGGTCAAGGAATGCAATGGAACTAAATTCACATATGTAGCACTTCCAGAAAACAAAATGGCGGACAAACTGGCGGCCAAGTATCTTCGAATGGCTGTAAGTAAAGTCTGAGGGTTACCAGCCTATACCTGCTTCCTAAAAACGGGCTATTGTTTTCCGACCTTGAAAAAGCAAAACCTTGACCTAAATGCCTGTCAAAATTACCGGCCCATCTCCCATCTTTCTTCCCCCTCAAAGACCCTTGAAAGACCAGTTTCACTCCAGCTACGTCCCTACTTTGAGCAAGCTGGGCTTTTGCCGGCCGACTTCAGGGGCCACCATTCCACCGAAACTGCTCTCTTATCTGTCAGATCTTTATATAGCTATTGATCACTCTCACCTCTCTTCTGGCGCTTTTTGATGTCTCATCTGACTTTGACATGGTTGACCATGAAATCCTCCTTCAGCGACTGGAGCTGTCCTGTGGCCTATCTGGTGTTCCTCTTCTTAGGTTTAAATCATACCTCTCTGACCGCTCACAGCTGGTTGTCCTTGGTGAAACCAGGACTCAGTGGACAGAGGTGGAAGTTGGTGTTTCCCAGGGGTTGGTGCTCGGTCCCATTCTATACATCCTCTTCACTGCTGAATATCCCGTCTCTGTTTACTAAACATGGGGCAAATGGCCATCTTTATGCAGATGATGCTCAGGCTTTTGTACATGGTCCGTCAACTGATCAACTCTCCCTTGTTCGCTCCATTGACCATCTTGTCTCTGACCTTCACTACTGGATGTTAACTAACCGTCTCTGCCTCAACACTGCTAAGACTCAATTGATCTGGTTTAGGACTAAGCAGCAGCTTGCTACACTCAACTTTCCATTGCTGACTGAGAAATTCCCTGCTTACACCTACTCTTCCATCGTCCTCGACTTGGGCGTCACACTTGACTCCTCCCTGACATTCACAGAGCATATCTCCAACATGACTCGCTCCTGCTTCTTTCAACTGAGACGTCTCAGGGCCATCGGACACTCGGTCTCACCTTCTGTCTTTACCCCCGTGGTTCACGCATTTGTCTGCTCATGCTTGGACTACTGCCACTCGCTCTTCATGGGTCTCCCTAAGCAGCGTCTCTCCCCTTCAATCTGTTGTAAATGCTTCCGCTAGGCTCAACCCTCGACTCTCCCGCTTTGCTCATATCTCTACTTACATGCTTGATGTCCTGCACTTGCTCCCTATAAACGCGCGCATCCGTTATAAAATCTTCCTCCTTGTCTTTAAATTTCAGCAGGGTACTCTCCAGAAATATCTCTCCAACTATGTGTCAAAGCCGCTATCTGCATCTCCTTCTCGCTCACTGCGCTCTGTGAAAAGGCTTGATCTTTTTGTTCTCAGGGCTAAAACTGCCTTGGCCAAGCACCGGGCGTTTGCTGTAGTGGGTCCCACGATCTGAAATGACCTTCGCTCTCTGCTCAGGGCCAAACTAATGACTGGTTTTCCTCATCGGTCTCGCGATCTCTAAAGGCATTTCTGTTTCCCCAAGGCTTCTGTGCTAAGAGTGCCTCTGGATAGTTATCTATTCTGCGAGAAACGCCTTAAAAATTTCTAGACACAATACAATACAATACTTCCTTGGTATTCTTTGAACAACAAATCACTACTCCAGACTGGCCTCCATTTTGTGTCATTTTGCTTTTTTTGCAGTGCTACAAATGTGTCTATAGTTCCATCGCATTCCTTGACCCCGAAAATGTTAATTTAAAGTCTAAAATCATGCTTCCATCATATACACGACTTTACTCAAAGCCATTTGAAGATTTTGGCCGCCATCTTGTCCGCCATTTTGTTCTTTGGCAGTGCTACATATGTGTCTTTAGTTCCATCCCATTCCTTGACCCCGAAAATGTTAATTTAGACTCTGAAATCATGTTCCCATCATATACACCACTTTATATACATGATTTATGTATAGCCATTCGAAGATATTTGGCCTTCATTTTGTCCGCCATTTTGTTTCTTGGCAGTGCTACATATGTGTCTTTAGTTCCATTGCATTCTTTGACCCCGAAAATGTTAATTTAGACTCTAAAATCATGTTTCCATCACATACATGACTTTACTTACAGCCATTCGAAGATACTTGGCCGCCATTTTGTCCGCCATTTTGTTTTTTGGAAGTGCTACATATGTGAATTTAATTCCATTGCATTCCTTGACCCCGAAAATGTTTATTTAGACTCTAAAATCATGTTTCCATCATATACATGACCTTACTTACAGCCATTGGAAGATATTTACCACCATTTTGTCCGCCATCTTGTTTTTCCATGCAACCGTTAAAAATCCAGCTTGCTAACCGCGATTTTCGTTTTCAGCAGGGTCAAATTAGTCTAGAAACACCTGTTAGCAAATTGTTACATGATTTGCTTCTGTCAATTTAAGCAAGTTGTGTACATTTGAGTCATTCATTCCTCATTGGCGGCCATCTTTTTTGGCGCCAAAATTTGACCTTTTCCCGTGGTCCGATTTTGGTAAACTTTTAGTATGTTCATTTCCAGACCAAATGCACCCGAAAATCAGCATAAAACGTTTTCTTGCAATTTTTTTGGGGTTCACCGCATTTTTTTCATAGTTTGACCCTACTAATATACAAATGTCATGCTAAAGGCCTATAAGGCTTATAATAACTAACTAACTAAATAATGGTAAGTAAATAATAATAAGCGTTTGCTAGAGGGAACATCACTTGCGAGAAGTAAAACTGGGTCTCACCAGAGGAGATCGTAAACAACTAAACGGCGTGACACTTATCCCGTGGTAATGTGGAAGTGTCTCAGTTGAGATGTGACAGTTTCAGACACATTCGTAATGTCATATCTGACACCAACATAACCGGAGCATAACATAGCATACCCAGGGTTTTAAGGTGTTCAGAAGACGTGTAGTCTGTGTTAGAATCACTACAAATTAACCTGGAACGCTGAATTGCCAAACTTTCATAGCTTCCTCTTGAGAGCTGTGATAGTGTCCACTGAGACAGTACTAGCATCCAAGCCATTCCACAAGTCTACAACATTTGCACTGAAGAATTTATGCCCTAATGTTCCTTTCAGCTTCTTTAATAATTTATATCTGTGTCCCTGAGTTGCCTTGTTTGGTGCTAATTCAAAGAACCTCTCCCACTACAGTGCTTCCCTCCAGTGATAATATTATAAGCTTCAATTAGATCTCCTCTGCTCCTCGTTCTCTCCAATGTTGTTAGTCATCACCTTTTCAACCTTTCTTCATAGCTCAAATCCTTGTAGCCCCAAATCATTTCTGTAGTTCTTCTTTGCACTTTCTCCAGTTTTTCCATGTCCTTCAAACTTGGCAACCCCCTCAGCCAAAAGATCAAGATGCGGCACAATTACCAGAAGTCGTGCTTTTGTGGCGGTCGCACTGAAGAGTACGTCGCACAGACACATAAGGATGAGTTTTGTATCGAAGATGGGACGAAGTTTGACGAATGTATATTTTACTTGGTATTCTCACACAGAGAGAAGACCACGATTCATTGGAGACAAACTACCTGTTTCACAGACTCTCATTAGCTGTCCAACGCAGAACGCCATCTGCTTATCCGAGACTTTACCACGTTACACTTATTAATTAATTAATTAATTAATAAGCTGCCGTTCACTCGACATAATCTGCCTCAAGCTGCTCGATTACCTCTCAAGCTTTGCAATTCAATTAGAGTCTCACCTCTTCAAGAATTCCTACCCTGGTCCATCTAACTGTTTGGTCGGGATAGCTCCTTCATATATCAAGACCTTCTGTTCCTCGGTATCTTCGTTCCCTGGTCGCTTCATTCTCCGCTCAGCTGTTGAGGGCCTTCAGGTTGTTATGCAAGGGTGCCACTGCATGCTGAGTCTAGAAGTGTTGCCCATGTTGGCTCCTTTAATAGTTGGAAACGTCTTCCGCAGGATTGCGGCTTTTGCTACTCAGCTTTTCTCTTCTCCTGTTCCGGAAACTCCTGAAGTCCATTTCATTTGCTATTGATAGCACTGACTTGGGTCGGGAGCGCCTCTGATCTTTAAGTGGCGCTTTTATAGATGTTCGATTTCAATTACAATCCATTCTTGCGTCTTTCCAATCTCTGTCGTCTTAAACGAACCCTCCTTAGACGCTCCTCTGACTCCTTCTCTTCCTGGTCTTCTGACAACCGGACTTAGTTGTTCACTTCGTAACTCTGTACAACCCCTTTGACACGACGCAGCGCTCGTGGAGAAGCTAGCGCCCTAAGCTTAGGTTTAAAGTGGCGCTTTAGAAAATCAGTAGTTTACGATTACGAAGCACATCCGCTGAGCGTTTCTAGCCGTCGTTCCCTGTGTCACCTGGTCTTCAAATACAGGCAGAAGAACAAGAGCGGAAAATCATACTATGCTATTCTGCTGCAGCGAGGATTAGCCGGCGACACTGGAAACAATGGCCGAGCCGAAGAATAGAAGGACGCCATGCGATGCACACAGCCCCGATTTCTTCGTCGTCGCACTGCAGATATCTAGAGGACCCCTTGGCCTTTGGAATGGTTGACAATCTGCTTTTGAGTGGAGGCTACCTGAAGAGTTGAATGAAGTGATCTATGGGGCAAACCTAATAGCTCTAAGCAAGAAGGACGGGTGCATCCGGTCAGCTACACGTGGCTCGAGAGCCGTGAAGTGCGCGAATTCTTACGCGGTGGCAAGACTGTCTCATCAGCTTGTTTCTATTCAGGTAAAGTGGATATTCCGAGAGGCACTGAGGCAGCTCTGTTCATTCGACACGTCGTTGGGTGGCCACAATGCCTGTAGATAGCGTCCGGGTATACATGTAGCAAGCGTTTTCTAACGCCTTCAACACTTCCTCACGCTGCCTTTGCAGAGGGCTCTGACAGCACACGGTCGGAGTAGGTGACTCAGAAAGGCTTTCCTCTCGAACCTTTGGGTTCTGCCTGGCATTACAATCTGTTCTGACAAAGTCGAGACGGATCTACGTATTGGATACCTGAACGACTTGACGTTGGGTGGTAGCTAAGGAACAGCGGCCGCCCAAGTCCACCTGCTTTGCGCAGGATTTAATAACCTAGGGTTGTGATTAAATCACAGTAGGTGCGAGATTTCCTGCCTTAATATCCGGAAGCCGATTCGATTTGTTCAACGCGGAAGCGCCATCTGCCTCTCGGGAACGTTATCACCGTGGCCCTGAGCCCTCCTGAAATGGCGCATCAGACAATGATGGCAATGATAATGCTCTGTTTAATATTGAGGATTTACCTCAAGAGAACAGTATTAATAATAATATTAAAAATAGGAAGAAGCAGAAATAGAATACGAAGAATGATGCGTAGAAGAATGCGAAGAAAGAGCAGAACAGGAGGAGGGGATGAGGAGGAAGAAAAATAAGTAAGTTCTGTCAGATAACATAAAGAATCAGCCATAGGTCAGAGAATTCATTTTTCTTTGCCCCATGCAGCATGTCAGGGCGATGGGTCTGCGCTCTCCCTCGCCATTAACTGCACATCTTCCTAACCACTTGAGACCTTTGCTGCTACATATTTAGTAAGTCTTCATACGTGTACTTTCGTGACATACGCAGAATTAGGCGTTATGTGCCCATGTCTTCAAGAATATCTCTGGCAAGCGCATCAGTCTAAAGTAATCTTGAGTGCCCCAACTCGCTTCTTGTTGGTATCATGCAGTCAAACACGCTAAATGTCCAAAGAATTCAGAACTCTTTGGCTTGGAGCAATACATAATACGTCAAAAATCAAAATACGAACATCTAACCTCTGCCGATTAAATCTTTGCATTGGGTTCCTGCTCGGGAAGGATTTATTTCAAGTTGGGCTCGTAGGTTATAAAACATTGACCTCTAGCCAGCCACAATACTTAAATCAGTCCTCATTACTCTTATATCATCACTCCACAAGGTCATCTTGATTATCTTTCTCTGGTCATATAAATACCTAAAACAAGAACTGGTTCTTATTGAACGAGCTTTTTTCAGTTGCTGATATACTTTATGAACGTCTCTCATCTCTCGCTCTCGCTCTCTATCTCTCTCTCTCTCTCTCTCTCTCTCTCTCTCTCTCTCTCTTCTCTCTCTCTCTCTCTCTGTCTCTCTCTCTCTCTCTCTGTCTCTCTGTCTCTCTCTCTCTCTCTCTCTCTCTCATCTCACTCTCTCTCTCTCTCTCTCTCTCTCTCTCTCTCTCTCTCTCTCTCTCTCTGTCTCTCTCTCTCTCACTCTCTCTCTCTCTCGCTCTCTATCTCTCTCTCTCTCTCTCTCTCTCTCTCTCTCTCTCTCTCTCTCTCTCTCTCACTCTCTCTCTCACTCTCTCTCTATCTCTCGCTCTCTCTCTCTCTCTCGCTCTCTCTCTCTCTCTCTCTCTCTCTCTCTCTCTCTCTCTCTCTCTCTCTCTCTCTCTCTCTCTCTCTCTCTCTCTCTCTCTCTCTCTCTCTCTCTCTCTCTCTCTCTCTCTCTCTCTCTCTCTCTCTCTGTATCTGTCCTTTCAGCTCAGGCTCTTAAGACTGGCCTTTTACCAAATTCCCATCCGCCATAGGTTATCTCTCTGTCTTAGCGGACTGACCTTGTGAGTATTAACCTGACTACGGCTTCGTTTGGTGCGCCATCGGCTGATGCCTTGTGCATATAGATGCCGGCGCGATAGAGGTCACTAATTTCAATTACAAGTATCTGCTCTTTGGAGACATCAGTTAAGGCGAATCTTGCAGAGAACCACAATACATGTTTTGTGTATATATATGCATCTGAACATTTACATAACGCCTTTTGAGCACCTGTTGTTGTTCCAGGTGCACATATGATGTCTGGTAACAGTTTTCACGAGTGTGGCTAGAACGCTGAAAGACATAAGTAGTAACTGTAATCTAAGTGTAAACTCCATATTTCGTCAGCGCAAAATGCGTTGTCGTGGACACCTGCTTAACTGCGGGCTCTTAATTAAAAGAAAATCGATGAGGCCGGGTCAGTTTATGTTCCGATACAGAATCCAAAAAACCAGATCAAAAGGTCAGCATTGATTCGAAGATCGGGTCTTAAGGTCCTAAAATCAAATCTAAGGACAAATCCTGAGGTCAAATCTTAGGGTCAACTCATAAGGTGAAAATCCGAAAGTCAAATTCGGAGGTCAGATCCTAAGGATAAATCAGCTATTAAGGTAAATTTCTAAGATCAGACATGGAGGTATAAATAAACTGTCTGGTGTCTAGCAATATGAAAGGTTGTCTGTTGTCTTCAGGGTACTAGAGTGAGCCTATCGTCGATAAAATATTGAAGCGATTCCCTTCGCCGCAGTCTTAGTACTAAAACGTAAATAGTCCTAATTTCAATCGACCTCAGTGCCAATTAGGGCGTGCGGATGGATATGCGTGCACTGGGTCATGACCTCTGCTGATCTGCATAAGCAGTTGCACTTTGGTTGTTGACGACTGTCGAGCAGGGATCGAGATTAACAGTCGGGCTCTGGTATTTCAACATCCACAAGATATTCAAATACAGACTAAATAGCTCAAGACAAGGCATCAAAAGTATACAGGAACACAGAACTGATTTATATATAGTGCTGGATTTAGACTTCGTGAGGCCCTAAGCTATATAAAGCTTGGAGACCCTTATTAAAAAAAATTACACAAGAAGGTGTCACAAAACTTGAAACATATATGCCTTTTAATAATTTAAGAGCAAGGCATTTAAAGTGAAAAATTCAAATTATTTTCAAATGAATGCATTTACTTCTAAGGCGAAATGAAATTTGCTGCACAAGACGTTTTAAAAGGTTTAACATTATATATATATATATATATATATATATATATAATTATATATATACACATAACATTATTAAAAGCCACCCCCAAAAAACTTATAATTTTTTTAGGCCCCTGCGTATTGTGAGGCCCTAAGCTGTAGTTTTTTTTAGCTAAAGCCTAAGTCCTGCACTGTATATATATATATACATATACATATATATACATATATACATATATATATACATATATACATATATATATATATATATACACATGCACTGCATCCCATACGATGTAATGTTACGCGTGTACTGCAGTCAAGTGTAGCGTAATGCGATCGTAACTTTAAATTTCTAAGGCGATAGGCCTACTTTAAAGCAAAGCGCAGGACACCAGCTTATTCACGAGCATTGCAATGCGATTATAATTACTACTACGAGAATTTATCACATACGACGTAATGTAACGTAAAGCGGTGCATGTAACGTAATAGACCCGTGCTGTTTAACACGCGGCCCGCGGGCTGAATTCAAATGACCCGCCCGAGCTGAATACCAACCGCAAATTTAAAAAAATTGCAAGCACAATTCAAAGCCAAATATCTCACTAAAAACGTGCTTGAACGTCTCTAAAAACCTTTCTGGCACTGAACTATTATAAAGCATGCCATTCATACATGCTATTATTTACTGATTATTGCAAGATTATTGCCATAATATACTTTAATACAGTTAATAATTTTCAATAAATTTAGTCGTTGCTTTTGAGTTTACTGGTGCGGCCAACGGCTTAAAGAAACATTTTTTGGTGGCCCGCGGTGTCAAAAATGTTGGACAGCACTGTAATAGACTGTTGAATTCACGTGCATCGTGCATTGAACCCCAGATGCAGAGGTGATGGCAAACACGTCATTATTTAATCTGAACAACATCCGTCTATTGGTCTAAACTAACGTGCTTTGTCAGCCGTCATCACCTCCCGTTTTTTGTGTGCTCAAAACATGTTTTCGTCTTTTCTGTTTTTAGAATCAGCGATGAAACTAAAACGTTCATCCGTTCCAAACAACGTTCGTCATCCGTCAGCTGCTATTACGGCTTGAAAAACAACCTCATGAGAAGTGGACCCGATTTCGGTTTAGGTGGGCGCAGAAAACAGTGGCTATTAAGCAGAATCTGCGCTAACTTATTTTCAGGCGATGGCTCGATATATGCAGAGAATTATAGCAATTGCCTGTAGTTACACCGTTTCGTATCTAGGCCTACAGATGTCGCTTATTATCAAAGTAATCCGATCATAATATTCATAATCGTGTTATGCAGCAAATCCGGGCGACCGTGTCTATGCAACCACTGGACTCTGTCGTCGGCTTGATTTGAGGTGTATCGGTTTCAGTGTTTGGTACGCTAATTGATACTCTCTATTTGTGTCGCATCCATTGACGGCAAAGCGTGGACTATACGCGACAGGATCAGTTCTTCTTCTATAGATGGTCATTGACGACACAGATTCGCACCTGCCTGCTGTTGCTAGAGCAACTGTGTAGTCGACAAAGATTTCGCTTCCTCAGAACTGATTAATTTTCGAGAACAGCACACCTCCGCGTGACGGAAACGTGGGCCTAATTAGATTTTCAGGTGAATATTACCTGACAGGCAGGTAGCCTATCAATATACGGACAAGGCTGCCAATTTTGCGTGGCACGTGTACTCTAGTCCTGGCGAATGGATGGATACAAGAACGTTGCGTTGATGAGCCATATATTGTTGTATTCATGCACATGATTTAGGTTATTAAAATATGAAGATGGGCTCGACTGAACGGCATGCCAACAACAGATTCGTCATGTCACTGAGCAGAATTGGTCGACGCGACCGCAGAGACTTTAGTAGAATTGCGGATTCGATTTGACCGGGATAGGACATGATTAATTGGATAGGAGCACGTCAAACTGGTCATAATTGCCTCAATTGGCATCACGCAACTTACCTGAGCCGCATATTAGACGCTTGTCTGCAAGCGACACACACACACACATGAGGAATTGGCAATAATCCTGATCTCTTTTACGATTTCGTTCGATATCCGTAAGGATTATCGCGGATGATAGGAAGACTGGGGGCGTTGATTGAAGGCAGAGAAAAGTCTATGACTTTCTGACATCGAAAATTATGGAGATGAAAAGGCAACAACAGTACTGGTTTCACATGAAATTGATAGATCTATGGAGGGCCTAGCATTGCTATATAATAGTATATATTATGGTTAAATAGCTATATGGAAAAATATACATACATACATACATACATACATACATACATACATACATACATACATACATACATACATACATACATACATACATACATTCATACATACATACATACATACATACATACATACATACATACATACATACATACATACATACATACATACATACATACATACATACATACATACATACATACATACATACATACATACATACATACATACATACATACATACATACATACATACATACATATCTACATACGTATAGATTAGAGAAGACCAGAGTAATGCAAAGTTGGGCAAGGCATAAAAAGTGGAGCATAGCAAAACAGGACAGAGGAAGAAAGGGAGAACAGAGAATGCCAGAGTAGCCTACAAAACATCTGATAGGAGCAGAATAGGCAGCAGAGCAAAGTATTTCAGACTAGTGTAGAGAAAACCAAGGTAAAGCAGATAGATGGATAGAGTCGCTAAAAATAGACTAAAGCAGAGCAGAGCACAGCAGAGTAGATTAGAACATATTAGAGCAGAGTAGAGTAGATTAGAACATATTAGAGTAGAGTAGATTAGAACATATTAGAGCAGAGTAGATTAGATTAGAACATATTAGAGCAGAGTAGAGTAGATTAGAACATATTAGAGTAGAGTAGAGTAGAGTAGATTAGAACATATTAGAGTAGAGTAGATTAGAACATATTATAGTAGAGTAGAGTAGAGTAGAGTAGAACATATTAGAGCAGAGCAGAGTAGATTAGAACATAATTATTAGAGCAGAGCAGAGTAAATTAGAACAGATTAGAGCAGAGTAGAGTAGATTAGAACATATTAGAGCAGAGTAGAATAGATTAGAACATATTAGAGCAGAGCAGAGTAGATTAGAACATAATTATTAGAGCAGAGCAGAGTAAATTAGAACAGATTAGAGCAGAGTAGAGTAGATTAGAACAGATTAGAGCAGAGCAGAGTAGATTAGAACAGATTAGAGCAGAGTAGAGTAGATTAGAACATATTAGAGCAGAGTAGAGTAGATTAGAACATAATTATTAGAGCAGAGCAGAGTAGATTAGAACATATTAGAGCAGAGTAGAGTAGATTAGAACATATTAGAGCAGAGTAGAGTAGATTAGAACATAATTATTAGAGCAGAGCAGAGTAAATTAGAACAGATTAGAGCAGAGTAGAGTAGATTAGAACATATTAGGGCAGAACAGAGTAGATTAGAACAGATTAGAGCAAAGAAGATTAGATTATAACAGATTAGAGCAGAGTTGATTAAAGCAGAGTAGATTAGAAAAGATTAGAGCCGTGTACATAGGAACAGATTACAGCAGATATATATAAGAGTACATTAGAACAGATTAGAGCAGAGAAGAGCAGAGCATATGAAATTGGAGTTGATAAAACCAGATTAAACCAGAGGAGAGCAAAGCACAGCAGTCTGCAGCCTATTAGACGATACTATCTTACTGTCCTACACCTGTCAAACTGATAAGATTGCTTACCGTGACTGAAGGCAGGTAGAATGACAAACAAGACAACGAGTAGTCGACATCCGACCGTTGCTGCGTCCTTAACCACCTTTGAAACAGCCATGTCAGATCTACCACGTCCAAGGATGGAGGAACTGGTGCGTTTTCCGAGGTTCCTCTCTTCCCGATTCGACCTTGATCCTCTTCCAGTCACACAGAGATGAACAAGCGCAACATAAGTTCGACCGCTTCGCGTCAACGTCCTATAGAAGAAACAGCCAACTGTTGGTTACACGTCAGTCTATCTTCCGTCGCCAGAGTGCACTAGTGGCGCCGCCAATCGGTCGTCGATTGAAATACGATCGCCGTGCGCATGCGCATCATCAATGGCGTCGTCGACTGCCTGAGATTAATGCGATCGTCTTAATCGGACGAGCGGAAGTGGTTTAATTGGCGTCCGTTTCTTTCCCTCTGGCTCCACGACGCGACCTGTGCTACCACCTGGCGACGATTCATGACGGACGCCGACGCTAACATATGGCTGCTATTATCAGGTCACAAATGACCAACGCATGACGCAATGAAGAGGGTGGACAGATGGACGGATGGATGGATGGACGGATGGATGGACGAAGGGGTGGACAGACTGATTGATAGACTGACCAACGGATGGACAGGAAGGAAGGACGGACAGACGGACGGACGGATGGACAGACGGACGGACGGACGGATGGAAGGAATGAAGGAAGGAAGGAAGGAAGGACGTTGACCAGAGAGACGTTGGTTGAAGTCCGAGTCAACGACTAATGATGACGACGACGATTGAGACTTGTTTGGAAAGACTGGAGACGGAGGAAGAGGAGGAGAATGAGGGAAGGAGAGGAGAAGAAAAAGTTCCTTTTTTTCTAATGGATGTATAGATGTAGGCGGCCACCCATGTTGTTGCTGCCGCTGCAGGTACATTTCTGCTTTGGAGGCGAGGCAGAGCGAGCATTGCACTGTGCGGCACCGTTGCAGTCGCTAACACGTGGACAAGAAAGAGAGAAACCAGCGAAGATCGAGCAAAGAAATGGGTGAATGTGTGTGTGTGTGTGTGTGTGTGTGTGTGTGTGTGTGTGTGTGTGTGTGTGTGTAGGTGTGTGTGTGTGTGTGTGTAGGTGTGTGTGTGTGTGTGTGTGTGTGTGTGTGTGTGTGTGTGTGTAGGTGTGTGTAGGTGTGTGTGTGTGTAGGTGTGTGTGTAGGTGTCTGTGTAGGTATGTGCCTCCATCATCGCATTCAGACTGGTGGCAGTTCTACTGCGCTGGTTTCGAGACATTGCTGACGGCCTTTGAGAGTGAAACCTGTAGATACTGCACAAGAGACAGCAGACAGACAGACGCGGAAGGACGGACGGACGGAGTGTTAGGAACGGAGGGAGGGAGGGAGGGAGAGAGGGATAGAGAGCGAATGAGATTGGGTAAAAGATTGACTTCTATAGCGCCATTATTATAATATGATGCTCTAGGAAATGGTGACTTACTGCTCCTTCTAATGCAGCACAGGTCGCATTTCTTCTTATTTAAGGCAGACCTGTGTATACATACGTATACATGTACATAGATCTCCTAGGCGTCACTTCGCTTCCGGCTGTGCATAAAGCATGAAGCTCAGATACATGCAGACGTACATACAAAAAAAGTAAGAGAGAGGGGGAGAGAGTGAAATGGGGATCAAGCCAGTGGGTAGTAGTGGTAGCGTTAGTTCTAGCTTCTGTTTAACCACACTGTGTTATAACCAAGATGATTAAAGTGACCCTTCTTTATCCAGGCTTGAGACTGCCCCAACCAAAGTGGCGGAGTGTAAAGCGAGCGATCGAGCGAGAGAGAGAGACAGAGAGAGGAGAGTGAGCAAGAGCAAAAGACACAGGCATTGAAGAGAACGCTCGCGAGAAAGAAAATCTAAGAGAGTCAGCAATAGACACACACACATACACACACACACAGACACACACACACACACACACAGATAAACAGACAGACATGCAGACAGATAGACAGAGACCCAAAAATTGCAGTGAACCGTTAGATGAGACTGATTGTCTGCTCTAACGGTTTAGCGCCCTACTAGCGCCCTACTTAAAGCCACAGCTCTTTCACTCTCAAGAGAAGAAAGAAGACTGCAGGAACTGAAAAATAATTTCACAAGCACTTTACCCTATGACTATAAGACTCTCAAATGTCGACAATCGTACATAGATATTTGTTTACTATTTTCGGTCTGTGAACCAGTTCTACAAAAGCCCCTAAGGCTAAATAATCGCGATTACCTTGACTTACCTTCTTAAAGTCATTTAATAATAGATCACATTACCTTTCCATTCGTGAGGTAAAGAGGTAAAGTAAAATAAGGTACGGTATGGTACAGTAAGGTAGGTTCGAGGTAAGGTAAGGTAAGGTATGGAAAGATAGGATATGATAAGATAAGGTGAGTTAAGATTGCGTAGTGATGTGAGGCGCGGGGAGGTAAGGTGAGGTAAAGCGAACCAAGGTAAGGCATGAAAAGGTAAGGTAACCTTTCTCCGCAATATGGGTTTTATATTGGATCCAGTTCTCTCACTTTCTGATCATGTCAATCATATCTATCGTACATGCCTTTATGACCTCCGCACCATCCGTCACTCGATCTCCCCTCAAGCGGTCACCACTCTCGTCCACTCTCGTCCATGCGCTGATCTGTACTAGGGTCAACTTTGTTAACTCTATCTGCGCTGGTCTCTCCTCACTAAGCCTTTCGAAGCTCAGGCAACTATTTAACGATGCTGCCCGGCTTATTGATGGTGTCCAGAAGTTCTGCCACGTATCTGCCTTCATTCGTGACTCTCGACACTGGCTTCCTGTGCTTCAGCGCATCCAGTTCAAAATGTTAACTCTTGTGCGAAACTGTCTTGTGTCCTATCGGGATAGTTCCTTCATGCCTTTGGACCTTTTGTACCTCGGTCTCTTCACTCCTTTCTTCGCTCGACCGCCAAGGGGCCAGTACTCCATCTGGAAGCTCTGTTTATGTTGGCCCTTCTAGATGCCACAGCCTTTCACATGAATTGGGGCTCGAGCTCATCAGTCTTTCTATTCCTCTGTTTTTTAAAGCTCTGAAGTCCATTTCCTTTGTTAGCGATAGCACCGACTTGGGTCAGGAGCGCCTCCGACTCTTTGAGTAGCGCTTTTGTAAAAATGCTCGATTACAATTACCGTATGCCTTAGTTTATTTACTTACGCACTGACGGTAAAATCCAAACAACACCAAAGAATTCACACAAGAAACATTAGTTATGTGAATATTTACCGAATCAGAGGAACTTACAGATGATTACCTGCAGACTATGGGTCTTTGCCCCTGTGTCCCACCCTTGGATTCGTCTACAGACTTCCTACTAAAGCTGCTCGCTCTTTACCAGCACCAATCTTCAAATCGTCTCGACGCCTCCGCTTACCTGACGTTACCTTATTTAACCTTACGTTAGCTTTCGATATATTACGATGCATAACCTCACCTAAATTTAACTTGACCTTGCCTTACCATATGTCCATGCCTTACCTCGTCCCCTAACCTGACGGTCCTCACCTTATAATATGATACCTTACCCCTCCTTCCCTTTCCTTCTCCTGGCCTAGTCTAAGTCAATACGAACAGCGGAATATGTGGCTTTCACTTGTGCTTGTTCTCGTATCTGTTAAGTGCATCAGTCCGTCATCATTTCTCATCCGTATCAATTCATCCAGATGGATCTGCTTAATCGTGGATTACGAAAGACGGATCGTTGCAAGAACGAACGCCGGAAGTGTATATGTATGTAGAAGAAGGTTCGCTGTACTATCTCCCTCTCTTCCTCCTTCTCATCTTTCTCCTCCTCCTCTTTCTCTTTCTCCTCCTATTTCTTCTTGTCCTTCTCTTCTGCTTAATTTATAATTTACGTTATTATTGATGCTGCTCTTGTTGTGGTTCTTACACTTCATGCTCCTTTTCCTATACCATCGTTCCATGTTTCTCCCTTTATCACCAT
>OY744605.1:64962229-64979729 GCA_963556255.1 Allolobophora icterica
GAATAAAGAATACGTCTGCGATATACGTTCTCTGTATTCCAAGCTGAAGACCTCGAGAGCGCACGTGACCAGATAGAAGAAGATCAAGGCAGACAGACTAAGAGAACACCGTCTCACGATCATGGGCGTCCGCAAGAATTTTTGGACGGGCGGCAAAATTTTAATAGAGGGGCAAGATTTTTGCAAAGAACACGTGACAACTTTAAAAATAAATAATGGTAAAGGATCTTACCTAAATAATTAAGTGCTTTTTCGCATTGAAAATCGTGTTGGAACTGTTGTAATAAACACAATAATCATAAATTTTTTTAAATATGCAGAAAATCCAAGGGGGCACATACCTCCCTTTACCCCTCCGATCAACCATGCTCGCGATCTAACAACAGGGTAGATTCTAACTCCAAACCCTGTTGAATTAATGAAGCCAGTCTTGGAACCTCACACTGATTGTTTCGGCTGAAACTCAAGAGCGCTCTGATTAGACTTTTCAGGACGCCCTTCCATCCGTAAATAAACATTTCGTAACTCTGCCGAATTCGGACTGTTATTACCTACATCAAGACAGCTGCCTACAATCATTACGAAGAGCCACACTGATGTCTGGCTATAAGTAGCAATAAATGTCCTCTATTACCGGATGATTTATGTCTGCGACTCATAGGCGCCGACTCCTTGAGAGCCTTGGGTACGAATGCACCCAGAGAAAGTTCAGTAGGTGCCTGGTACCCAGAAGAATTCGGACCTTAAATTCCAATTTTTTACACCTAAGCAATAATCTCACAACTTGAGAAGTACAACTACAAGACAAATTACCCAACATTGAATGATCTTACAGTCACACCCCGTACATGAATAAATTATAACACAGGAACGTCATCACCGATTTCCAATACTTTTTCTAGCCTCGTAACCTTTGACAAGGGAACAATTTTCTTTCTCCGAAAATCTGCTAAAACTCACCTACCTAAAAAGAGTGGGAATGGGGAAGGGAGGGGGAGTACCCAGGCACCCAGAGACGAAAGCAAAAGTCGGCGCTTTGCTGCGACTAGTAAATGCTTCAAAGTGGAGACCGCGTTACCAAGGCCGTTTCGTGGAAGTTTTCGAGGTCGACATCGACTACATAATTATTATATGCAAATTATAACACACAGCTAAGAGAACTAATTGAACTGAGGGATTGGCACCTCGTTCATAGGAAGGGTACAGAAAGAGGTCAGTGTAAAAATAGCCAAGGTTATAGAGAGATGACCTTCACTGCCAGAGTTTCGTTGAGACAACTACCGATATCTTCCAAAACAGAATTTATTAACTGTTTTAGTCCAGAACCGCCAACACAGACCCGGTATAGATAACTTATTCCGTATACGTTGTAGTGCATGATTAACGCGGGTGCTGGAAGTCCTGTACAGAATAGGAGATAAGCTTACTTATCATGCTTATGGAAAGATATGCAGTGATGTGCATGGATGGCTTTGAGGATAGAACAAGGTCGGACTTAACCCACCCGGTCAAAGCATGTCCAGGCCGCAGCGCTACAGTAAATCACAGGGACAGTTTATTAAAAGAAAATAAAAGTCTTCTTTGTATTTACATTGCTTCAGTTTGGCGACGCTGTCTCCCTCTTTCGAATGGAGTAACATAAAGTTTATGTTGGACATCTAACGACCGATTTAGATGTTAATGCTTCGTAGAATAGCAAGATTCATGGAATCGTGGTACAGCGATTAGGTAAACACGCTAATCAATCTGTACTATTTTCAGCCTCGGTGTCTAATGCCAAGGGCATTAATCGATGGCTCACCAAACCAAGTAAATCAGCATCCAGATGACCTGTACACTAAGACAGAGGGGCAGCCTGTGGTGGACAATCAATTTGAAAAAGTTAGCTGGTCTAGTTGGCTACAGTGTTTAGAGCGTAGGCTGCGTCCTTTGCACCTCTGTACGACAGTATGTGCATTGTGCAGGTCGTGATGGTTCGCCTCCTGATGGTGGCCTATTAAGAGATTTAAAATCTCGGGCTAGCATTGTGCGTACACGAGGACTTGAAATTATGGTGGTAAATGATAAACATAGAAGCTTATTCACCACGAACAGTTCTAGTCTAAGGCAGAGGCGTAGCTAGGGGGGGAGCAGGGGGAGCGGCCGCTCCCCCTGAGACCATTTTCCAAGATGTGGGGCCTTTTCCACAGTTTATTTATTCTAATCGTTCACAATGTATTTATTCCAATCGTTCAAATTTTTTTATTCCAATCGTCCGAACGACATAATTTCTGGAACTCTAGAAAGACTTTGCGATACCAGATGGGCATTCAGAAATCAGCTGTACATGTACTCTTGCAGAATTTACCAGAACTAATAGTTGCCCTGCATATATACTCGTGGATGGTGAGATTAAAAGCTGCACTACGAAACAGCTGACTGAGGCAAAGAGTATGCTTGTAACCCTTGATACGTTCGAATTCTTAGTTCTTCTAATATTCTGAGAAAAGTGCTATAGAAGGCTTTCAGTCTATCCACATATTTACAGAGATTTGGTAACACCTTCTCATTTGATTCAACTCTATGAAAACGATATTAAATATGCGAAATGAATTCAAATTTGAGTTTGAACGGATTGAGAATGAAGCAACCGAACTGGTTCAAAAACGTGATATTTATAGGCCCTACTACTGACTATAAGCAACACAGAGTTCGAATAAGAAAGATTCCATGAGTGGGTAATCAAATATCATGGTTGAAACCTAAATAGTGTCACTAGATTGTGTCCCAAATCTTGACTTGAGTACTGTTCCTCACTCTACAATGGCCTAGTTTCTAGTCGTTTGGCGTGCCTCAATCGAGTGCAATGCTCTGCGGCACGTCTTAGGCCCTATTGGCATGGGCGTCCGCAGGGGGCGCATGTGCGCCGCCCTGGATTTTGAGCATATTTGCAGAGAAATTTTGAATTTTTTGTTATTATGATTATTACAACACGATTTTCAACGTGAGTAGTGTACCGACCGTTATAATACGGCATGCGCTCTACAAGTTGGACCTATGTCTTTGTTTAGGCATATCTTTTAAAATTTAACGTATAGAGTTCTCTCTGGGTAATATGGAGATTCATATTGTCAACCCCAAGAGGGTCAAATGATTTCAGTCGTGTCGAACTGTCGGCTAATTGGTATCGTATTCCCTTTACCAGCGGTTCTTGTGTGGTTTTTAGCCGATCGCTGCGAGATAACAGGTCCGGCCGGGCAACCGGGTAGTCAGAACGTTATATGTCAGTCAACGAGAGAGATATTGAATCGGCCTACCGACTACCAAAGAGAGGGAAGGAAACTCATCGATCGGTGATGGTTAAGTTCCGGGGAATGAAAACCAGAAATCTGGTCTATGGAGCCCGCTTCACTCTAAAAAAATCGCGGACCTACATCAATGAACACCTATCATCCCAAGCCGCGCAAACCTACGCAAAGGCAAGGAGCCTTATGAAGGAAGGAAAAGTGTTATCTACCTGGACGATGGGAGGAGTCGTGTACCTTCGCACCACCGAAAAACCGGGAGACAAACCACTGAAAATCCCCAATGTGAGTACGCTAAAGAAGCTTCTTCAAATAGACGACTTACCTTACATGAGCACGGAAGGAGCAGAGAAGTCGCACTTATCCTCCAGCTCACCTCACGTTGATTCGACGTTGGTAAAGCATCATTAACACACAGTAGTCCACTTTTTTACTCTACGTTAAAGGCTCACTGGACATAAGAGTAAATACTATCTTATCTCCCAATAGTTTGGCCTGGGAAAAGCTCTGGAAGGACTAGATGAACATACATCTTTAGAGACCCACCAGAGGGACTGATAACCATAATATAAGTTAGTTAGGAGTTATTTACATTACATTACGTTACACTACATTGCATCACATTACTAGTAGGGCCTACTTCTTTGTGTAATCGATGATTTGACCTGAATGGTCACAATTGTAAAAACCTTTCGTTGCTTGCTTAATAGCTTGTTTGTCTGCAAGAATGCCTGTTATCGGTATGATGATAGATAGATGTGCTGAAAGAGAGGCTAGCTGCAACCCTTAATAGATGAACATGCATCTTTAAAGACCCATCAGAGGGATTTATAATTATAATATAAGCTAGTTAGGAGTTATTTACATTACATTACATTGCATTACTAGTACCTCTTTGTGTAGTCGATGATTTAACCTGAATGGTCACAATTGTAAAAACCTGTCGTTGCTTGCTTAATAGCTTGTTTGTCTGCAAGAATGCCTGTTATCGGTATGATGATAGATAGATGTGCTGAAAGAGAGGATAGCTGCAACCTTTAATAGATGAACATGCATCTTTAAAGACCCATCAGAGGGATTTATAACCATAATATAAGCTAGTTAGGAGTTATATACATTACATTACATTGCATTACAATGTACTAGTACTTCTTTGTGTAATCGATGATTTGACCTGAATGGTCACAATTGTAAAACCTTTCTTTTGCTTAATTTGCTTGCTTAATAGCGTGTTTGTCTGCAAGAATGCCTGTTATTGGTATGATGGATAGAAATGCGGAAAGTTAACCTGATGAGAATTTAGTTGACTTTGGTGGTTAATGCCCCTCTTGGGTTCAAATGGTAACTGGTAACCGGAACGAAAGTTAGGAGATAAACTAGAATGATACAGTAGACTGAAGCTAGGGATTTTGTTATAAAATTAATTAACTGCAACTGCTTAAAGGTTGAAGTAATTCATCTATCATAAACACTTTACTCTTGGGTGGATTTATGGGCTGATTTATTTACATAGGTATTAGTAATGATTCAGATTTCAAGTCCTGAATGCAGGTTGACTATTAGACCGAGTGCACTGAACTTTAGGCATTGGAATATTTGATATGATATATATGTGTGTGTGTGTATATATGTATGTACTTGTATATATGTATGTGTGTGTGTATATATATGTGTGTATATATATAAAGCCATATAAACAGGACTATATACTAGAACTGAAATGCTAGGGATAAAAATAGAGTCAAACGCAGGAATGACCATACGCTGGAACTAATTCAGCTGGCGACAGATACTCGCGGGCCGGGCCGATGGTGCACGTGCAGCCAATTAGTGGATACGCACAGGGAGGGGAGTAAAGACACTGTACACGATGGCAACTATACTAGCCCAGTTAATACAAAAGGCAGTCAATTAGTAGATACTCACAGGGAAGGGAGTAAAGAAACTGTATGCGATCTTAATTATGCTATGTTAGATAACACAAGTGGAAGCTCTAACGCTCGAGTCTCAAGAACCTGTACTATCTGTAATGGAACCAGGTTAAATTTATCAGAGGATAGTGATGAAAATACGAATGAGGAACTCAGTGAGGAACTCAGATTAGAAAGGGAGTTAATTGTAATAGAAGAGATAGAAGGGGAGGAAGAATTAGAGGTAATTTTGAATGAAGACGAAGAAGAAACCTTGAGCAGCATGAATACAGATCCTGACATTAATTACTTTAAGAATGTGAACTGGTCAAGTGACTACATATCACCACCTATGCTCGCTAAAAAGATTAAGGAGGAGAGTGAGCACGAAGGAACTAACTTAAGACTGCTCCACATAAACTGCAGAAGTGTACTGCATAAATTAACTGAAATCAGGGAATTAGTGGAGGGACTCCAAATATCAATTGTTGCATTATCGGAAACATGGTTAGATGGTAGCCTGGAAGAAACTATCCAAATCCCTGGTTATGACTTCATAGGGAAGGCTAGGCTGGGAGAAAGAGGTGGCGGAGTAGGACTATTGGTTAAAGATACTCTAAAATTTCAGCTGTATGAACCTAAAGAAGGCTACAAAAACCATAAAACGTATGAAAGTCTTTTTATAAGACTGCTTCTAAAAAATTCGAACCCAATAATAGGAGTAATTTATAGAGCACCCGGTCTGCAATTAAAAGATTTCAATGAGGAATTTGATGAATTGGTAACTGGAATCCGGGATAGCTCTAAGCAAATAATAATAATGGGAGATTTTAATATAGACTTACTCAAACTAAATGAACACAGAGATTCCAACATATTCTATAACTCTTTAATAGCACATCACTACATGCCAACCATAACTAAACCAACTAGAATTACCTCCTCCACACGTACTTTAATAGACAATATATATTGTAGCTCATGGTCCAAGTTGCAAAACTCATACATAGTCATCTCTGACATATCCGACCATTTGCCGATTTACGCAAGTTTTTCCTTGGAGAATGTATATAAAAGAAAGTGCGAAGATAGGACTCAAAGAGTAATAACTGAGGCAGGAAAGGATCAGTTTCAAAGAACCCTGACAGAGATGAATTGGGATGAGGTTATAAGTCTCTGTGATAAAAGAAACGCGAATGAAGCCTATGAAAGTTTTTTGGAGAAATATATTCGGGCCTATAATGAAGCCTTTCCACATAAAGAAGTGACAAAGCATAAGGTAAAATCTAAACAGCCCTGGATGACGGCAGGACTGCTGAAATCTTGCAAAAAGAAAAATCTCTTATACATAAAATACCTGAAATGTCCAAACCAACAAAATAAATTAAAATTTGTACAGTATAGGAATAAATTTAAAACAGTTCGAATTAATGCCGAAAAGAACTACTATGCAGAGGAATTTTATAAACATCATAATGATATGAAGATGACATGGAAAGTTATCAGAGCAGCGATGAACATAGAAGACAAAAAGGTAAAAATGGACTCATTAACAGTAAACGGAGATAAAATAGATGACCCAGAGCAAATAGCAAACATGTTTAATAAATATTTCACCAGTATAGCGACCGATTTAGCGAGTAAAATTCAAAACTCAGTTTGTTCCTTCGAGGATTATATGCCCCCTTCACGATGTAATTCAATGGGACTGACCCTAACTTCACAGGAGGAGATAATGAAAATAGGAAAGATGCTAAAAAAAAACCATGCAGCAGGAGTGGACGAGATTGACCCATATATCGCTACCCCCAATTTATCTATGATAGTGTATCCTTTGGTGGAAATAATTAACTGTTCTCTTCTAACCGGTGTGGTCCCGGACTCACTCAAAATAGCTAAAATAACACCAATTTTTAAAAAAGGAGATACAGAAAATGTGACCAATTATAGGCCAATATCAGTTCTCCCATATTTTGCTAAGTATTTCGAAAAAATTGTATATGATAGAATTAGCAATTATATAAATTCGGCGGATATAATACACCCGGCGCAGCATGGGTTTAGACAGGGGCACTCTACTTCTATGGCACTTTTAGAAATGGAAGATAGAATTTCTAAGGCCATAGACAATAATGAATATTCAGTTGGAATATTCATCGACCTAGCAAAAGCATTTGACACTGTGGACCATAACATCTTGTTAAAAAAGTTATCTAACTACGGAGTAAGAGGGACACAGTTAAAATGGTTTCAAAGTTATTTACAAAATAGAACCCAAAAGGTGGCATGTAATGGTATATTATCAGATATTGGGTATATCACTCATGGAGTTCCACAAGGCTCAAACCTCGGACCACTTCTATTTCTTTTATATATAAACGACCTAGCAAACACCTCAAAAGTCATGCATTTTATACTATTCGCAGATGACACCAATATTTTTTACTCAAACAGCTCCTGGGTGTCCCTTACTGAGATTGTTAATAAGGAACTAGCAACTATAAACACATGGTTTGCAGCAAATAAACTCACCCTTAACATTGATAAGACAAATTTTATATTATTTAAATCGCATAGAAAAATCAGAGTAGTTGATGTGGAGTTACAAATTGATGGAGTACCCATTACCCAAGTTAAAACTACTAAATTTCTTGGTATATACGTTGATCAACACTTAAATTGGAAGGACCACATCAATTATATCACATTGAAAATTGCCAAAATTATAGGGATAATATCTAGAGTATCATACTTGCTTCCCAAGGACATCAGACTGAACCTATATTATTCACTAATATACCCCTATTTAAGCTACTGTAGTATGATATGGGCTTCTAACTATGAGTCCAGACTTAATAAACTAATGGTACTGCAAAAAAAAGCCGTGAGAATAATAAATGGGTCCCCTCGAAGAGAACACTCTGACCCAATATTCAAGAATTTAAATATATTAAAAATCGATCAAATTAGAAGAATGCAAATAGTAGAATTCGTATATCGGTATGAACGGAACTTACTCCCAAATTCGTTCAGGGGATATTTTACCATGGGATCACAAATCCATGCACATAACACTAGAAGAGCAGCTACATATCGCCCAATACGGGCTCGTACAAATATAAGAGAATTTAGTATGAAAGCATCAGGGCCACAACTCTGGAATGAGACTCCACTTCATATTCAGCACTCTAAAAATCGCTTCGAATTTAAAATTCAACTAAGAGAATATCTAATTAATGTATAGCTTCCCCCCCCCAGTTTGATATGACAAAAGCCTTAATTAACAGAAGAGACATCTCCAATTGGTGGGCGTGTACGTGCACCGGGGCCCGGCTGTTGAGCCATTTAGTTAAGAATTTAGTTAAGCGAGTTTGAACTTAATTAAGAAAAGCCAGCCATGAATTTAGAAATTGTAATACGTTGTATGGGTGACCCCGCCTAGCGGGATTATATCCCTTTGGGCCACCCTTTGCAACCTTTAACCAGTATTTATACGTTGTATTTATAATCGAAAAGATGTATTTTTTCTTGTGGTTTTTTACGTTGATATATGGAAAGCTTGTTACGTTTTGGTTTTTTGGTTGCAATAAAGACTTTTTGATTTGATTTGATTTGATATATACACACACAAATATATATATAAACATATATTATTGACACTGGCTGGAGCGACAGTCTCTGACTAAGTAGTCAGCTTCTTCCCTTAGATGCCAGCTAACACACGTTCTGCCAGACTTTTTAAATATAGGCTACCCCGCTCGCTTCGGAACCAGTCCCAAGCCTGGATGAAGGAGGAACGCGAATCTATTAATCTTTGTTGTCACACGGGTCGTTAAACTGAAACTTCTACTACTAGGCCTACGCTTTGTGAGTCAGTCGGGCAGTATTGCACGAACGAAAAAGACGAACACTTCTGAGTAGGGCAATTTCGTAGGAACTGTGAGGGTCGACTGCGTTGAGGGTTGAAAAAGTGTCAAGTGTCAAGGAAAATAGAGTAAGGGAATATTTCCGCAAATTCTTTACTCCAAGTCTGGTTGTAGTAGGCCCTAATCTTATAAAAATAATGACAGTAGCTTCTTTTATATTATGTATAATAAGCTCAATGAGTAATACAATCAAATTGATAGTGTGCTTGTGTTTAACTTCCACAGTCAGTTTCGTGGTAATTAGGCTAAATATGATAATTCAATTATTAACTTTTTTCTTTTACGTTGGCTATGCATACCAAATAACCGTAACCCTGACGAACTTAGTAAAAATTTAATTTGAATTCCATAAAAATATAACGTCTCCAATTTTTTTATTTTTACAGATGGACATTAGACATTTCTTAAAGAAACGAAAAATAACTGACAGTACAGTGACTACATCCGTAGAGTCCGAGCAGCTCAATTATGCGACCACTAGTAGTTACACTACCACCGTCCGCTATTGGTCGAATATCAAAGCTATAATCAACAACTCTCCAAGTTACCAATCCCGTTGAGCTTGAACCCAGCATGACGGTTGTGGATACCATCATACTCCACGAACTTGACATTGGACGCTATGTCGACCAAGCCATAACGATGTCCAATGACTTGAAGTACAAATTACTTACCGAGTGTTGGACACCTTCCAAATCGTACGTGTTTCCACGTTGTGACGGGAGGGTATTTCGAAGCGCATGGTTGAAAGAATACTCCCCATGGGTAGCCTACTCAAAAATGTTAGAAGGCCCCCTCTGTCCGCTATTGGTCGAATATCAAACTTTGGTCAGGTCTCTGGTTATATGCTAGGGGTCCTGCATCGGCTCCAGCCAACTGTCAGCCAGCGTGTAGTATAAGGGTTGCTTCCCTGGTCTGGAGGTACTTGCTCGGATGCGCTCCAGCTTATCAGCGGGTCCTTTGCCCCCCCCCCCATGCTGGGAGTTCATGGTAGTCGCCACCTCCGATCTTCGGGCAAAGGGGTACTCATTGTGCCTTTTGCTCGCTCAGCCACCATGCAGAACCGTGTTTTTCAGTGGTGGGCCCGACGGCATGGAACGGGCTTCCCGGATCTATGCCTGTTCCAGAGAACTCCCTCTTATACATTCTATACTCGATTGAAAACTGTCTTGTTTGGCCGTGCAGGAGTCGATAGCACCTCTGAGTAGCCTCTCTGAGGAGGTGCTATATGAATCCTCGAATGAATGAATGAATGAATAAATAGCACAACTAATAGATAATTTGAGCATTTTACAAATGTGGCTTCCAAATTTAGTTGTGTTAATTAGATTCAAAGCATTTTTGCAACGTGAATGCCGATAATTATTTATTTTGGTAGTTGGGGCCTTTTTCGTGTGCTCGCTCCCCCTGGTGTTGAAACCTGGCTACGCCACTGGTCTAAGGGCAGGGCAAGAGTAAGACCTGGTTAAATAGCGCTAAATCTGGAGAAAAGCACCGATTTAAAACATTGCGGTTGGCTGTAGTTCAGTGAAAAGGATTCATGGCTGAACAGGAAGCCAATTCAAGACTTAAGCATAGAAATCAAGTGTTCATTCATTAGCTGACTTATTAGTTCTGGCTCCAGCCAAGGGGATGTGAATTCTTTGGAGTTTTAGCATGTTTGACTTTGTGATACCAACAAAAAGCGAGTTACAGTAATCAAGACAACTGGAAACCAACGCGTTTGACGGAGATAGGGCCTATAATTGAAGACGTTGGCACATAATGACTAATTTTGCTTATGCCACGAATGCACAATCATATATGTAACGATTTACATAAATATAACATAACGAAGGCATTAAGTGGTTAAGAAGATGTGAAATCTGTGTTTCAACCACTATTTTATGTGGTCTTACAAATACCATTCACATTCACGTATTCTGAAGCTATGCATCTCAAAAGCAGTTTTCAGAATTGGTTAATTAATACCCTTGGCTCCATCGTTACACAGTAGTGTGGAACGAAAGTATAGTTCTTAGCGGTCTGTCTGTCTGTCTGTCTGCCTGTGTGTCTGTGTGTCTGTGTATCTGTCTGTCTGTCTGTCTGTCTGACTGTCTGTCTGTCTGTCTGTCTGTCTGTCTGTCTGTCTGTCTGTCTGTCTGTCTGTCTGTCTGTCTGTCTGTCTGTCTGTCTGTCTGACTGTCTGTCTGTCTGTCTGTCTGTCTGTCTGTCTGTCTGTCTGTCTGTCTGTCTGTCTGTCTGTCTGTCTGTCTGTCTGTCTGTCTGTCTGTAATACAGAAAAGTTGCTGAACTCTGCATTTGAGTGAAATTGAAATTGCCTGTTCGTTCCGCAGAGAACTAGTAAAGACGATTCTACCGACCAGTGGCCTATTGTAAGATGCAAATGTAAAATTATTTAAGCCATTTTAATTATTTCACCTTCACGAATATACCTCAACAAACTTTTCCCATCAGAGATTATCTAGGTTCAGTGGGGCGGAGCACAACACAGTTTGGCAAATTTTATAAGGGATTTGCAGAACTTTGACAAGCTTTAGTAGTAATGATTTTGACAGTATTTTTACACAGCAGCTAAAATTCTTTGGAAGAGAAGTGACTTCACATCATAGACTTAAGATTGTTTCATCGCCAAGTGGTTGTACACAAATATCAGTGCCCTCGCCCTCTCCAAGAGGCCGAGGCAGCGAAGCTACCCCGGCCACTACCAATAGGCCGAGGCAGCGAAGCTGCCGCGGCCACTGCAAAGAGGCAAAGGTCGCCCCGGCCTCTGGCGAGAGGCTATTCTTAGCTGGCACAGGTAACGATCTATTCGGTAAGAGCGAAGGCTGCGTCCCGTACTCCTCTCTGAAAGAAAGCATGCGGGCTGCGGTTCGCATCCGGAAGGTGGCTTATTTGAGAGATGTTTAACGGGCATTTTAGGAGTGTCTGTCTATCCGTGGTTTCTAATATTAATTAGAAACAACGGATAGACAGACACTCCTAAAACGCAGCTTGAATCTAAAGGTTAAACATCTCGGGCTAGCACGGTCCGTACACGGGGACCTTAAAATGGCGTGGCGTCTATTCAAACGGGCAGCGGTGGTGAAGGATATCACCCGATCAATTCATTGAAAAATGAGCAGGGTCGAGGCCATACGATAGGTATAGAAAATTGCGCACATTAATTTACATTTAGATTCAAGCTGCGTTTTAGGAGTGTCTGTCTATCCGTTGTTTCTAATTAATATTAGAAATCACGGATAGACATTAGACAGACACTCCTAAAATGCCCGTGTTAGAACGGGCAATCGTCTAGTTATTTATAATTGATCATTAGCAATTTATACCAAAATGTGCCTTTGGTACACGGATCTCCCAATTACACAGCCCTGTGCAAACATGAACCCTATACGGCCTATACGGACAAGACCACGGCCTGTATATGGCCTAGAGTTCATACACAGATCTCGCCTTTGTATCATCTTGGTTAGGTTTTGTGGATTGCATATAAGCCTAATTTACCGGACTATATGAAAAAAGTCGACTAAGACCTACTCTTAAAATATCTGAGGTTTTTGTAGAAACAAGACTTATCAAAACTAGACGGATATTTAGAGACACACAAGTGTGCGTAAATTTTTATCTCTTCATGTCAACTTTCGTTTCGTTTGTTAAAGAAATATATAGATCATTATACTCCGGTCTTGACAGTAAAACAATTAAAAAGTCTTGAAATTTGTCGTTATTTTATAGATAAACATCTGCACAAGATCCCACAGGATAATGGAGTTTATAAATCGTCACAGACACCGCTTGGAAACGGTATCCTACAATGACAGGGCTTTCTTTTCCGGCAGCTCATCTGAGATTCCTGCGGTTTATTTCCTGACTAACCCCACTGATTTCGACTACATGCTGTACAGGCCCGACGTCTATGCAATTCCAAAAGATGCACAGCCTCCGAGAAACTTCAAGGGCGAGGTACTGACGATTGATGGAAAAGGCCTTTCGTCAGGATACGTACGGTTAAAGAAGTCAAAACTCAAAGGTCAAAGTACGGATTGTGAACAGTATTACCAAAAGCATTTGCGGCAGTTTGACTTAGAAACCGTGAACGGCCCAGCAGTAACGACGGATTTTCGATGGTTTCCTTTGACCTTCGATAGAGTTTTCTCGGTGCAGTGTCCCTTCTGGCCGCCAGAGGCCCAGGAGTGGCAGACACGTCATCGTCCTCACGGTTGGCCACCGAAAGATTTAATTGATCAAATCGTAAGTGAAAGATGCTTTCTTGTTGGGAAGTCTAACCCCAATTGCAAAGAAGACGATGATACTCAGTGGAGATATTCCTTCTCAAAGGCCGAAGTGAGGTTCATTTCCAGCTGGACCGATTCACAAAAGTATGTCTACCATGTTCTACGACTGATAAAGTCGGTAACTGTCAAGAAAAGTGATGATAAGAAGAAGACCGGCCTCTGTACTTATCATTTGAAAACGCAGATGCTTTGGGCATGTGAGGAAAAGCCAGCTGAATTTTGGGAAGATAGTAACCTATTGATGTGCATATCCGAACTTTTGACACAATTGGAAAAACGTTTTGAGGCTAGAAATTTTCCAAATTACTTCTTGCGGGATTGCAACATCGTCGAATGCAATATCATTGAGGACGATTTCAGAGATGCAATAAGAATGCTTAACACCGAATCCGGCCGAAGTTTTCTGATGTCTATGCTGCCTCCTAAAGCATGTCACGAATGCCATATTTCTGCATCTGTTCCTGTAACAATGATTTCTTTCCTTCTCCTATCTCCAGAAAGATTTGGCTTCCCATTTCAGGCTCATCGCCCAAGGCTTGACAAAATCCGAAAACTAATTTACGAAGAGTTGGATGATCTACTCAACGGTATCTACAATATGCAACTCGCAAAAACACTGGGAGATTCCTACTATGTGGTTGCAGAACAACACTTTTGGAAAGGCATCGCATATGCAGAGACATTGAAATGCATAGCACTAACGAATCACATTTCAATGAATCTTGTTTCAGTTGTGTATGAATCTTTCGAAAATGCTGAATTGTTGTCATCAGGGGACGAAACGAAAAAGTGGGACTTTTCTCTTGTGATCAGTTGTTCGAAAAGTGATTGTTCTTTCGCTGAAAAGTCTTTGAATTTTCCCTGGGATGCCAAATTTTGTGAGAAATGGATGAATCCATCCCACTTTCTCGCCGCAGCCTATCTGAGCAACCTCTACTTGATAACTGGTAATTATGAGATGTGCAATGAAATAGTGCAAGAGCAGAACTTGTTAGCAACAGCTGATTTTCATGCTGAACTCTACCCAATGATACTCTGCCCTGAACTGGCCTCCTTGTTTGACGAAAATCTACAAGAAGTTCTTGGAATGTTCTGGTTATTCAAACATCTCTCCGGCGGTGAAAGGATCCTCGAGTTCTGTACATGCCCTCAACTCTTTATGCTTTATATTCGCATACAGTCCTCACTTAGACTTCGAGACTTGGATCTGGTTGCAACTGCTATAGCTAGTTTCAATAACCACCGCAGACACTGTAAGTTTAGCTTGCACCTCTATTCTTACTATTACGTTTTACTTAAAATAGCCTGGGGCATCTCCACGATACAGAGGAATCCTATGCGCACACTGTTTCCCAGACAATTTTGGAAGTAAATTAACCTGTACGATGTGAAACACTGCTTAAATTAACCCGTTTAGATCTGACTGTAGGTGTCAGGTGGGGCGCCGACGCCGATTATTTAGAGCGCTTGGTTTGTAAAGGGGAAAGTGTACAGGGTCGAACCTCCATTAAGGCGATCATTATGTAACAATCTTGAGCATGTCCCTCACTAACAATTACTCAGATTTTCTGGTGTAGGCCTATGGTCCTGTATGCACTTCTGAACTTCTTTGGAGGGAGTGCAGTATATCAAGTAGGCCTACGGTTGTTTTGCGTTGTATTACTGTTCTACCGAGTTTTTACCAAATGTTTATGTAGAGGTGGTAGATGAAACCGCAACCGAAGCCATTGCATAATATTTAGTAAAAACATTTGATGTGCCTTAAACGGAAACAGTGACAGATGACAAATTTCCTTAAAATAAGACATTTATGCTAAGGCATTTTTATTGCAAGAATGAATGTGAAAGCGACGCAGTCACAATGAAATATAAGAAACCATAAATCACATGTTAAAATCCGTATCTGATTGGTTTAAAGCAAAAAAAATTATCACTTTACGCAAGCAAGACGAACTACATCTTATTTTCCTCCCATGGGAACCAATTCAACATTTAAAAGGCACGGTTTTAATAGACAATACTGTCATTCCACAAATGCAAGCTGTCAAATTTCTTGGCGTGTATCTGGACCAACACATTACTTGGAATGAGCGCATGCAATAAATATAAAAAAATACATGTAGATAAAAATATATAGGTATAATTTTTTATAAATATATAGGTATAAAATCGCTATTAGCTTACTTATTACCCAACAACATTTTACGTACTGTACCGGTATACTTCTTCTTGATCCAACCCTATTTGACTTACTGTAACATGATCTGGGCCTCAAACTACATTTCCAGTTTTCCATTTTTTAGAATCATTGTCCTACAAAAAAATCATCCGCATTATAATGCGCCTTCCATATAACTCTCCTACTGCTTATACATTTCAACAATTGGACCTCTGCTGAGAGTTTTGATCAAATGAGCAAATTACAGATCAGTGAATTCATGCATCGCAATACTTAAACATGCTATCAGATGTATGCAACAATTACTTTAATTATTTTAATCTCGGGCTTTGACTTTTGTATATACGGAACTTAAATTCATACAGAATTGGCCATGCTCGAACTAACTTTCGACAGTTTTTAATTAAATTTTTGGGTCCGCGTACATGGAATGAATTGCTTCATGAACTTCGACACATATCCAACCAAAACTTGTTTTGAAAGCAGGATGATGAATTTTAATTAAAATTTTTGGTTCAGCTTTTTTCTTGTCTTTTGCCTAATGTCAACTATTATGTAGTTCAGCGGCTCTTAACCTGTGGTCCGCGGACCACTGGTGGTTCACGAGCAAGACCTACAATTTATATTTTTTACAATTAAATACATGCAAATAGACAATTTTTTCAATTTTTAAAAGTTTTGTTTAAACATTTATTAAAATTAATAGTAGGCCTAAATAACAAGTAAAACACTTTATCTTATCAAATTAATTATTTCATACTGTAATTTTATATAAATTTAGAATTTTATATGGTCGCAAATGAGAGCCAGTGGCACAATTTTTAGTGGTGACTTTTATTATAGCGAGACTATCCACATTATGTTTAATGATTTCTGATCGAGCTATTATTTGTTGGTCAGCGAGCACCACTATTATCGTTGTGTTGTATAGGTAGCCCTGACCTATCGGGACTTTCGTCCCTTCTGGGCTTCCCCTTTTGTGCCCACTAGAACACGCTTTTTATGAATCAATGTATTGGCTTTGTATTGCTTGTATTTCTTTGGACCAATAAAAAGCAATTGATTGATTGATTGACAAATATAATAATCTGGTAGTTTAGAAACCTTTCATATGATAGGCCTATGTATTGTTGTAATTAAATAAAAAACATTGTTGTAATCTGGTTTATGATTCACTCGGTCTTTCGGATGCGGATTCAGTGAGCAATATTTACACAGTTCGAAATCTATGAATTCTTTTTCTCAAGACCATATTTTCACGAACTTCTTCAGAAATGGTTTGAACACAATGACAGTTTTTAAAACGAAGAGTCTTGACGACCAGATGAAGAAGTGTCTTTATAAGACCTAAGGGACTCAAAACAGACCGATCACTTTCTATCAAAAACGGACTTTTCGTGTTGTCTTAGAGTTTAGATTTAAAAGAAGCATAGTTTATGCTTCCAACAGATGTCGCGGTGGACGTGTTGCGCGCAGCACCAACTCCATTCCAAACATCTGCCTGTAAATATATACATATAATTTATTATGTATGTATATATATATATATATATATATATATTGAACTTTGATATATGAACTTTGACGTGTATATATATATACGTCTGTACGTGCTGTGTGTGTAGGTGTATGTGTGTGTAGGTGTGTGTGTGTAGGTGTGTGCGTGTGTAGGTGTGTATGTGTAGGTGTGTGTATGTGTGTGTGTGTGTGTGTGTGTGTGTGTGTGTGTGTGTGTGTGTGTGTGTGTGTGTGTGTGTGTGTGTGTGTGTGTGTGTGTGTGTGTGTGTGTGTGTGTGTGTGTGTGTGTGTGTGTGTGTGTGTGTGTGTGTGTGTGTGTGTGTGTGTGTGTGTGTGTGTGTGTGTGTGTGTGTGTGTGTGTGTGTGTGTGTGTGTGTGTGTGTGTGTG
>OY744605.1:64982229-65192229 GCA_963556255.1 Allolobophora icterica
CGTTTAACAGCTCATGACATAATTTTTATTACTGAGGGATTACACTTACTTCTGGTAAAATATAGTAATAACAGCAACGAAAATAATAATAATTATTTTTATTATTATTTTTTTATTAAGAAACATTTATATAGCACCCCTTCAAGGCTGTCTACTCTGATGATGATGATGATGATGATGATGATGATGATGATGATGATGATGATGATGATGATGATGACGATGACGATAATGATGATGATGATGATAATGATGATGATTTATAGTGACTGGTAAATTTATTTTATGGAGTGAGTAACAAAAGGAACAAAGACACACTGAACCAGCTACCGTTTTTAAAGTTCCTAGTGTTCACACAATTTCATGTCTCGGTGTATTCCTCTGTACGTCTATGCGTGTATCTGGACATTTCGTTTCTGTCTAAAGGTTTTTGTGTTCACTGTTACATGTTGCTAATTAAGCCAATAAAGTTCTCCTCCCACTTTGGCCATTGACGAAACATATTTGCCCATGTAGTTTCATAGATTCACATAGATTTTCTTCACAGAAACACACCGCACATCCCAATTAACTGCAAATAGGGTGTGATTTCAAAGGTATACGATTAAGCAATCCTCACTGCCATTGACAAAATTTACCCATGAATATATTTCGCTATTGCCGGTCTTGCAACTAGATTAAACTGTCATATTGAAGGTAATGTTTTCCCCATGTATTTTGCTCCTGCCTACTAGGTCTCATCCTACCCTCCCCTTCAGGATACACCGCGTTACTGCTTCTGTCAGTATCCTTGATTCAACAACAAATCAGTGTATCTTGAATTGCTGGATGGTCGACCTTCCCTAAGGACAGGCTATCCACATGTTGCTCGTTTTTAGGTATCGATTCATCGGAGTATCTGCCCAGAAGAATCCATTGTTGCTGAAGCCGTTAAGTACGGTTTGAGGGCCACCACAAGGGTACCACCAGCCACCCTTTAGATCCAATGCAAAGTTCGAACAGGAAGGCTGGTTGTTCCGATCCTTCGCGCTGAATTTGAGGATTGAGTTTGACTGACCAAAGGTATCGGCAACGTTTCCGAGAGACCAAGTTGCGGTGTAATAGATAGATAGATAGATAGATAGATAGATAGATAGATAGATAGATAGATAGATAGATAGATAGATAGATAGATAGATAGATAGATAGATAGATAGATAGATAGATCGATAGATAGATAGATGGATAGATATATAAATAGATAGATAGACAGACAGATAGACAGACAGACAGATAGACAGACCGATAGATAGACAGATAGATAGATGGATGGATAGATGGACAGATGGATAGATAGATAGATAGATAGATAGATAGATAGATAGATAGACAGACAGACAGACAGACAGACAGACAGACAGACAGACAGACAGACAGACAGACAGACAGACAGACAGATAGATAGATAGATAGATAGATAGATAGATAGATCGATAGACAGATCGATAGATAGATAGATAGATAGATAGATAGATAGATAGATAGATAGATAGATAGATAGATAGATAGATAGATAGATAGATAGATAGATAGATAGATAGATAGATAGATAGACAGATAGATAGACAGATAGACAGACCGATAGACAGACAGATAGATAGATGGATGGATAGATGGACAGATCGATAGATAGATAGATAGATAGATAGATAGATAGATAGATAGATAGATAGATAGATAGATAGATAGATAGATAGATAGATAGATAGATAGATAGATAGATAGATATTGTTCAAGACCAACTATTCTGTCTCAACGGGGGGAAAGTCCGGGGGGAAATTGTCCTACGGGGGGAAATGTCCGGGGGGAAATGCCGGGGAAATTGTCCGGGGAAATGTCCCGGGGGAAATGTCCGGATACCGGTTTTCTCTCTCTGTTGTTCATCGTTTAAAATATTTTCTGTTTCCGCAAGGCTCACACGCTGAGAGCGCCTCTGAATAGTTCGCACTGTGAGAGGCGCTTCATAAATTCTCAGATACCATGCCATACCATACCATACCATTACTATTAGGGGGAATACTACTACTTGTTAAGTAACGAGCCTATTGGCCTGGAATAGGGACTTGGATTTGGAGAAGACTTACTAATAACGCTGCGGGTACGGTACGGGTAAGGTTCTGGTCGGTGCGTAATTTTTGATACGGGTCGGGTACCGGTAGGAGTAACGGTCCTGTGTTACGGGTAGCGGTACGGGTACTGGTACGGGTCGGATAACAAAAACGCTTTGGCCGCAGACCTCAAATGAGCACTCAGAACACATCTATCGCAGTGGTCTACTTAGGATGACAACCACCCGACCACGAACGGGACATTAATTTTCTTTAGCATTTGTTGTCTTTCTGTTCTTAGATGTCTCTTCAGTCTGTGTCGCGTGAGGAAGTCGACGCCAACGACGAAAGGGCTTCATCATCATGATATAGCCGTCGTTGGCGGTCGAGATGGAGTGATGACGGACATAAGCCAGTCCACGCCTGAACAACGACAGAGTCAGCCAGGCCGGGAGGTAACAAAACACCGCTCGACTGAGCTGTAACATGACTCCGCTCGGGCCGCTGGCGAAACCCGAGATGAGGCAGAACCGCATCTGGGCGGTTCGGTCGGGCGAAGCGACGAGAGACGGGGGAGATGCCGGGGGGAGGCAGGTCCCCGACGGCTAACGGCGTAGCGACGTCGGCGACCCCGATCTCAAGGGAGTAACCCGAGACCAGGATGACACTGATGAGGCGTGGGGAGGGTCGAACGATGAACGTTGCGAAGGACCTACATAAGGGAGGGTAAATGTTACTACGGGACTTCTACTACTGGCTTGCGCGACGTGTGGACGGCGGTCGAGAGATCAACATCGAAGGGAGACGAACAGCGACGGCAACAGAGTAAAGTCCGTCAGATTCAGAGACTGACGAGTAGAACGATCTGTAGTTAAGCCTTGCGAGGCAGTACTTGAGATAGTCCTAAGTTATATCTAAACGAGTTAATGCTACGTGGAAGTTTCCGTAAAAGTTATTGTATATATTTGTTTATTAATTAAATTCTTTTATTAATCAAACAAAGTTCGTCGCGAGTCTTCTTTAGAAAAGTTAGGCAGCTTTGATAAAAAGTGCAAGTAAAAGAACAAGCGAGTCGAGGGTCGACATCACCACACAACAATCACACGACGGACACCCTCGATCGCGACAGTCTGCATGTAAGTGCACAGGGTTCACATAGGCGCGCACTGGAGTGGCTAAACCGGATTACGACGACTACAACAATTTATCATTTCGACAGCAACGACGAACCCGAGTGTAATCGCCCCAAGCGGATGACATCAGTGTCTATTAGAATACATCAATGCTCCAGGTTATTTCAATATTAAATTGATCCCTGTGCATACTAATGAGGTGAAGGTCATTTCAAGATATGAATGATATAAGACAGTCGTTGAATATTAATGAGTTATATTAAGTTTAAACATATCATTGCATAAACAACATCAATGTCATGTCATTTCAATATGTCTATTCTACCTCTTACTTAGACCAGCTTGACATTAACTAATCTACACATTAAATCTAGATTAACCTTCCTTCTTTCTTTGGCTTGTAGCAGTGGAATCTTACTTACTGTAATCTCATCTGGGCATCAACCTACCGCACACGACTGACGAGCCTGACAGTATTACAGAAGCGTGCCACACGGGTTATTAGTAATGCTCCGTTCAGAGCACATACAAAACACCTATTTATAAACCTTGATATATTGCCTTTTGAAATTATTAACAAACTCCAAGCTGGAATGTTCATGTATAAGTCTCATAGGTATTTAGTATACCGGAAAGCTTTGCCAATTGGTTTAGTAAAAATCACGAGATCCATGGTCATCAAACGCGTTCCCAAAATAAGTACCATCAAAGTAGTATGCGCACTAGGATAAGACAACATAGCCTCAGAAACTACGGTCCAGTACTCTGAAATTCCCTGCCGTTGGTGATCACAAGCCTTACAAACGTGCATCAATTTAAAAACAGATTAAGAGTTCATCTTATGGATATGTTTAAATCGTAGTGCCTCCTCATCTCCTGTTTCTGATCTAAACTGGAACAGAATAAGTTCTGGGAGTTTTATCTAAAGAAAATTGAAAGCGTCCATAAGCTAAATAGCTTATCTAACGTACTAGATTAATAGATTAAATAGAATATTCTTATTTGCATATCCTCATGTTTTGGTTATTATACTGATACCGGAATCTAGTACATGTTCTGAGTGTTGCATAAAAAGACAGTTTTATGTGTTTGTAACTATATAGTCTAACACTTTAGATTAATGTGTATCACATGTATTATGTATGCACATAAGTTAAAGAGCTCATTAAACATTCTAGATTATTATGCAAACGATGTATGATTATGTAAATGGCAAATTAAACTTTCTAGACTGTTAAGTAAAATAGGAATTCTGTACATGTTTAGTTAACACCTAGCGTTCATGATTATTATGCTACAGATGTTTTTAGACATAAACTTTTTATTGCATTGTTAAGCACCACTTCATTGGTCTGATATAGTTTGTGTAATTAGGCGACCCTGACAGCGGAACGGTTTCGTTCCTTTGAGTTTTCCTTTTGTCACTGATCGCAATGTAACTTAAGTTCGTGTTACCATGTAAACTGTGTAATTGTTCAAAGATTGGTGAACAATAAAAGAATTTTATTGATTGATTGATTGATTGATTTCGAGTTTTGCCCCCAATCGTCAATGTTTGAACACCGCTAATATGAATTGATGCTGCGATCTCGGTGGATAGATGCTGTTGATTCTTCTCCACGTAGAAGTTCTATTTCTTGTAGAATCTTCACCAAATTGTAAGATCACATAACTCACATGTCCAGCATAAATCAAACTGTGGCGCAATTGTTCGAAAGTTTTTCAAATTGAAACAATCAGTTCAAACGACAGTTCGTTAAAGCTCACGAAGATCGAATATCAACACCTCACGGCGACAGTGGCGTGCAGAGGTTCTTTGATGCCCGGGGCCGAAAAAATTCTAACAGACGACGCTAACCTAATTAAACCTAAAACCTATGATCGATAATACAATCATAACACTGCCGTTGTCAACCGCTGATTTCATAACACGCTAAAAGGGTTCGCAATGCATTAGACACTATTATTAGTACTTAAACTACGGCATACGATTCGTATGCTACGAAATTAGTCCGTCAATACAAGCGCAAGAGATGTGACTGGGCCAACGCCAACCGTTGGATGCCCCTCCCCCGGCTGGATGCCCGGGGCCGTCGCACCCTCGGCACCCCCTCTGCACGCCACTGCACGGCGATACGAGCTCTCATGTAGGCCTAACTTCACTTCTCGACACTCAATTCGATAGAATTCCTGCAAGAATGTCTTACCAGTTCAACAACGATTCTTCACTACGATAGCCACGACAAAACTGTCCGATCACATTCAAGGTGTATCAACATACTACCAAGATTCACGAGTTAAATGACAACGCCATCACAAGACGAACACCATTACGTCTAGCGTTCGACATCGTCACCGACCGTCACTCTCATTGAAAACCCTCATTGCGCATGTGCAGCAAAGGATCTAACCTATTAACATTTCTGATCTGGAGCAAAGATGATCTGGAGTCCACGGCAGTTAAAGATTAAACTGACCAATAGACTATCGCCAACATCGTTTCTTTGGCTTCGTTCTCGTAACACAAGCCCCCTCCCAACCTACTTGACTTTTTATATTATGTATAATTATATATACAGCTGGTCATAGTCACTGGTCACTTAATAAAATTGCATCAGCTCACTGACCTAATCAAATTAGCTTATACAACCACAAGCCTTCTGTTCATTACAACATTGTGACTTAACTAATACACAATAACTTAAGTGAGTTTGTGTGAGACAGAGCCATATTATTACAGTGCCAAACGTTCATTTAAAAGTCAGTCTTACATGGTCAATGGAAATTTCATCAAAGACCTTTCTGAGCATACCCTCGCCGCTTCATACGCCAAGTTGATGTAAGAAAAGTTCATGCTAGCGTTAAATGTCATGCAATGGAAACTGTTTAGCCAAACTAGAGTTAAACCCAATCTTTATTGGGAAAATTGCATGAACGAAAATATCCTCGCAGGTGAATCACTTCTAATGCAAGAGAAAAGAAATACCGGAATCTGGATGAACGATTGCGAACTTTGGTCAACAATTACAATAATCATGATAGTATCTCATACTTAGGCCTAAGCTTATGTACTATGTAGTCACATGTATTAATGGGCTTATTTATAACTGAACTACTGTATACAAGTGAAAAGCATCTTGTTGGCAAAAAATGGAGAAATATTCTTTAAATCTGTTACTGTAATATACACCTAATGTAATTAAAGCAACTTCAAAGATTCTTTACAACAATTGTTAAGCTCTATTATGTAATTCCAAGTCAATCGATAAAGCCCAATTATTGTCCACGCCCCGAACTGCCGATCTGTCCGGTCACCATTACAGCCTATAGGTCCTCCCGCTAGATTTTGAAGATACAATTTACCCATGTCTTTCGCTTCTGCCTAATTGATCTTTACCATAAGAAAGACCGTGTTCCTGCCCCTTAGAAAAATGTTCGAAAGAGACGAAAGACAAATGCACATGTATCAGGTATCCTATAAGACCTATATGCAGAGCAAAATCCCTGTCAGTATCCATCATTCAATTACAAATCACCGCATCATGAGTGACTGGATGGTCGACCTTGCTTAAGGACACGCTATCCACATGTAGCTCGTCTGTAGGAATCGACTCATCGTCTGATCTGCCCAGAAGAAGCCAGTGCTTCCGACGCCATTCAGTACGATTTGAGTGGCACTACAAGGGTACCACCAACCACCCTTTAGATTCGATGCAAAGTTCGGACAGGCAGGCTGATTGTTCTGATCTTTCGCGTTGAATTTGCAGATACGATTCGAGAAACCAAACGTATCGCCAACGGTTCCTGTGAACCCAGTTGCGGTGTAATTGTATCCATCGTTTTCATTGCCTACGACAAAGGAGTTGTAGAAGGCATAAGACCACGATCCTGACCCCGTTTGTTGCATGTCAATGCAGAGTCTGCATTTTGTACCGCTGTTCGTCATCCTGTAGAGGTTCTCGTTACCAATCCAGTAGCCACCTGTTCCGTCATTGAATCCGTACTTGTAGGCCGACCATGTCTGGTCCAGTCCGCTTCCAGTGTTCTGCTGCAGGAGAAGACGAGACGCTGGAGCTGTCAAAGGAAGAGAATTTTCGTTCTTACGATAACAGACTTTGAGCGCAATGCGCCGAGAATTAGAGTTGCAATAAAAGAGAATTTTGATTGTATAGTCTCATCCATAGATGTTGATTGTAATGCGATATGTCCTGACTACAATGAAAGATGAAGAAGTACATAGCCTACTAAGTCAGTAATGTGGAATTTTTGTGCTAAGGCTACATCTACCGAATATTGATAAAAATCTTTAATCATGTTGCATCGACACCTACCGAATAAACAATGACTGAGTTAGCGACAAACAAACGAAAACCTGTGTGATATTATGTTAATAAATATGATATTGTAAGTGACAGTCCGATGTTGCTAGATGTTATTAGTAATGATTAGTAAGCGTTAGTAAAGTAGTTGTCAGTTATTGTTAGCTGTCTAGCAATTGCTAACTAAATTTAGAGGCAATATTACACTGAGAAGTGGCACATTTTAAACGCGTTTCTATTGAAAATTTATATGACGTCACACTAAATTGGTACTTGCCAATTTTTGAGTCGCAGTTGAGCCCACCCGTGGGTGGGGATGGGGTCCGAGCAATCGTTAGAGGTTGAGCCGGTGTGGTTGTTGTAGTTTCAACCAACTGACCATTCGATCCGGGTGTGGTGATGCCTGAGGCTGCTGTTGTTGCTACTGGAAACACGACGTGCATGTTACTTGTTGATGGGGCTGCAGGCGCTTGTGGTATAGATATGCTGTCAGGGATTTTCGCGGTCGGTGCTGCTGTCGCTACCACGGGAGGTGCGGTTGTTGAGATGGTGTTAGCTGCAGCTGCTTGTCGTGTAGAAATTATGCCCGAAATTCTCGTTGTGGCTGCTACTGACGCTACCACGGGATTTCCAACCGCTGAGATGGCGTTGGCTGCAGCTGCAGCTTGCTGTGTAGAAATTAGGTCCCCGATATTTGTGGTTGGGGCTGCTGACGCTGCCAGTGGTGGTCCGGCGATCGAGATGGTGTTGGCTGCGGAGGCTGCGATTGCTGGTGCTGTTTTAGAATCAGCTGCTGAAGGTATTATGGCGTTTGCTGTTGATATTGGTACGTTAACCGGCTGAGCTGTACTGGTGGGTACGTAGGCTGGAACAGCTGTATCATCAAAAACGATATGCTGACCACTCAATAGACCAAACCCTAATCTCGCTACTGTATGTCGCCTCAAGGTGAACTCAACCAACTGGTACATAAAATATCTGAATGTAGTAAGAAACTTGATTGTACGTTTACTAATTTTAATTCTGATAAGTTCAGACGAGAAAGCAATTGAAAGTCCAACTCTTTCTCAAAGCTCCGACGCAGACATAAATACGTCTCTAGGAATAAAAATTAAGTCAAGAGTTATTCCAGTGTTGGGTAAACTCACACAAGAAATGAGTTAAATCAAAACTCAACTCACGCACTTCAAAATGAGTTTAAACTCAAACTCAACTCATCCTAAGTGAAATGAGTTAACTCAAACTCACTTCTTAAATGAGTTAACTCATAAACTCACACGTTTCATACTAGCACGTTCTAATCGAGCAACAATTTTTCGATCACGCCTAGTTGTAACAGAAAAATATTTTCCATCAAGAATACACGGTACTTCAGCCGTGTTGTTCTTAACTGTTCACAATATACAAAATATGCAGTGCTTAAATACTGTCCGCTAGCAGTGTTTACGACCCTCCCTGCCGTCACCACTCACCAGTATGGAAAGCCGACGATATAAAAAAGGCTTGTTTCAACATAATATGTGCCGAGTGCCGAAGAGTGAGTTGAGTTTAAAATAATTGACAGTTACAACTCAAACTCACAGAAAATATGAGTTAACTCAAACCTATAACTCACACTCTTTAAGGTGAGTTAACTCAAACTCATAAATCACAGCAAGTGAGTTAACTCGTGAGTTTAAACTCATATGAGTTAACTCATACCCAACACTGAGTTATTCCTAGGGTATATAAGTGCAGTATTGGTAAATTCCTATCCAAAACTGTGTTTGCGATTACCATTTTAATCGCGTTAATCGTCCAGAAAATTTAGCGCATTAATCGCGCTCGTTAACTGCGACTAATCAACAGCCTTACTATTAACTACTCAGAACACATCTATCGCATTGGTCTGCTTAGGAGGACAACCATCCGACCACGAACGGGACACGAATGCTACTTTAGCATTTTGTTGTCTTTCTGTTCTTCAAGTTCTCTCAGTGTGCATATATATGTCAACAGGGTTCACTTAGGCGCACTTAAGTGACTAAATCGGATTGAGACGACTACAACAATTTATCATTTCGACAGCAACGACGAACCCGAGTCTAATCTCCCCAAGCGGATGACGTCAGTATCTATTAGGCTCAGAATGAACTGATCCCTTCTCACTGACCTCCTATACCTCTATAGTTACAGGTTTCTTAAACGAAGTTGCTCCTATTGCCTGGGCATTCTAATTGGTTCATACCTTTGACTCCTTTGACATTAATCGTTTTAAATTAGCGGGAATGTGTTTGGTGATTTCAATAAATAGGAAACTACATCTAATAGCGAGTGGTTTTCCAACAGTGGCTCCACATACATGTAGTTCGCGTGTCGCCCGGTGTACGTTAGCAATTGCAGCATCTATGGGGACGAGGACGTTTTACGGGAAAATTATCAGTTTGAATCACAGATAAGAGAAGTGTTAAAAGTACCTTCATCTGTCGAACATTGGAAACGAATAAATCATCGATTGGATTAACGAAGAATGTTATCTGATGTGCGTATAACTTAAGCGATGATCGGACGATAGCTAATGAGTTTCAAAGAAACTGTGTTGCAGCGAACCAAGTGATTTGGCTGGACAAAGTAACGATCGACTATCGGACGTTTTTTAATTCAAAGAGAAATAAAGCATCGAACTTGAATTTTAAACACTGCAGGAACGATGGAAATGCCACCGCAAGCAAGGTCGAAGGATCGTAATTGGGGGATAAGATGAACTGATCTACACGAGGGTGTCTTGAGTGGAGCAATACAACTCATCCGAGGAGAACCTTGAATTGGATGGTTAGATAGGTCCAAATAATATTAGCCAATAGATTACAGATGCTGGCTATGTAGGATTAATTTTAAAAAAAATGCCATAGTTGACAATAAACAATATTCATCCTTTAAAATTCACTTGCATAGTTGTATGATATCCGTTTGAACTCATATATATATATATATATATATATATATATATATATATATATATATATATATATATATATATATATATATATATATATATATATCATGGATTGTAAATGAGCTACGTCGAGTTTAAATCATTTAATAATATATATATATATATTATTAAATGATTTAAACTCAACAAAGTTCATTTGCAATCCATGACCTATAGCAATGTTGACAAACTTTCAGATGAAGAAATGGATCAATCACAAATTGCGGATGTATGATCCAACACCGAGTCATTAGGCGTTACATATATATAGGCCTACCCGATTTTACCCATACCGACGTGAAGTTTTAGGGTTACATGAAATAGTGAGTCCTGCACCGTCAAAGAACTTGGAAGTAATTATATGTCCAGTTTACAATTATGCCTACAAATGGCTTGTTTCCATTAAAGCAATCGCAATTCATTTACATGTATATGATCTGAGCTTAGTCCGGACAAACATGGGGGTCAGAGGTCCGAGATTTACTGAATGGGCCCAGCAGTCTTCTTTTCTTTACAACAAAGTGATGCCATCCGGGCACTGGCGGCGATCTTGTTTCACAGGTGGGGGACACTGTTGAACTGATCTGGTGAAAGGAGTTTTGAACTGATCTGCTCAAAAAAGAGGTGAAATTGTTTTTAACCATATTTGGGACAAAATTTGCAACCTCTTTTGGGTTTCTTCAAAAAGTGAGGAAGATCGAATGTATGGTGTGCCCCCCCTCTCTTAAAGGTTGGGGGACTTGTCGCCGTGATCGCCGCCCATGAGTCCGGGCTATGTGTAGGCTTTTTCAAAGCTTGTCGTCCCTTTACCTCTGAGAAATATTTTAACTATTCATGTAGCGATATGTTGTTGCAAACGGCCGTGTTGTGCATGGGTGCCTTAGATCACGCAATACATCAACGAGGTAGAAATTCTCAACTTCTGAAGATCTTAGAAGTCATCAACTGTTGTCATGGGTGTGGATGGGACAGACCATAAAGGGCTAATTGCGACTTCCCCGTACAGAACCATCTGAAGATAAAAGATGATTAACGATGATGCCTGGCATTACCATAACCAATGGACTATAATACGTATGTACACGCAAATTTACGCATATATAGCCTATTGAATATACCGGGTTGGAGAAATAAGTTGTTCAATGGCCAGACTGGCACGGCTATACCCAATGAACTATTACGGTTGCTTACTTAAAGTTTAACAGATTTCGTCAGCAATTTTTATGCACGTACACATCGCCACGTCTTCACCATCGTTCGATGATATTGTTAGTTCCGAGTTTCTCTAGCGTAAAATTATGGCGGTTGACATAGTTGCGTCAAGTGATAATATACTTACATTACACAAATACTTAATTTTGAGTTTTAAATCTTAAAAGGAGAGGTGCCGAACAGTAACAACTTGAGTTTGACGGCGCGAAGGTCAAGAAACCAACTTCAATGTCATCATCTTTATTAAATTGATACTACTACTACCACTACTACTACTACTACTACTACTACTACTACTACTACTACTACTACTACTACTACTACTACTACTACTACTACTACTACTACTACTACTACTACTACTACTACTACTACTACTACTACTGCTGCTACGACTACTACTACTACTACTACTACTACTACTACTACTACTACTACTACTACTACTACTACTACTACTACTACTACTAAGTAAGTAAGTAAGTAAGTAAGTATATCCTTTATTAATCCAACTGCTAACCGCATTTTGGTTTACGCATGTATATCACGTCCAGATTAAAGTACTAAGGCCTATATTCCGGTGAAAATCATACTAATTATGAAAGATTTACGAGCTAGACTGTCAGCAGTCGGGAGAACCCGATTATGAACACGGGGTCGCAAAGTATAACCCGTATGCTTAACAGGAGGTAATAGCACATGAAGCACATGTGTAGGACATGTAAGGACGGTCGTGAAAAGTTTAGAATCAGCAGTACGGATCAATTGTTCGAATCTATGGTAGTCCACAGGAAGATAACCAGCTTTAATCAGTCTCCTAAATATTGCCTGTAGTCTCTCACGTCCCCTCTGCCCCACATAACCCCACCAAGCGGACGCAGCGTACGTCATCCTCGACACTGTGGTAGCTGTCACCACATCGTACATTGAGGGGCCAAGTAGTCCATGAGTAGTCAGGATCCGTAATGCATACATTGATTGTCTTGCACCAGTGCATAGATTGTCAACATGCACGTCAAAGCAGAAGTCATCAGAGAGCGTGACACCCAAGATCTTCATGATTCTGACTCTGGAAAGACCAGGAATCTCCATCGGCTGGTTTTCATTCAGTTTTCTTCTCGGCTTACGGACAACCATTTCCTGGGTCTTTGCTTGGTTAAGCTTCAGATTACATCTCGCAGCCTAGATCTCGATGTGCCTGATTTCCGAGTTTATCAGGTTGCTATTGGCACCAGGAACCAGGAGATAGGTATCGTCAGCGTACTTGAGTATCCGGTTAGTTGGATGTTTAGGTTTAAGTTTGGATATTGCTGTTAGGAACAGTATCGGACCAGTTCCTGATCCCTGGACAATACTGCAGTTGATTTCAATCGCCGCAGAGGTAATTCCTTTAAACTTAGTGCAATGTTGTCGTTGGTGGAGGTCCGCAATGATCCAATTGTAAGCAACGTCGGGAATGGGTAAGTCCGCCATCTGTTCAGCCAGATAGTCATGCCTCACCGTATCAAATGCTTTTGAAAAATCCAGCGCTATCAGATGTACATAGGGGCTGGACGTCAGCATTTCAGTGAGTTTATGCGTTAATGAACTAAGTGCGGCAGTAGTAGACCCGGTGGGCCGAAACGCATATTGATCTTGAAAGTCGCGGTTGTTCTGTTCGTACGCCAACATCGGATAGAAATACTTGCGCACCACGATCCGCTCAAGTATACGACAGAGGACTGAAGTGATTGAGATTGGCCTGTAATCGGCCTCCGTCTTCGGGCGGGAAACCTTTGGGACAGGAGTGATGCAACTAATCTTCCACTGAGGAGGAATACACGCTGCTCCAATGGAAAGGTTGAAGAGAGCCGCGATTGGCTGTGCCATAGCCGCAGCGGTTCTACTTAATAGCCAAGGTGGCACTCCGTCAGGTCCAGCTGAGGTCCTTCCGGCAGCCTCCAGCATGCGGAAGACAGAGTATTCTTCGATGAACAGGTCGTCACTACTACTACTACTACTACTACTACTACTACTACTACTACTACTACTACTACTACTACTACTACTACTACTACTACTACTACTACTACTACTACTACTACTATTACTACTACTACTATTATTATTCTTATTATTTTAGTATCATTATGATTAATATTATCAATATCATCATCATCATCATCATCATCATCATCATCATCATCATCTCATTACTATTAGGGGGTAGGCTATACTACTAGCCTACCTGCTAAGTAACAAGCCTACATGTATTGTCCTGGAATATGGACTTGGATTTGGGGAAGACTTACTAATAACACAGCAGGTACGGTACGGGTAAGGTCAGGTCGGTGGTTAATTTTAGATACGGGTCGGATGCCGGTAGGAGTAACGGTCCTGTGTTACGGGTACCAGTACGGGTCGGGTAGCAGAAACGCTTTGGCCGCAGACCTCTAATGAGCACTCAGAACACATCTATCGCAGTGGTCTGCTTAGGATGACAACCACCCGATCACGAACGGGACATTAATGTTCCTTTAGCATTTCTTGTCTTTCTGTTCTTATATGTCTCTTCAGTGTGCATGTTAGTGCACAGGGTTCACAACTTCACATAGTCGCACTGAAGTGACTAAACCGGATTACAGCGACTACAACAATTTGCCATTTCGACAACAACGACGGACCCGAGTCTAGTCTGCCTAAGCGGATGAAATCAGTGTCTATTAATCTAGTCATTAATTGGTTCGACGCTCAGACTGAACTGATTCTTCCTCACCTACCTCTAGTAACACGTTAATTAAACGAAATTGCTTTCTATGGCTTATGGGTTCATGGTGGATTCTAATCGGTTCATACCTATGACTGCTTTGACATTGAGCTTCTTTAAATTAACAGGAATGTCGGGTCTTAGCTCCGTCCCTTAGTCAACTCTGGTTACTTCAATTGAATGAGATACTACACCTAAAAAAGTGAGTGGTCTCCCAATGGCGGCTCAAGTTAGTTCGTGTGTCGCCAGGTGTGATCCTCCACTCAGCAAATTAGCAACTGCTGCATTTTCGAGGTGGCAGCGCTCAAAATGGCCCTGGCGAGATACATGATGCTCGCCTTATCTCCATCGCGTTGGTCTTACCCTTCGCAAACAGCTAGCAATCTGGCCAGTTACAATTACTTTTTGTCCTCTTTCCTCTCCAACTGCTAGTAACTTCTAGTCTTGCATTTCAATTGAAAACTCTTCGGGATCTTAACTGTGCTCCTACTTGCGTATTTACACAATTGACGACTGTGATACATCTATAAAGTCTTAGTCTGTAACTACCAATGAAACCAGCGAATTGTACCAACGAGTATGTAATGGTTCATCGATAACAATTATTAGCAATGCTGTGACACGGTTGGCTTTTGGCGAGAGCTTGCCATCCAAACTGTGCGGGTTCAAATCTTCAATATTACGATCAAGAACATGCACGTTACGCAAAGTTCTTTTGTGCGATCGATTAGTGCTTGTTTTTTACATTGGCGCTACATAAATACACGGAATAAAATATATTAATTTATCGCCTTAAAAATTGATCTACAGTCCAGAGGTGGGCAAACTACGGCCCTCGGGCCGGATCCGGCCCGCCAACACTTTTTATGCGGCTCCATAATTCTTCAGAAATTTTTTAAAAAAAATTCAGACCACGAGAAGTTTTCTTCGTCTTACTCACGTGACGCTGTTCTCTTTCTCACCACCCTTTTTAGCCGACTGACTGTCTGCCTGACTGACCCCTTAGGATCTTAATCTGGAACCGATTTCACCCATCGAACCCGGCCTAACGATTGTGATTTGATTGAGCGCCTGTAAATAAGCTGGTTCCCGCTACTTCGCTTTTGTGGGTGCCGTAGAAATTTCGAGATTAAGATTACTTACTATTCCCGTCTCGTCTTTATGATGTCTCTATATATTAACTCTGCCGATATGTCCCACTTCCCCGCAGAGATTTTTGCACATGAACTGTACGCAGAAGTGAAATCTTTCAAGGAAAGCTAATGTTGATTTCAAAGCAGATGAAAGAACAAACAACGGACACTTTTGTATATCCTCTATTGCAAACTGTCACAGCAGAGTCCGCAGAAAAATATAACCTTCAGTTGCCAAATTTGAAAGAAGAGTTCTCCAGACGCTTTGCGGATTTTAAATGAATGGAGACTGAATTTGCTTGGCTTAATATACCGTTCGCATTTAGACATTGACAATTAGCTCTTACAAAATTTCAGCTGGAATTAACCGACCCACAACGTGACATTGTTCTACAAGAACAGCTGAAGGGATTAGACCTGATAACATTCTTTTCTTCACTCAGAAAGGAAAAATTCTCAAATCTACAAATTTTTGCTTTAACAATATTTGTGTTATTCACATCCACTTACATCTGTCAACAAAGATTTTCAACTATGAAGATAAACAAATCCAAATACACACCAAGTACAGTTAACCAAGTTAACTGATCTAAACTTGAACTCACACTGCGAATTGCAGCCAGTGCAAATTTGCAACAGTAGATATACTTGTTAGCTTCTAGCTCAAGGTCAAGGCCGAGGTCATCCAAGGTCACGATCAACTTCAAGGTCAAGGTCAAAGGTCAGAGTAGGTGAATGGATGAATGAATGGCCGACTTTCCAAGCTCGAACTTCATCATAGTGTCACGCGACTTGGCCGAGGCCAAGGTCAAGGCCAAGGTAATTCAACGTCAAAAGTCCGAGTAGGTGGATGGATGGATGAGGTATCATTCCATAATACAGCAGATTTATATCTGCCGCAGATTTATATCTGCCACAGCTGGAAAATGGGTCTTGTCATAGCTGGTGCAGTTATGAATAAGGGACCTATGTGGGAATATTTATGTATGTATGTGTGTATGTATGTATCTTCGGTGTTCTGTTCGCATTATCCACCAAAAAAATAATAACAAAAATAAGCACCGACTTAGTTGGATTCGAACCGACGGCCGTAGGGCTCTAAGGTATTGACCTACACCACTGCGCCATTGATGTAATTTGGCTGTGCAAGAATAGCACGCGTCATAAGAGTGTTTCACATCTTTAACAGAAAATTATTGCTATCGCAATATTTGATATATTTGATACAACATATGTTTTCAACAGTTATCCTTAGACTGTTTGTCGTGTTGTAATCTTCTAGCATTGCATTTGGTGATTTCTTTGACCGGTCAAATTCGTTTGACCTATTTTGTCGGGCAACGTAAGCTATCATTGGTCGTCAAAATAGGTCAAACGAAGTTGACCGGTCAAAGAAATTACCCATGCACAGCGAGGTCGCGAAAATTTGAAACTAGGTCAAGCTTCTTGCCAAAGCGCTCGTTATGGCTGGATCGATGGCTGCGGATCATGGCTGCCAGCCGGGGATATGGGCCTTTGATGTGAATATGAACCTTACATGTAGGGACAGTAGAAAATCACGGTAAAAAAAATGCCAAAAACACGGCATACTTTTAAAAAAAATCGCGAAAAACACGGCAAAAACACGGCATCAAAATTTCACAGTTTTCTTGTAACACATTATATGTTTATCTTTCATATTCATTGTTCATTGACAAATTGACAATTTATTGTCAACCATTTGTCAGTCATTGGTTCCTTGCTGTAACAGTTTAGCTGCGAGTATTGAATACCATCACAACATGAAGCGCTAAATTGTCATCTGTCAAATTTTGACGCTGAGGTGCATTCACCAGTGTGTATTGACTAACGCTCCGTTCTGCCTCAACAGAATTGCCAGGAACTGACAGATATCGAATAGCAAGCTCAAATACCGTGTTTGCCGTGTTTTCGTGATTTTCTACATGGCAATATGGACCTTACATGGCCATATGGGTACTATGTTGGAAATATAGGTACAATGTGGGAAATATGGGTCTTATATTGTAATATGGTCCTTACATGGCAATTTGGGTTCTATGTGGGAAATATGGGTCCTGTATGGGCAATATGGGTTCTATGTGGGCAATATGGGTTCTATGTGGGCAATATGGACCTTACATGGAAATATGGACCTAACATGGCAATATGGGTTCTATGTGGGCAATATGGGTTCTATGTGGGCAATATGAGTTCTAAGTGGCAATATTGGTTCTATGTGGGCAATATGGGTTCTATCTGGGAATATGGGACCCATGTGGAAATATTGAAATACTGGAAATACTTGACCTCGACCTTGACCTTGACCTTGAAAATGTCTTATAACGGTACCTAGCCCCGATTTATGTATCGTATACGTACAACTGTAGGACTTCTACTCCTACCACAGTGTGACTGGGGTTGCTTGTTACAGAAAGTCTGTAATACTGGTACGCAGTATTCGTTGAAAGATTAAAAAATGAAGGAGCAGAATCGATGTTTAATAATGCCTGCGTCGATCTTAGTAATTCCGTAAACGTTGATCCATCGCTACTTCCGTTTAAAATCCAGCTTGTAATCTGGTATGCGCCTCTGTTGCGTCTTATCGCTTTCAACGCAATTCTCCAAATTTTAACAGGCTCAGGACATTTTATCTGCAGCCAGACATTTAGGATTGATCTACTATCCGCTATCCATGTTCCATTGGTACCATCTGCATTTAGACTATTGAAAGCTCCATACGCTTGATACTTGTCAGTAACAATTGAACTAGCACTTGCAATAAATCCGGTAACACTTTCCTCAGCCTCCAAAATAGGTATGTATCCGATATGGCACTTTTTATTTTCCGCTCTACTAAGAGCGTTATCGACGTAATTTTTGGTGGAGGCATCTTGAAGATTAACGGGGTCTTTTAAATCGGTTATAGATTTTTGTCTCATCGCGATAGCTTGGTAAACATCGATTTTATGGTCGCTGGACGATTTACCGAATCGTATTATATTTTCCGTTCCCACTTTGCACAAGAAACCTTCGATCGATTGCAACGTTATAGGTTGGTTTAAATAACCTTCTATTTTGTTTGACAGATTACCCAAGATCAAAGCAAACAGTTTGTTTCCGCGTAGATCCTTACACCCTATATTACGTTGACGATCCGAACCCACACTTAAAAATAGATTGCCGGTCATAACGTCACCAGTCTTAGAAACTTTATTTACACCACTATTAATATCTACGTAATTTTTGGTAGCACCATCTTGGGAATTGGTAGGGTCTAACACGTTGACAAGCTTATGAGAGTCTAAATTAATATTCTCGGTCGCGACATTTGTTCCATCCATACGAAGGAAAGTAGCATTTGCTTGAGACAACGTAACTCCCCCTGCAATTACTCTTTCTGAATATCCAACATCAGTATGTCCGAATTTATCCACAGGCATATTTAGTATATATATATATAAAATATATATACAATGTATATATTCTTATATTAAAATACCACGATTTAAGTATCGTAAATGTATAATTGTATGCTATGAAGTCCTACGTTAATCTGACCGGGAATATGTGTTTTCGTAAATCTGTAATACTGATACGCAGTATTCGTTGAAATATTGAAAAATGACGGGGCAGTTGCGGTTCTCAATAACGGAGTCGTCGTCGTTAATAACATCGTAAATGTCGAATCGCCGTCGTTACGCCCTGATATGGACCAAAACGCCGCGTCTATTTTAAATACATTATCGATGGCTTTCAACGCGATTCGCCAAATTTTAACCGGCTCGGGACATTTTATCTGTATCCAGCTATTTAAAGCCTCACTAGAAACCCAAGATCCGTTCAAACCATCCGCGTTGAGACTATTAAACGCTCCGTACGCTCGATATCCGTCGATGTGTGAACTGGCACTAGCGACGAAACCGACACTACTCTCGTCTGTTTCTAAATTAGATATATATCCGAGATAACATTTCTTATGAGCATTATCTACGTAATATTTGGTAGCACCATCTTGGGGGTTAGTAGGATCTGACACGTTGACAATTTTATGAGAATCTAAATTAATATTTCCAGTTGCAGCGTTTGTTCCATCCATACGAAGGAAAGTAGCATTTGCTTGAGACAATGTAACTCCTCCGGCAATTACTCTTTCTGAATATCCAACATCAGTATGGCCCGAATTTATCCACAGGCATTATATATATGTATATATATATATTAAAATAAACCGTTTATAACTTCTTGAAAATTCGCGCCATCGTCCATCATCTTCAACACGTACAAGCACAGATGACCGCAAAACACTTCGTTATCGGGCTGTATTCGTTCGCTGTTATAATAAACCGGACGACGTAAATATTTCAGTAGCTCGGTAGGTGGAGGGAGACCATAGCCATCGAAATATTTCGCCGAAATTTCGCCTTTCTTCTTGATCCAACACACCCAATGAGTCCCGCTCCCACTAGATTTATCTAGGTTAAGAATGCCGCTTTCGTTAGTAGGCCTACTCGGTCTCTCGGGCAACTCGTCTCGTAGGAACACGCCTCTAAAGTTTGTGATATTTAGTTTCTTCTTAGCGGCGTCTAGCAGTTGTATATTCGACAAAGGAACATTCGGTAACACGACTCCGCAAACGTCAATTTCTGTAACTCTTCTAAAACTCATTTTATAATCAACGAATAGATTCTTTATGTGCGCAGCGTAACGAGTAATGTCCGTACGCTAATGTATGAATACCGTCTTCCATTATTACTCGTTTGTCATCATCCGCGGATAATGCAACTTTATTTACCTGTTCGGTATAAATATCGTGATGATACGATCTAAAAACGTTCATTTTTCTTAGTCGTTCTCTTTTGGTAAAAAGACAGTTTTTATAATCATCATGAGTTATCGTTTTCTTAACAACATTTTGCTTAATGCCTTTACACTTCTTGTGTTCTTCACCATCCATTCTATACGAGTACAACTTGGCCCTTAAGCCTATAAACTCGTAAATCTGTTTTCCTGCTGATTCGTCTTTGAACATACCGATTACTTTCTTGTTCAGTCCGGTCTTTAAACCCGATGGGTGATCTTCAGGGTAATCACTCGTATCGAATCGAACCGCAACGTCTTCAGCGATATCGTCGTAAAAATCTTCTGTTTGTATTTCATATGCCAACGAATCTGTATCGGTAAATAACAATTTAGCTCTGTCTCCGTATTTTTGTCGTATAAAATTGTAATGAAAGTCGTACATCAAAGTTTTACTTAAATCTAATATGCACATGCCTAGGTATATCGGTTTATTATAAAACAACTTCGTTCTTTTCATGTGAACGGCGATTAGAATCTCGTCGAAAATCGTCAGGCGGTCATAATTAGTTTTTGCAGCTAGCTTAATAGCTTCCTTCTCGTGACATACCAATTTTATATCTACATGATTTTCGATTCTTTCAAGAGTTTTTCCAAAGACGCTATTGTTCATCAGTTTGAAAAAGTCTTTCTCAAAGTTATTAGTGGCACTCGTTCTCAAGTTTGTGTTTAGATCTACATAATACTTCAACCAAGAGCTTTCTTCGAATAGTATCCCTCTGTGAATTTTCGCGATTTTCAACCCGAGACTTTCGTACAACTTCAAATTTTCGTGGTGTACAACGTACTTCTTTTTATCGTTCAAGTTTGGAATTAGTTTTGGTATATTATATGTAAATTCCGACGAGATGCTCTCGGGAGCCAGAGGATATTCGTTGTGGAGATCGTGGATTTCTTGAGGGTATTCCAAATCGACTTCCAATATACACGATCCCGTTACATTCCAATTATTTAGCTCGGCTTCACTCATCCATTTAAATCCACGAGTCGGTAAAGGCTTGCTCATCGCCCAACCGTATAAATTATTAGCATCTAGATAAGTTATATATGCCGAAGGCTCGCTGCTATCGAATTTATCCGCCGTCATATACTTATTGTTGGCTTTCCCATAACGATTCGAAATTGTGCTGATTCCTCCTCTTATTCCTTGCTTAATCATCAGAATCATATCGTAATCGCTCAACAACTCCAACTTTATACCGGTCAACTTCAAAGCAGCATCCCAGGCCAGTCCCGGAGAAGTGTAATACCATGCCGGATCTAGTCGGTAATTCTTCATGCATACGTCTCTAAAGTTTTCGAAAACATCGGCTAAGAGTAGAACATCCGAAACATTGTACAGGTCGTGGTATTCTCTAAACATTATACATCCGAATGCATTCCATACATTTTTGGCGTGATCGTAATCTTCGTCGCTAATGTTTGAATCGTTTAGCCTCGAATAGAATGCGGACTTCGGAGGTAGTTCGGTTTCGTTAAATATATCGACTGAAGTAACGTAATCGTACGGGTAAATTCCTTTTTTAAGTAAAAGATCGAGCTGTTTCCCAGAATATAATGCACCAAGATTTTTACATTGTTCTTTCTTCAGATTCTTCGATAAAGAGTCAAGACTCGATGCCATGAATCTATAACTGTCGATGAATCGCAATTCACGTTTAACGTTAATTTCTTTCCCTTCTTTGTTTAGAAACTTATCGACGATCACTTCTCTGCTAAACGATATGTACTTCTCTTCGTTATTAGGAATGCATTTAATTTTCTCATTCTGATAACCTCGCAATTTTTTTACGAACAGATGGCTATCGTATCCGGACAGATTATGGAATACTACTGGAAAGAACCTCGGAACTTTATAGTCTAGATTACAACCATTATGAGCGGCCCCTCTGAATTTACCGCTCAAATGACAGTGGTCTCTAACCCGGTCTGTACCCAACGCCCCTCCACAGATATGACATAAAGTAGCTAGTTTAAACTTTTTTCGGTCATCTGGAGTAAATATCATCTTCTTCGGAAATTTAAACTGATTGTATATTCGTTTTATAGTCTCTTCGAGACTATCTACGAATATTTGACCGATATCGTCGTCTTCGCTTTCGGCCGTGTACGTTACAGGATCTTGTTGATATAATATATCGTCGAAGCATTTTACATAAAAACAAAACGAGCTAGGCGTGTGTTTTTGGTATTTATCGGTATAAGACACGCGAGGATCTGGCTGGCAAGTGGCTATAGGTTTGATGAAAGATTCGAAATCTGCATAAACTATAAAGGGAACTCTCATCGACCTATTATAATTTTTAAAACTTAACGTAGTTCCCGGTTCTGGGACTTCTATTTTTTGAGCGGCGTTCTGCGAACAGTACTCGGTATGTTTATTAAGCGCTTCTATTCTTGTATAACCGTTTAAACATCTTCTACAATAGTGCATTGAAGTATGGGATTTTTCTGTACGTGAAGCCATCAATCTGTTAAAATTCTTTATCCAACAATAATGTTTCTTATCTCCGTCTGAAATAAGCAATAGTTCAACGATAGAAACTTTTTCGTCCCGTTGATTCGACACATAAATTGGGAAGACTATCTTATTTTCATAACCGAATACGTCAACGCTGATGTTATTATTTCTCTCAAACTTGCTTATTATATTAGCATCCGCAGCAACCGGAAATTCGATACCGCTCCAATCGAGTTTCTTGGATTGTTTGATTAATTCTTTCGTAATTCTTTCGAGATTTTTGCCCGTTGGATTTAAGGCTCTGGTAATGCACCACTTGAAACATTGGTCGTCATCGTTTTTCATATTGATAATGAAAGGATACTGGAAAGAATATCGGAAAGAACGAATATTGAAAAGAAACTTCCAGGAAGGCGCATATGATAGAGCGAGGTATATCAGAAATCAGCCGAGAAAAGTAGAAATTTTAGACCTAGAAACCGGTGATGTTGTCGTGTATCCGTCGATATACAAAGCAGCTAAGGCGCACGGTCAAAACGCGCCAATAATAGAATGGTATAATGGAAAAGTATGGCGAAATAGATACAAAATCTTTTTGCTAGATAGTTCTGTAGGCAACGGAATGTAAGAACTGCCTTTCAGTGGTTTATAAACAGCAGTATTGACATCTAATTTTACAACAGCCCCGAATCTCCAATTACTTCCCCGCATCTGAAAACTTGCCATAGTCTCTGGGATCTTATTTATTGCATTATCGTATATTTCGTTAATATCGGTAGCATCTAAAATAACTTCAGTTTTCGAGACGAATGGAACATTCGCGGATTCTTCTTCTCCAGATTTCATATCAACGCGCTCCATGGTACATGTAAGAACGAGTTGAACCTTAACCTGACGATTTTTTGACAACAGACTAAAAACCTGCGGTCTAACGGCTTTAAGAAAAGACACGGCATCGATTCCAGAAGAACCATCGATAGTGTATTGTTTAGTGAATCCTTTAATAGCCGATGCAGTCTTTCGAATTTCAAACTTCTTTGTATTGATTTTAGCAAAGAGACTCTTTATTTTCGATTTAAACGATTCCAATCTTTCGTTCACAGGTTTCTTTACTTTCGGAGGTATGTAACTAACTAACCAATCCGCAAAAGAATTAATATTCGACCTAACCTTAGTTTTCAACTCACTGAGAACTTTATTTGGCTTGGAAACGAACTTGGTCGGAGTAAGAATTGGGGTTCGAATATCGGGAACTGGAGAGTCGAGCAAGTTTTTATTTTTGCTCATAGCAGCAATCAGATCCGCTTTTCGCAGTTTCCAATATCCGACCATGCCGCTCCGTTTTGCCATAACTCTCAATTCTTTTACAGTTTTCAACTTGTAGTCCATTCCTTTATATATACATATATATATTCATTTCTTTAAGTGTTGTTTAAGAAAAACACAAATATTTATTTATGTTTAATTTTTTATTTATTCTTTTCCCCAAAATCTCACAGCTCATTCACAACGGATTCGATTGTTTTGTCGTTAATGCGATCGTACACCCTAATTTTGTATCTATTTCGCCATACTTTTCCATTATACCATTCTATTATTGGCGCGTTTTGACCGTGCGCCTTAGCTGCTTTGTATATCGACGGATACACGACAACATCACCGGTTTCTAGGTCTAAAATTTCTACTTTTCTCGGCTGATTTCTGATATACCTCGCTCTATCATATGCGCCTTCCTGGAAGTTTCTTTTCAATATTCGTTCTTTCCGATATTCTTTCCAGTATCCTTTCTGATATTCTTTCTGATATTCTTTCCGATATTCTTTCTGCTGCTCTTTCTGCAGTTCTTGCCTTTGCCGTCTCTCTAGTTTCTCTAGTTTCTCTTTTTCTGAGACATCGCGAGCAAGAATCTCCATTGCGCTCAATAGAGCTATAAGCTCGGGCTTGTTGAGATGAGCACAACCCTTAACGTTGTGCTGGACCAGTAAGCTTCTCAGCTCTGGAAGTTTCATCTTCTTATTACTAATATAAGTAAACATCTCTTTATGTATGTTTAAGAAAAAAAAAGAAATTTTATTCATTGCCTTCACCCTTAGCATTTAGCATTTAAATCGCGGCGATTTAAGACGAGCTCCTACCGTAGACGACGTTTAGCTTCTGCCCGTCCGACTGAAACTCTAGCAACTTGTCCGAAATTACGATAGCATAAGCTTCGGTTTCGGCCGGCACTGCCGTATTAAATATAGCTTTGATCTGAATATCGACGACCGACGATTTCAATCGCTCAGATTGTTTGCTAACGTCGAAAATCATTAGCGGATATAGTTCTTTATAATCACTCGGTGTTATATTACTCTGCGTTATCAACTGATCCATTCCGTAGAATTTTTCGCTAAACGTTGCCGCTGCTCGGTACGCTCTCGAGAATTGTTGATTAGGAAACGATAGGTTGTAGTCCACAGCCGGGTATCTTTCCTGATTCATCATCACGTACATGTTCTTAAGATCGCAATGGTCGAAGATCGACGGATTAGCTTCTTGATTCCCGTCACGACTTGTCTGAAATCCTACTATTATATACCTCGGTTTTTCCGGAGATGTCTTGACACTAAGTCTCCAACTGAAAGTAATCGACTGAGGAACAGTTATGGTATCGCATTGACGAGCGCGATAGGCTACAGCCAACGATGCTTTCGATTCGATCGTTTTATACAACTGCATTTTTTCCATATCGGATGGAATAACGTGCGGCATAAACCACGATATCTTCTCTATTGCAACTTTTCCAGCCGCTGCATCGTGACCTCTAAAAATAGCATCGTCGTCGGCTTTACGCATTAACGTTAGCGTATGTTTCAAACCGTAAACAATCTTGTCGTAATCATCGCAAAAACCGAAGATATGCTTCAATGCAACTATAAAGCTGAACGTTCCCTTAGCAGTCGGTTTTCGAATAAGATACTGTTGTCTGACCGCAAACCCCGTGTTATCGGCGACAACGGCCGTTGCACCACTGTCTTTATACCACAGCTGATTTAAACCTTGTGCCAGTTGAAAATCGTTTGGGTATTTTAGCAATCCAATCATCGTGGTAGCTTGACCCGGGTGAAATAACGTTTCTATTTCTTGATTCGATAAAGAATACGATATTTGGCTAAATAGATGCATTAGCCCGTTATTCGTAACAGCCACTGCATCGGCATTAACGAATGCGGTATTATCCGCTTTAGTCAGTCTTCCTTCGAATAGCAAATAAGATTCTGAAGGGTGGCTGAACAAGTCTTGGAGTTCAATATTGATACGAATCTCTCCCGTTGTGTTTAGATTCGTTCTCGCAGTAGGTTCGTACTCGTGAAATTCGTATCGTTCGATACTCTCGTCCGTCAAAGGTTGTTCCGTGAATCTTAGTATATCTGATTGCATTTTTTTATTAATAATATATGATTTTATTTTATTTAAATATAAATAGCCTATGCAACTTTCAATCCAGCTCCGTTTAAACGTCTAACGAGATCTTGAATTCTAATAGCGCTCTTTGCATTGGAATTCATACCGTGCCCCATCATTAAATTATTTATATTTGTACTCTTCGAACGCGTTCCGTCGTTAATAAGTCTAGTTAGCACGTCTTTACTTTCTTGGGTTAAAACGTCTTTACCTTCGTTCATCTGCGGTTGGAACGCTGAAAGCGCTGGAAGCGCTGAAAGCGCTGAAAGCGTTTGTGAACTTGTAGTCGGTAAATTTTTGGGACTCATAATTTTAGCAATCGCTTTATCGACTAACCGCTTCCCGGCGTCAGCAGCGACAGTTTTACCAGCATCCAGCGCTTTTTGCCCGATGTCTTTAGCCGCATCTTTTCCTACGCTGAGAGCGGTAGACGCTATTTGTTTAGCCGCATTTGACGTAAATAGATTCTTGAAAAAACCCGCAACAACATCGAATATTCCCGCCCCTCCGATAACATATTGTTTCTTATACCTTCTTTTAGCAACTACTAACATTTTTTATATTAATAGCATTATATTTTTATATTCATTTTTATTTATCGCTCCTTGTCTTAGTAACTCGTCGCATATACCAACTATCTCATTTCTCACTCCAGAATTGCCCGCCTCAAAGCTAGCCATTCGCAGAGATAACATTTCTATTAATGCATTAGGATCTTGAGGAATAACGATACGCTGTAGGCCTATTCCTTTACCTTGCGCCTTTGACATCATCGAGTCCCATATCGGTTTAATAATATTTTTATATTTTAAGCTCCTATAGGATTTTGGTTTACTTGGATTTTTCGGCTGCCTCATAGCATTCGTTACCTTCAGAATCTCGGCATATTCTTCCCGATCGTTTGCATTGAAAATCGACTCGTCCGGTTTGGCCATCGTTAATAATTCCCAAAGTCCTGGAGTTCCTTCGTATATCTTAGGCCTATCGCTTACCGTCACGTTATTGCCGTCGATCGATATAGGACTGTCGCCAATATAAAATTGGCCGTCTTTAGAGTTTATACCGAACGTTGTGTCTACCATCTTTTTATCGGACGCGTATTGTTGCAGGTACTTCACCGCAATATCTCCTAGTTCTAAGGTTTTAATAGGCCTATCATAATTATTATAACGTTTTTATACCTTCTACCGGGTCTTCTTCGTAAGCCTCAATCGAAGGGTGTTGAGGAAACTGAATGGCTTTTAACGATGCCGAAATAGAAGCGGGAAGCGCTTTTAAAGCGTTAGCTGTCTCTGCAGAGTTTTCTTTTATAGTAGATAACAAAGCCTTTTGTTCTTTTGAAATTGTTGATTGCGAGTCGACTATTCAAATCAAAAAAAAATCAAATCATTGTTTATTGAAACCATCAATGTACATGGTAATAACATAGTTGAGAACACGTAAATTAGAATGGCCTCAAGGGTAGGCCCTGAAGGGAGAAACTCCCGCTAATAGGGACACCTATTTGCAACGCATTATTTAAGGAAAATTGGTTTGTACAATCTCGTTAATTCTCGTTGTAGTCCGATGTCTCCTAATCTCTCGGATAAAAAGTTTTGTCGAATATTCTTCTTCGATTTCAGAAACTCCTCAACGATAAAATCTCTTTTTGCGGGATCGGTTATCTTTAGAAACGACATTATATTTTACTTATATAAGCTTATGGCTATATTTTTTAAACGTAAATTCGAACGTAAATTCCAACGTAATTACGAACGTTGATTTGACAATGACAAACTTTATTGACAATTGACGACTTTACAGTAAGTTTTACAGTTGACAACTGTTCGATAATTAACAACAGTCTATTTAGATAACAAAACAGTTGACAACATCCTCACCGAGGAACTAAACCAATTCACCACGTCAAGGTTTACCTTGTCGGGACACCGGATCACCCAACGAGCTCCTGGTCAAGGACAGAGAGCTATTAATACCTAAATCTCCTATACTCTGAAATTTGATTACGAGTAATAGGCCTATAACCTATGTTCATTGGATGACCCCGGCCCATTTATCAACTCAATAGGGGAAAAAAGCTCAGACGAGCTTATCGAGTCCTCCTATTATATAAGAAAATAGTGGCTGGTAATAGACCGTCCATATGTCAACAGTTTAATCACATCATTGGCAACACTAATAATAATAATAATAATAATAGCAACACTAATAATATTAATCACAATAATAAAATTAATATTAATAGAACACAAGAATACCACAAGAAAAATAAGAAAATTAAGTAAAATGAATGAATAGGATGGGATTAGAAAATTATAGTGGTAGATTCAGTATTGGGTTATAAGAAACAGTTTGTAACTTGACTTAAATGATGCCACAGAAGTACAAGATCTAATATAATTGGGAAGAGAATTCCATAATTTAGGCCCTTGAACGGTTACAGTATGAAGTCGAGTGTTTGACTTGCAAGTGTACAGGTGATAATTGTTTCTGCTACGCGTCATATGTTGATGCACCTGGTCATTAGTAACAAAATAGCTATCAAAACAGCCTGGAAGCAAACCACGACGATGACAAAACATGAAGACGGATAGTTGCATATGGAAAATGTCTACAAGTTTAAGCAACCTGTCCTGTTTAAACAGTACAGATGTATGACACATACTACCAACACCATTCACAACCCGTATTGCACGCTTCTGAAGAATATGTAGACGTTTAAGTTTGTAGGAGTAGCCTCCTGCCCAGATCACAGTGCAGTATTGCAAATAAGGTAATACCAAGCTTGAATATACAAGTTTCATCATAGATTTGTTTAGGAATTTCCTTAATTTATAGAGTAGGCCTACAGTTTTAGCTATTTTATTCTCAACAATATGAATGTGCTCAGACCAGCTAAGATTTTTATCAATTATAATACCTAAAAATTTAGTTGAAGAGGCACTAACTATATCGATGTCATCCATTACAATCTTAAGAGGTGTTGAGGGAACCCTTTTTCTTATACCAGAAAACAATATGTAATTGGTTTTTTTCAGATTTAAAGATAATCTGTTTGCTCTAAACCAAGTTGAGAGAACGATCAATTCATTGTTGATTAAGGTCGTCAGGACTTGGTAGTCACTTCCTGTAATGAAAGCTGACGTATCATCAGCAAACAAAATTAAGTGAAGCATGTGGGAACACTCGGATATATCATTAATATATAAAAGAAAAAGCAACGGACCCAAAACTGAGCCCTGAGGAACACCACATGTCAAGAAAGCCATATCAGAAAAAGTACCGTCGATAACAACCTGCTGACATCGATTGTTGAGGTAATTAGAAATCCAAGTAAGAGCAATGCCTCTAATACCATACCTAGGTAATTTTCCAAGCAGGATACTGTGATTAAGGGTATCAAAAGCCTTAGATAAGTCCAAAAAGATACCTATAGTGTATCTGCCCTCATCAATTGATTTGCTGATGTGCTCAACAACGTCAAGAATTGCCATACATGTGGAGTGATTTTTTCTAAAACCAAACTGTCTATCATAAAGCAGGCCCTCAACATCCAAAAAATCATACAATCTTTTATGCATAACTTTTTCTAGAATTTTTGAAAATGAAGAAAGAATAGATATTGGTCGATAATTAGCTATATTAAGACTATTGCCAGATTTAAATAAAGGAATAACCCTAGCATTTTTCATAAGGTTAGGCACAATACCTGTGCAAAGAGATTGGTTAATAATGTAAGCCAAGGGAGGCACAATATGATCAATTAGATGCTTAGTAACAGAGACCGGAATATCAGCCAGACCCATAGATTTACTATTATCAAGCTGTTGTAGAAGTAATCTAACTTCACATTCATCAGTTGGCCTCAGAAATAACGTTTTATCGGTATGCTTTTTCATAAAACTATCATATGAAATCCCAGGATCTGTGATTTTAGCAGCCAGGTTAGGACCAATCTCAGTAAAATATTTATTGAAAGAATTAACAATAGCAAATGGATCTCCAACCAACTCGCCATTCAGATCAATAACTTTAATTTTATGCATTGTAGTGTTGTGATTTATTATTGATTTGATAGTTTTCCATGTTTTTTTCAAATTATTTTTATAATCTTCAAATTTATTAGCATAGTACTGCTTCTCAGATATGCGCAAAAGAGAAGTCAACTTGTTTTTATAAGTTTTATATGCTCTCAGATCATCTTCATTCTTTTTTGATATATATATTTTATACAGTTTATTTTTCTGCTTAATTGATTTCATAAGTGATGAGGTTATCCAAGGTTTAAACTTAGATCTATATTGGCGTTTTCGCTTAGTTAAAAGAGGAAAATGAGAATCGTATGCACTAGTCAAATTGTTTATAAATGAAGAATATGCTATATCAGGATTTGGTTCGTTAGTAACATTCTCCCAATTAAGGAGACTAATAGCTTTATACATAGCCTCATAATTATCCCGAGACTTAGAGCGACATGTTACAAATTTTGTATTATCATGTATCGATTGCTCACAGGATTTGCTAGGTAACACAGTAAATATCGGTAGATGATCCGAGATATCTGTACATAAAATGCCAGAGCACTCATTGCCTGTCAGTGTGTTACTAAAAATATTATCGATAAGCGTAGCTGAAAACATAGTAATTCTAGTAGGCATGTTAATCAAGGGACAAAAGGAAAGTGACAACATGTTATTAACAAAAGTTTGAGTACCAGTATGAGAGTCAGTATTTAAGATATTAATGTTAAAGTCCCCACAGATATAACACTTATTATTCTGCAAATTAAGTTTACTTAATATCTGCGATATTTCATCATTAAATAAGTGCAAATTAGCACCCGGAGATCTGTAGACAGCGCCTATTATGACTGCCAGATTAGAATGTGTAAAAATACGAGCAAAAACTGACTCCATTATTTCAGGAGACGAGACCTCAGACTCATTAATCAGTTCAAAACAAAGATTATCATTTATAAGGATAGCAACACCACCACTCTTACCCTCAGGACGAGATTTACAGATAGAGTTATAACCTGGGACAAAAATCTGGCTTTCTGTCTCAATGGAACTCCATGTTTCAGTGAGTACTATAATATCAAATTTTGTATTAAAAGCATCCAGAAATGACAGAAATGATGCACCATTTTTATTAAAACTTCTTATATTTAAGTGCAATAATTTAACGTTGGGAGACAGGGCATTTAGTTCAATATATTTATCAAATTGATCTTCATCAAAATATATAGTGGGATGTAACGTCAACTGCTCATAGTAATTCAAATCAGGATCACAATCGTCCCTAAGTGTTATAGAGACATCATTAACCAATGTAAACGGTTCAGTCGTCTGGATAACTTGTGCTATACGTGACAACTGTGGTGAAGAGAAAAGTTGAGTCAAATCATCAACACCGTTCATAACTGGCCCCAATAGCCTGTTACCAGATATATTGCTCAGGTCTTCCATCTGCATCAACTAAGAAAATTTTAATATAAACAACACTTGAGTAGGGCATCATAATACTCATCAATATTCTTCCCACATAAATCATAGTAGGCACAAGCCAATCAATCTTGATTAAATAAACCAATACGAAAGTAAGTAAAAGACCACACAAAATAATGCTCATGTAACTAAACAAACACAAAAGATCAATGCTGAAAAATAAAAAGGCAACAAAAATGTGTGCATACTTCACACCAAACAGAAACAGCACAAATGCACAAGTAATTGTGACATTTCCACAATCCTTACAAATAATTAAAGATAACATAGAAACCTGCGAAGAAAAAACAGCGCAGGAACAGTGCAAGAACCGTGGGATGGTCGGACATTTTTACAGCAGAACAATTGTATCCCGAATTCCATCAGGACTCAGAGTTGATCTGTCGAACCCAGCAAATCTGCCAAAACTCCAGAACCGTCAAAAGGTGTGCGAAGGTTCATTATGGCAGCCATTCACTGGCAAGACCCGGCGACGAAGGGAAAACAGCTCACAGAAACGACAGACGGTCGACGAGGAACATCATGAGAGAGGCGCGACAGGTTTGTTGTGGCAGCTTGCATTGATGAGGCCTGGCAACGTAAAAACTCAACTTCTGAATCCTCTGGAGAGTCGATGACGAAATAGAGTTCTGTGTTACACATTGGGCACACTTGTGAAGGGGTCCACTTTGATAATTTTCCCAGTATCGGCAGAGATTGCGTAAATTTTGCCATTCCATGACCATGACTCTTTAAACTTGGAGTCCTTATGGAGGCGTCCCAGAAGCTGAGCATTACAGAGTGTCAAGTCTTCAGAGATTTTTATTCCCGAGCCTTTAAGCTGGCGTCGGCTTCGCAACACCTGGTATCTGGCTTGGATTCCGGCGAAGGTGACCAGTACAATCGGAGGTCTCGCTCGCTCACGTCTTACTGGTATAAGTTGTAGCTGTACAATGTCAGCTGGCTGGATTGTAACAAGATTTAGCTTGTCATGACAGAATGTTATAAATGATTCTTTGGCATTCACATTATCAACTGGAAGCCCGCTAATACGTAGTTTGGCATAGCGAGACTCCTGGTCAAGATCATTATTTGCTCTTTTTAATTGCAAAATCTCAGCAGACAAGTGGTCGATTCTGGAGGATGCTGCCCTCATCAGTTCAGTCTCATGTAGCCTAGAATTTTCAAGACTATGATATTTTTGGTCCACGTCCAGCAACTTTTCTTCGATTTTGACGACACGAGTGTCATGGCAGGAGGAGAACTCATGAAAATCCTTCTGCAGTTGATCGTATCTATCGTTCATTTGCAGAAAATGGTCATTTAGTGATTTGGAAAACTGAATTTGCGCACGTTCCTGACCTTCTTCTATTAGCTTAGCCAAATCGGACCTTACCATATACATCGATTGTGTGATGGAGGACTGTATAAGTGATGTAATGTCAGACCTAGTTAGCTGATCACATTGATGAACAATGGAACTTAGGTCCTGAGAACCCGTGTCCTCCTTCCTCGACTTTTTTGAACTCCGGTCAGTCATTATGAGCAGGGAAGAATTGGCTGTGACAAATGTTAGCTAATAATATGACAGGTAATGAACTGACCATGTAATCTGACAGATGGTAGAAAAACAGCAAACCATCCGATGACCTCGACAGATATCGCAGAGTTCAATCCACACGGTCATACAGCTTGGTATCGCTTAAATTTCTGTTGTTCCGTATTTCACAACAACGACGTCCGTTTCATTGTTCAAGTAGTCAGTTCTTTGCAAGTACTTTAGCAGATACCAGGTGGAAGAAGTGCTCGATACGACAAAACCGTCTCTTTTAAACTCCTTTTAGACTTTCTGCAAACGGGAGAACTGACTGAGGCAAATATTTACCGAGAACATGACAGAAGATAAACTGACCAATGGCCTGACAGACGACAGTTAGTAGAAAATAGTAAACTTTCCGTTGACCTCGACAGACTCACCCAAGGTCAGTCCACGCGACCAGGTATCACACGACTAGGTAGGTATTGATTGATTTCGAACGTTTAATTTACGTTCCAGTTAAAACGTTCTCGTTAAACGTTAATTTTTCTGTGCTAACTTTGGTTTTATTTTTAATTTTTTCTTTCATATCGTTGAATTTCACAAACTCGCTTAGAATTAGCGAATATTCAACGTCTGAAATATTGTCGTCCACAAGAGCTTTTGAAATAAGGCTACTGATTGTGTTTAGTTTTGCTTCCGCTAACGTTTTAATCTTTTCGTGCTTTGTCAATTTCAGTGCAAGCTTCTTACTAACTTGTCCCCCGATTATAATTAACAATCCTACACCTACTGCCGTACCTGTTGCTATCGCTATGGCCGGAGTTGCAATTACAGTAGCCAGAGCTGCCAGACCCGAGCTGCTGAGCCCCATCACAGTTACTATTAGAGCGTTGTCGATTACGCTAATCATTCTTATGTTCCTACGATACTTTGTACTTAAGGCAGTCCTTTTATCGCGTTCTTGTTCGATTTCTTTTTGAATTTCGTTAATTTTTTTAAAACGATACGATTGCGCTGAATTTTCCATTTGTTTATATTCCATTATAACTATTAAGATTTTTAAATTTAAACGTGGTAATTAATGTAGCATAGCGAATCTTTTTCGTCAATGATAACTACGGAATCGGAATTGTTTTGAATAGTAATAACAATGTCTTCTACATCTTCGCAAATGGTTGAGTCTTGCAAGCTACATCTCTTTTCTTTAATCGCCTGTCTAAGCGTTACTAGACAGACTCCCCTAGTTAGTCGAACGCCAAATCCTAGCTCTTGCGAGACCGATGATCTGGGTTGAATTGTGATCGCTCCTTGTGCGAAAATCTCCCAACGCTGTGAGCCCGGTTGTCTTATAGCCCGATGCGTTACTTCTTTAGGCAACCAAAATACTGATTCTGGTCGAGTTCTAACTCTCCTCGGAGAATTGCGTTTTGTTATAAACTTGTGTATTGGCATACCGTATCCCGACATTTTATATATTATATATTTATATATTTTTTATAACCTTTACAGAATCATACCAAGTAGGGGTCCAAGGATTGGAATACTAGAAAGTACTTTTGAAATAGGATTGTCGTTTCCAAGAATCAATCCTGCACCATTGACAAATCCAGAACCTCTGCGCATGTACAGTCCTTCTCCTAGACCGTCTAATCCCGATCCTGACCATGGTTTCAGGTAAAGACCGGCTGCGTGAGGAACCATCTTGTAGCTTCTTCCTCCTTTCTTTATGTATAAAGCACCTCCATTAACACCCGATCCCATTATCTTACTTACTCCTGTACTAGCTAATCCGCTTAAAGCTCCAGTTGCAAGACTTGGCAGAACGCTAAAAAGAAGAAATTTTCCAGCTGTAGCTAGAAGTGGTAATAACGCTGGAAGAAAACCACCTTCGACTTTCATATTATGGTGTATTTGCGTTTTGCTCATTTTGAGCGCAGTACCCGTTCCATTCTGATATGCTTTCGCCATTTTATTAATTTGTGCTCGTGTAAGAGCTAAAACGTGCTCACCGGATAGATCTCCGTGAGTTAGTCTTATACTCGTTCCTGTCCCTGCTTCAACTGCGCGTTTAATTTTGTCCTTTTGTCCATCCGAAACATTAACTTTTGTATTCGTATATCGACTCATTTTATATATATAATTGAAATTAAAAACTTTAATACCACGATAATTAATTTTCACACTTCTCTATTACCAGCCTCGGCGGCTTAGAGTGTTTCCTGTTCTCTGTCCTCTGGTCCAGATTCCACGATTATAAATAAGTTTGCTGTTTCTCGGTTGGACTTTTGCAGTACCATAGTCTATATGACGTCTGGGGCATTTGGATGACTCGTCCTCGGGTGCATGGAATACTGTAGGATGTAGGACACGACCTGGCCTTATCGCTGACCTGCTAGGGGCGACAATCTTCAAAAAGAGGGTTTTGGACTGCGCACTCCAGAATCATTCCGACGTAATTTATCGCTCATTGGAGGAACTGTCGAGTCTTCAAGCACAAAGTGCCTTCACCTTGCTGCGGTCAAACTTTGGAGCGGCGAGGCGGATTTACGTGTCACCGATCAACCCCATACCGGAATCATCCAATACTAGAAACAACGGACAACCAGATGCGGAGCGGTCTGGAACAGTTTCTTAATGTCAAGCTCAACGATGTCCAGTGGAAGCAGGCAACTCTTCCTTTTGAGATGGCGGTCTGGAGATTAGACGGGTGTCGATGCTGACTTCTTCTGCATATTTAACGTCAGCTGGATCCACCAAGTAACTCGAGTCTACCATACTCGGATGTGAGAGCAGAAGAGACGAATATAAGAACCAGATTCTGGTGGCTCGCGGCTAGATACAGCCGGGGGGGGGGGGGGGAGAGTGGAGCCTACTGTCACTGGGCAGATTGTCTTGGACAGACCATCGACTGAGTAGGATAGAGGGAGGTCTGGATGTCATACATCGATCCATTTTACCGGGTGAAACTAGTAGCAGTGTCTTCGCCTCACTCTGGAGACTGGCTGTTGACCCTGCCTGTTTCATCTTGTGGCCTGTGTACCGATAATGAGGCCTTCCACATAGCGGTCACCCTAGCCTTAGTTTTAACCAATGTGCACCGCAACAGTGTCTTTGTGTTGAAAATTTGACCCAACAGGGCACCACGACTTAGTTTGCAAACTGTCAAGTGGACGATCTAGCACACACTTCGCCATGAATGACATCATCTAGAGATCGCGTCATACAGCATACATCCCTAGCTTGAAGGAGCCCACTGGCTTTCTTCGCATTGATGGCAAACGACGTGACGGAACCACACTTGTCCCATGGGGGGGGGGGGCAAATACCTCGCCTGGGGCGCAATGTCCACACGTGTGTAGCATCTTGTGTTCATTGGACATCGATAATAGCCGGTGGTGCAGCGGAGCTGGAAGCCCAGAGGAACAGGCAAGTCACTCAGGCCTCCCCTCATCGTTAGTTCAAGAATCGTTGTTATTCTTCGGATTGTATCTTAGAGCATGATGGATTATTTAAACCTCGAGAAAATAATAATAGTAATAATAATAATAATAATAATAATAATAATAACAATAATAATAATAATAATAATAATAATAATAATAATAATAATAATAATAATAATAATAATAATAATAATAATAATAATAATGATAAAATGATTATAGTTATTATTAATTATTATTACCTTTAATGAAAATATTATCATAGCTTTATTTTAATTTTTAGAACTGTAATAATTAGACTTATCTTTAGCGAATCTACCCACGACTTACAATCCATATTACCGACTCATAATAACTTTTTTTACTAAAACGCGATTCTTTCCAAATATACGCATTAAATTGTTTTGAATTTTTTTCTCCATTCCTTGTTCTGAACTAATCTATGAATATCCAGATTTTCTCTTTAAAATATCACTTAACAGCAAATATAACTATTTTAGGTGAGCACTTTAAAATTTAAGGTCCTCACGAGTAACGCGATTAATAACGACTTTTACTTTTATAACGAATATCTCCTCTTCCTAGACTTTCACCCACATTAAGGCGACATATCCGCCAGTTTACACGGACACCACGTTTAGATCCTCACGACTGTCGCCCTATTGGGGATTATAATACACCTATTATCCTGCTGAGTAGCCAATCGCGATGCAGAGGGCGTATTAAGCCGTGTCGACCAATTCATGAAATCCTTCCCTTATTATACTATTGAATATTAAGTAGGCTGGTCTCGTAATTCCTTTGGCGCTTTATTTGCGGAACGTCTCAACGACCGTCTCGATACTCCTAATTATAATACAACGGACAAAATTAGTCTCCTGTGGGTTTGAACATTGAGATAAAAACATTAAATCATCGCGTAGTATAAATACCAGAATTACATGCTTTCATTTTTTCAAGATTTCTAATGCAATATTTAGCGGAAACAAGATATTAAACACTGAATAAGAAGCACTAGTGAATGGCCTGTTTAACTTTACGTGTGCGCCATTGAGAAATAGTTAATAACAGGAAAAACTATGTGGACTATGAGAAATAGTGATTTTGCTTAAAGTGGCTTTAACATGAACGAATCGCGATTTTCTGTGTATAGATAACCTCTAGTATTACGCGCATAAATTGTCACTGTCGAATTTAAAAAAATTCTTACCCATAGGTCCTATATGGTTTATTTCCATATGACGACTTTCCGATGAGCCGTGTACCGATTAAAGCACACGTCGACCTAATATTGCTCTCAAAGAAGATAAGTTTGTTGCTTCTTATCTTTATGTTCACCGTTTCAAAAATACGATGAATGCTAGACATGTGAATTAGACAGCGCTGACAAAATATTCCATCAAACTGATACAGACTTAAAATTCTGAGTCATGATTAAATGCAATACAAATATTCGAATATTTCGGAACTAGAAGGTTTAATATAGCCTACTGTCTGGAAGATCAGTAAAGACCTTAAAGCCCTAGGTTTTAGGTTTGGCGGTTTCCCTCGTAGAATGAAGTGACCAACGACTGTAGGCGGTTCAAGTAAGCATCTGTCGGCCAATGGGCGTTGATTTCATTTTGGTTTACACATCTTACAAGCATAGGCTGCTGAATTTAATTATATGCATAGCCTAGGCAACATCGTCCGCTTTGTGGAATGGAGGCGAGGCGCAGGGACGGTCGGTCGATCGGTGGTAGCCCCCACCCTAGGCCCTTCACCCTCCCTCTGGCCCTCTAGCGGTCGGACGGATGGATGGAGATGCATCGCTAGGGCAGACTAGACCCGACAGGGCATACCCCGTACAGGCCCTACCTCGATCAATTGACCACTTGTATATATATAACCGAGCTGTGGGTCGACTAATTTGTGTATACGAAAGCCAGGTAAGCTGGCTAGAGGTCATACCTGTACTTCTAGAATGTATACAAGTTGTTCCAATTATCCAAATTTACCCCCCCATACACTCATATTACTATGGAGTTCATTGCTATGAAGATACTTACAGGGTTGAGAAACAAGTCTGTAGTTTCTATATGCGATTAGATTGCCATGAACAAATACGAACTTACTATTGTGGTAGATGGCGATCAAGAGGAAGCCATACGGGCATTTTTTGCTCACAACAACTGGAATTTTGAAAAAATTGGTAATTATGAAGACGATGCGTATATATATATATATATATATATATATATATATATATACTGAAATTGTATAAATTGTTTTGTGTGGTGAACCCTGTACAAGTAGGCCCTATTGTTCTTCAGGTAGCGCTATACGTGCGCAAATAAGATTGAACTAAGATTTATAAATATTAAATTAAATTGCATTTATTATCCTTGCAAATATTTAGCTCAAACCATGCTATAGAAATACATAGTAATAATAACATCAGCAATGTTAGTATAATGACAACTGATGTGAACAGCAGTAACAGCAGTAATGATAATAAATGGCCAATTAAAAATGTAATTATTAAAATTACCATGATTATTATTATTACGATATGTAATAAGACAATAAACATATGCATAACCCAGCTAAGCTGTCGTTCAAGTCAAGTCGAAAGAGCTAATTGTATGTTGATGACATTATAAATATATCTCCAACCAATCGAAACTGCCTTTGTTCCAATTGCAGAGTTGGAACCACCAAAGAGAAGAAAATCTTGTATGGATGCCGCTTCGAAGGAGGTCTTGGTCGCGTCCAATGGAAATAGTACAGAGTCAGAAATTGAGGCTCAAAACAGTCATGACATTCAAGTGTCAGCTGATCATTTGCAGCTGCAGGGTGAAAATCATCAATCGGAAGGCGCCTGTCCTCTTTGTTTTCTCTCTCCGTGCGTGGGTTCTGCATCTCCAGGTTGGCTTGGCGGAGGACAAGCAGCGCATGCAGCTAACAGTCCAATACGAAGAGTAATTTATGGAAAATATTGGAAGATCATTTGCAACTTGGGTGGGTGGACGAGCCCATTATATCTGGCCAAGAAACTAACGGAATCGAACGGTGTACTTCACATGCGGGAAATAATGCCAGATTGCGTAGTGCGAAAAGTGAGATCGTTGTATCCGAATCCAACAGGCACGCCTTACATGGGCCACAAGTGGGAGTAACATTGATACTTTGGATAATTCGCCGGACTTTGTTTAGACAGAGAGATTTTTATTGTACACTTACTTTCTGACATAAAGCAGACTTTTATCGATTGTGAGCTGCTTATGTACACCTGTCATAGCTATGATTCAATGTAACATAACATTCCCCCATTTTAAATTTATATAGCGCCTCTTCAAGATTCCTACTCAGAGGTGGATTTAAACCTGAATTGCCCTCAATTGCTCGGCGCCACACGAAAACCACGTTACGGAGACTAGGTTTTTCATAAGTGCTATGTCAAATCAATTTTGCAATGGCCACAGTCCCTTGTCCGTTCAATCTTCTTTTTTTCTTGCTTGGATTAGGACCTCGTTGAGGGGGGGTAAGCCACAGATTCATTTTTATACAGATTGGAGCATCTTGTTACAGATCGGATGCCCTTCGTGGCATCAACCACAGTTTTCCGCTGTGGACCTAGTCTTGGTGATGAACACATGCCCGCTAGGCAGAGGGTCATCAGGCTTATTTAAATTGAGTCATGTGCTCCCATGTCACAAGGCTGTTATTGGATATTTGCAGCTTTTAGTTGTCAAGCAAAATGCCACTCTTTTTCTACAGTGTGCCCTACTAGCCTTGCCGCTGTTGGTCCGCGACTGCTTATTCGTCAGATATAACCCTGCTTATTTCGCAGCTGACCTCTATTTCTAGAGGTCGTTCCACTATCCGCCACCTGTGGACGCGTGTGATAGCAGTCAGCTCTGCCACACATCAGCTCTGCCACACATCTCTCTGTCCTATGCCAGGCCAAAATCCGGGGAGGTCAAGCAGAGTAGACAGCAGAATGCTAAGGTGGTTATGTGTAATGACGGTTGATGGTTATGTAGCACTGATATGTTTGATTTTAGTGTATCATACAATATTGTCACAGCTCTTACGGTTATTCTACTGTGTAGGGTGCATTGCTTTCATTTGAAAAGCTCTCACTGTCTCCTAATTGGTCGTCATCGGATTCGTCCGAAGAGATTTCACTCTGGCAGGTCTCCTTATCTGCAGAAGTTTCTGTCACAGACTCCGATATTGCTTTAGATGCTGACCACACGGCAATGTACAAATTCCAAATGTTCTCAACAAATACGTAGGTCTTGCGCCGATACACTTTTTTCCCGATTTGGCGACGTGGGTTTTTCGAACGAACAGTCGTGCATATAGACGTGTATGGTCTGTCGACGTGTTCGTTCCAGTCCAAGACAGCCAGATTGCTCCGCAGCTCGTACATTAAATTCCCGTAGTGTATCCGTTTATCCAGATAGATCAGACAAACGTTATTAAAACTTTCCACATAAAATGTGTCGTGGCCTTTGACATAATCTTCAGCGTGCTTGTACACTACCAACGACCGAAGAAAGTCCTGGAGCATTGTAATTGCAGCCTCATTTGAAACAATTCGAACTTCAATCATATGCCCCGGCTCTTTGCAGTGGGAAGTTTCATGGCACTTGCTGTGGTTGTTCTGAAAATGAGGGATGCATGATTCTATGAGCTTACGCAGGGTTTGGGCAGGTAGCTCAACATCACTCGGTGGTTGACTTCAAATTCCTTCCGCTCGCTGTCTATTGTGGATGAGGAACTCCACTGAAAGGAGTGTTTTTTCGCACACTCCATATCCACCGACAGCACATGACCACTGTGTGTCCATGACTTCACTGAATACGGCGTCACACATGTGGATGAATGTTGTGAGATTGTGTCGATCAACTGGGCAATGCTGGAGCACTGCCCAACAAAATTCTCATGTGCAGTCTCCAAAGCTGTTGCTGGAGCTGCTGATATTGCTGCTGTGACAGATGCTGGATCAGTCAGTGAAGTTGATTCACTTACTTCTTCCGTGACTGAAGACATCGTGAGTGTCTGCTGCGGATGTTGAGTTGCAGAAGAGAGCTTATTGGTGTCAACATCCATTATGACTTTCACCAGAACTTCTCTCAAACTTTTTACTCCCAACGCCAAGCGAATGTCCTCACATTTTTGCTCAAATTTAAGTTTATCACTGTCGGTTGTAAAAGTTAATTCAAAATGTTTCCTTACAGAAACGTAAGGGTAGCTATAACTCTTGGTAGATCCATCAGACAACCGTTTTTTAAATGTTCGCATGTTGCCAACTGCAACACCTGAAGTCGGTGTCGTTGGTACAGCGTAGTCTCCATCCATCTTTGGAAATAGTTCGATATAATGATACTAATATATGTCCACTAACGAAATACAATGTTATACTACTATAAGGTCCACTACTGAAATAAGATAATAATATAATATACAGACACGAGATATAAGCTGTATCGACTATGCGATTTAAAATGGCTATGAAGTGAAGAAATTACGAAGCTCAACTCTGCTGCAGCGAAATTCAAACTAGAATGAGTACTGCAAACCAAGACTCAATTGTGAAAGGACATTTCCTAAGTTCATTTCCTAAGTTCATTAGCATAATTTGGCATGTGACCTAGTCTCTCTTCCTTAGGCTGTATATTAGCATCTGATACTGGTGCAAATTCTTAGAATATGAAATACAGCTTATTGTCTTTAGTGTTCCGGGTATAATAAGGCAACGGTGACAGCATCATTTATATACAGGTTTACGACCCAAAGCTCGGTTATATATACAAGTGGTCAATTGATCGGGGTAGGCCAGAGGGAGGGTGAAGGGCCTAGGGTGGGGGCTACCACCGATCGACCGACCGTCCCTGCGCCTCGCCTCCATTCCACAAAGCGGACGATGTTGCCTAGGCTATGCATATAATTAAATTCAGCAGCCTATGCTTGTAAGATGTGTAAACCAAAATGAAATCAACGCCCATTGGCCGACAGATGCTTACTTGAACCGCCTACAGTCGTTGGTCACTTCATTCTACGAGGGAAACCGCCAAACCTAAAACCTAGGGCTTTAAGTATGTTTACCTTATTGATCAAACTGCGCAGGAGTATTTACATAGGCCTACAGCCGTCGCGGAAGAACCACAAATCACATGGAAATTAAGCGCGGCCATAATTCAATGCAATTCACGTTGTTTGTTCGGCGCGGCCTTCATTAGCATAGGAATCGCAAGATATCACGACTAGGCCTTCATAGAAGTGTCGCCTTTGTCGCGGTTTGAAGACTCTTATTATTCTATAGCTGAGTTAATAACTTTAAGCTCACTATATCACGATTAGGGCTACACAATTTATGTAGACTAATAAGCATGCTGCGAAACCCACGTTGTTTCTATAGCGGGGACTTAATTAACATTGGAATGGTGAGAATGATTGATTGATAACGAACGATAACGATTAATACTAACTATACGGCCTATTTGTAGCGATATGAGACCCTTATAAATTCCAAAGCTGAGTAAATAATTTTAAACTCGTTGTTTGTCCAGCGCGGACTCTAGTAACATAGTTATGGCAGGCTATCGCGATTAAGTCTACATCAGTGTGTCACCTCAATCGCGATGTCACGACGTTTATTATTCAATAGCTGAGCTAATAATTTTAAAATCACGAAATCACGACTACGGTTACACAATCTGTCGACCTAATCGTGGTTTAAAGTAAGCATAATGTGATTGGAATCCGTGTTGTCTGTAAAACTCGGACTTCAGCAACATCGGAATGTGTCACGATTTCAGAGACACTATTATTTTTCCCAAGCTGAATAAATAATTTTAAGATCTCCAATTCCCGATTAGGGTTACAGCAGTGTAGGACATTATTCCCTGCACATAATGCCCGGACATTATCCTTCCGGACATTATCCCTTCCGGATAGAATCTCCCCCATGAGGACATAATCCCAGGCTAGGTAAATCGGACATTTACCCCCTGGACATATATCCCGGACAGTTACCTCCTGGACACTTTCCTCCCTCTACTAGGACATTTCCCCTCAATGCATCATACAAAAAGCTCTCTGTTTAAATGATCAAAACATGCATACATACATACATACGTACGTACATACATGCATACATACATATATACATACATACCAACACACATGCATACATAGATACATATATACACACATACTTCATATATGCATACATACATACATACATACATACATACATACATACATACATACATACATACATACATACATACATACATACATACATACATACATACATGCATGCACACATGCATGAATGCATACATACATACATACATACATACATACATACATACATACATACATACATACATACATACATACATACATACATACATACATGCATACATACATACATACATACATAGTTCCACAAAGGGGGAATTTGGCCGGGTGGAGGGTAACTGTCCGGCATTCCCCAGGCTAGGATATAATCACCTATATTTCCACATATAATATCAGGTAAACGGACACTTACTCCCCTGGACATTTTCCCTCCCGGACAATTTCCCCCCGGACAATTTCTTCCCCGGACAATTTCCCCCCATACTAGGACATTTTCCCCCCAGTGCAACATACACAAAACTTTCTGTTTTAATTATCAAAACATACATACATACATACGTACATGCATAAATGTATATATGTATACATACATGCATACATACATACATGCATGCATACATAGTTACATGCATACGTACATACATACATACATACATGTATACATACATGCATACATACATACATGCATACATACATACATGTATGTATGCATGTATGCATACATGCATACATACATGCATACATACATACTTACATACATACATACATGCATGCATACATACATATATACATACATACTTACATACATACTTACATGCAGGCATACATACATACATACATACATATATACATACATACTTACATGCATGCATACATACATGCATACATACATGCATACATAGATGCATATATACACATATACATACATACATACATACATACATACATACATACATACATACATACATACATACATACATAAATCCACAGAGGGGGGAATTTGTCCGGGGGGGAAATGACCTACCTAGATTCGGGGGGGAAAGTGTCCGGGGGAAACTGTCCGGCGGGGAAAGTGTCCGGGGGGGAAGTGTCCAGGGGGGAAACTGTCCGGCATAAACGGACACTTACCCCCTGGACATTTTCCTCCCCGGACAATTTCCCCCCGGACAATTTCGCCCCCGGACAATTTCCCCCCATACTAGGACATTTTCCCCGACAACTCTCACTCTGTTTTGTTGTAGTCGTACTTCTCAACTTGTGACATTAATACTGTTTTGGTGTAAAAAAATTGAAGTTAAGATCCGAATTATTCTGGGTGCGATGCACCCACTGAACTTTCTCTCTGGGTTCCCAAAGAGCTGGCGCCTATGCTTCAAGGCCTAATGTACAAGTCATCATCGGATGGATTTAATCCGTTAAGAATAAATTAAGAATTGTAACCTTATATAGCCTATATTAAGAAATAGTGGCGTATAGGCCTATAGGCCTACATATATTAGGCTACTTAAGCCTATTCCACAGACTTCGGCTTGGTTTTGGTATGAATTATTATAAGTTATAGATTTATATACTTCACATTTACTATAAACCTACCTATTCTCAGGGTTGCAAAATTTTTATATCACGACGTCGCCATTGGCATTTAGGTATGTATACAGTCTACAAAGCATGTCGACCTACTTACTAGTGACTCAAACAAACAAGCATGGTTTGCTTGTGCATTTTGAACTTCTACAAGTGGTTTTTGCTGAACGGCATACTATTCAACTATTCATCATTGATAAAAATTTTCCAGAACATATACAGGGTGGGCCATAAAAAAAGTAAACCCTACAGGTTTGCTAATATTTCGGCCAAAAGTAAGAACTGTCAAATCAAGTTTTACTGGCTTAAACGTAATTCATATATACGTAAAACAGCCAAATTTCACCAAAATATTTCAAACAGAACCAAAGTTATATCACTTTTACTGAGTCCACCCACTGTTTGTTGATGGTCCAAAAACATGTAGCGCAAGAAAAGTAAAAAAGCGATTTTATTAAGTCACATCTGAAATAATTGGTATCAAGCAGACGGCAGAAGGTTCACGACACGAAACGAGTGTTATTCACGGATGAGAAGAACTTCTATCTTAATCCACGAACGCAACCCAAACAATCGTATTTGGTCTAGCGGCAAGATGTCACACCTGATCGCTTGATCGCTGAACGCGAGAAGTTCGCTCCACATGTTATGGTATGGGCTGGTATTTTGGTGGCAAAGGTCGACTGGCAGACTGCATTTTGTTCATGAAAGACAAAGCTCAAATCTGCATATTACGTTTCTCCCCTGCTTCCAGAATTAATTTCAGATTGCAAGCGTCTGTTGCCAGCTGGATTCATCTTTCAACAAGACGGCGCACCAGCGCATACTGCTTGTCTCAAGTAAGATTGGCTCAATGTCAATTACCCTGGTTTCATTCAGAAGGACCAATGGCCCTCCTACTCTCCGTATTTGAACCCGCTGGATTATCACGTGTGGGGAGCTATGCTTGATAAATACCACAATCCGCGACCAAAGCCAAAAACGATAAGATAATTGAAGGTCGTGTTGAAGTTGATATGGAAAATTTACTTGTGGAACCTATCAACAAGGCCATCAAAAACTTTATAAAGAGACTCAGAACATGTGTGGTTACTTGTGGTGGACACATTGAACTCAAGTTGTGAAGCAATATCATGTCTGTCTGATACCAATTATTTGAGACGCGACTTAATAAATCGTCTTTTGTTACTTTTTGTTGCATTATATGTTTCTGGACCATCAAAAAAACAGTGAGTGGACTCAGTAAAAGTGATATAACTTTGTTCTATCTAAAATATTTTGGTCAAATTTGGCTGTTATACGTAAATATAAATTATTTTAAGCCTGTAAAATTCGATAAAAAAATTGCTTTTTGGCCGAAATATTAGCAAAAATCTGTAGGGATTACTTGTTTGGCCCACCCTGTATAATATCATGCTTTAATAAATTTTCTATAAAAAGGAAATTTTTGGGGTCCATAGAGTAGTGGTAACATCACTGGCGTGAAGAGCAAGAGGTAGCGGGATCGCTTCCCGCTACCCCCCAAATTTAGGTCCACTCAACCATTCATTCGCGAGATGGCGCGTTGCTAAAATGAGATTTAGGACGTGATGGGCGCCTTGTATGGCTGCCGTGTAGTTAAATTCGACTCCTGTAATAACTTATGATCATCCGTTCATACTGATTTGTAATCATACTGCGTCATTGTCAGTTTGAAGATATTAAACGAAGATAATTATTATTATTATTATATATTTCTACGATTTCAGGATAAATGTTTATGCCAAATCGCTATTAAACACAATGTGCAACATATTGGTTTTTAAAAAACTTAGAAGGAGCAAAAATATGCTATAATGGCTTACTATAATGGCCACAATAAAATCAAATGAATCACATTGAAAATATATAGCCTATAAATTGCATGATTTAAACAACGGAGAATTCTTATTAAGGAATGCCAAAAAATAATGTTTCCTACTAAAATCCAATTATGCAACCCTGAAAATATATACCCCGGTAAGTTAGGGCATAACCCGAAATCGCCTCGGACATTTGCCTCGGCCGAATATTGTAGTGTAGTAATCTCAGATAAGTTTATATACTTGTTCAAAACAAGGCATTGTATCTTTGTATCAGTTTAAAACTTTACATGCCTTGTCTTCCACGGAATGCCGGACAGTTTCCCCCCTGGACACTTTCTCCCCGGACACTTTCCCCGCCGGACAGTTTCCCCCGGACACTTTACCCCGAATCTAGGTAGGTCATTTTCCCCCCCGGACAAATTCTCCCCTCTGTGGATTTATGTATGTATGTATGTATGTATGTATGTATGTATGTATGCCTGCATGTAAGTATGTATGTAAGTATGTATGTATATATGTATGTATGCATGCATGTATGTATGTATGTAAGTATGTATGTATGCATGTATGTATGCATGTATGCATACATGCATACATACATGTATGTATGTATGCATGTATGTATGCATGTATGTATACATGTATGTATGTATGTATGTACGTATGCATGTAACTATGTATGCATGCATGTATGTATGTATGCATGTATGTATACATGTATACATTTATGCATGTACGTATGTATGTATGTATGTTTTGATCATTAAAACAGAAAGTTTTGTGTATGTTGCACTGGGGGAAAATGTCCTAGTATGGGGGGAAATTGTCCGGGGGGAAAATGTCCAGGGGGTAAGTGTCCGTTTACCGCCTTGTCTAACTTCATTTCCCCTAGATATTGCTTTGTTGTTAAATGATTATTCACTGCAATGTAATCTCCATAATTTCTCACCAGCACAAAAAAGTTGTATAGAAACCAGCTTTTTTCAACCGACGCTATATTAAATCTTAATTAAATCAGGGTAAGAGTAAACAGGTTGTTTTGGTAATATCAGATCAAAATGTCACGCTGGTACAACTTTAGTGTGCCTTATTGCTGAAACCACAATAAACCTGCAGCCCTCTTTTTTTAAACTGCGCATTTTCAGGTAATATATCATTCAAATGTGTAGACTTTACTTTGATAAGGAAAAAATTAAATTTCTCTTGTTCATTACTGTAATGAGGAATTTTCACCTTCAATTAAATAAAATTGCCTTAGTTTTCGGCAACATTAAAAAATTTCAAGTGACACACAGTACATAGAAACCTAATTCTCAACAATATTTCATAGTTTTCTAGGATGTCTAAAACTCCGTGGAAAGGCCCAAGAATAGGGAAATACTATGAATGCAAACAATCTTAGAAGTGACAAACATTTGTAAAACATCATGCATGATACATTATCTTCTATGCGTACTGATTTTACATAACCTTACGTACATGATTCCTTAAGGTACAAAACAACAAGCATAAAATATAAAAGTTATCAAGTTTGGGTTTTAAAATCTTGTATAGTTGCACACTTTAAAGATAAGATCGTGTGTCAAAGTCCAAGAACAAGATTTATAAATAAATATCCAAAGTGCTGACTCATTGTAACAATTGCTGCATTCTTCTATCAGCTAGTCATATTTCATTGGATTTGTCACTGATAATTTTGTGCATATTGCCTGCCATGGTTGTGTGAACTGTGGATGAAGTTCTTTAAACTATTCAATGTCCACATTTCCTTAAACAGTTAGCACAATCGAGCAAACTAAACTTGTTAAATGATAAAACAAATTGCAGGCTAGGAAAAATTTGAGGCATAACTAGGAACGGTGTAGTGAAATAACACATAAAACTGAAAGCAACTGAACATCATCCTCGATTTTGATTTTTTAAAGCCATTTTGGAGCTCATACATTTACTGGATGTGTTGGCTCCCTGAGTTTCTGACCCAGTGTAAATCAACACTTTACTCTTGTCCCGTATGCATCTTCATCATGAAAGTCATGTTGTAATGCCTGACTTGATATTCTTAAAAGCCTCAGACATTGGTTTTCTGCAATTGGTTTTGACAGATGCCAAATGTAATGGTTATTATCTTAAGTCTTGGCTAATGGTTGCAATTCACAAGACAATAGAATCGAGCTGCCTGCATTATGTCAAACCTGTATAAAGTTATTAGTTCAGTTTTCTTAGTCTTGCTAATAGGTTTGGCAATTTCCATCTTCTGGGATTCACAAACATCGCTTCTAGGATTTCCAAATGCCAGATGGTATTCAGTTCTGAATTCATCAGAACAAGTCATACTTGACATTCATATAGAATTTGTCTGAAACATGGCACATTGACTTTATTGGAGGCTCTGGTGGGAGGTATTTCAATCTAATTTGTTTTTGTCTGCTGTAATAGCAGCTTCGACACTGGAATTGTCAATATGTTGCTTGATTTTCACTTTTGATATGAAGGTACAGTCTGTGCTCCACGTCATTAATCTCTTTTCTATGTTGTCCCGCTGGAATCCAGTGCCTGGCCAGAATGTCGACTTACCACTGACCAACAGCTAAGATGGCACAAAATGTTGCATGGCAAACCGATATCCAGCTTTCGAATCTAAGCAAATAACAACATAAATTAAAAAAAACCCAATAATTTCCTCTGTTGAATTATCCATAAGCAAGAAAGTGACTTTTTAATTTATATATGTATGTATGTATGTATGTATGTATGTATGTATGTATGTATGTATGTATGTACTGTATGTATGTATCGGAACACTTCTACAGCACCCCTTAAGTAACTCACAAGAGTGCTCCGGCATGGTTAATTAGGAATCACTGAACAATTGTGTCTCAAGTAGAGCAAAAAACGTTTCCTAACATGTTAAAGATGCTAATGATTGTATGTCCAGTGGCAGATTGTCCCAGATCGAAGGACCCACAAAAGAAAAGGCGCACCCCAGCTCACGCCGACGTGCAAGAGGGTGGGACCATGAACATTCATATTATGCTTGCATACATGTAACATGTGCATGGAATATCTACTCAACCTCTCAAGAAAAAGTCAATATGCAAAAAAATAAAATCAGATGCATTTTGCCACAGTAGTCAAAGAAAACCATAAAGCAAAGAAAACCATAAAGCAATCAAACAATTTGTTATTTAAGATCGCATCTATTCGTTCATTCAGAAAATTTATACCTGTAGCTCCCCTTCAATATATCTACTCCATTATCTCCATACATTACAGAGCGAAAAGGTTCACTATCCTTCCAAAGATCTGGACAGTCAAGAAAGTAATATGTTGTCCTTAAGCTGCTGAAAAGCTTCTTGTGCATGCCGCCTTATAATGCCCCTTCAAGATATCTACATATCTAGCATCCCCTTCAAGATATAGTGTCTGAAGAATTTGAGGTGTCCAATTACATGACTAGAAAGGCAAAGAAATTAGTACAAGAGCAAGCTATTCTGTCGACTCTGAATCCCACAACAGGAAAGACACTACTGACACTGACAGTGAGTGATGTCAATGAATTTTATTATGACAATTCAATAAGTAGGCTGGTGCCAGGAAAGAAACATTACATATCAATTTTGGTCGTCAGAATAAGGCAGCATGCACAAAAGCATCTACTTTTGTGTAGTCTGAAAAAAGCTTTTCATCAGTTTAAGAACAAAATCCAGATATAATTTAATTCTCAAAGTTTGCTGAAATCAGACCAAAAGAGTGAATCCTAGAAACAGAAAGTGGGACACATGTGGCATGTGTGTGCACAATTCATCAGAACACAAAGTTGATGATGATAGGACCAATTATTGAGAATATTTATGAGGGAATGTTCAAGTATTATCGACATTGTATTGCAGTTATTCAGTGTAATCCCACTTGCATTGAATGCTTTCTTGGACAATGTGAATATTTCCCTGGGCTGGATTTACTTCATGAAACACTGGAATGCTTCTTTGATGAACAAATGGTTGATCAAATTCACTTCAAACAATGGACAGCAACTGATAGGTCAACAATGGAAATATAGATTCGGACTGCTTATGAGTTCCTGAGCTCAGTGATGCACTTGGTGCACTTCCCAAACTTCTACATCATGACTTCATATCAAAGCAGCAATCTGATTCCTTTTTGATTCTAAAGTAGCAAGTTGAACAATGGGTGACACAATTTAAGAAGACATAGATATTGAAGTTTGCACGTAAAATTATAGACAAAACAATTATGTCAAAAGAACCATTAGAGATCCCATTATGGTTTCTTCTTAGGATGTTCAGGACACTTCAGTGTTAAAGTGTGAATTTTTCAGATTTAAAGAAACTTGCGAAGGGGTCAAGGTCACGGTTAAAGTTCTTAATATTAAAATAATTATAGTATCAATATTAAACTTTTAAACAGTCGTTGTTAATCTCCCCAAATAGCTCATCCAAAGAGCTGAAGAATGACACCAAGAACACTTTCCTAGTTCTCATACAAGCTGAGATACAGGCGTCCAAATGTACAGGTCGAACGGGTCGGGTCAAAGTTCGTCAATCCGTATCTCATAATGTAATTGACCAAACAATTTCTACCTGGGTTCATACATGTCTTACGTGGTGCAACAGTGGGGAAAATTTCATGTAAATTTGAGTCGGTCATGTCAATATCGTTGGTTGAATTGACATGGAGTCACCCAAAACCAGTTATGCAACGCTGTCAGAAACAGAATTGAAACATGTATGCAAAAACACTTTAGAATTTGGTAGTGACGCAGTATGAAAGTAGACCCTAATGCACAGGAAGCAGCCACAAGATTGCAGTGTAAGAGTAGTCTGTGGCATGAATATCGAAAGGCCGTATTACTTTGTCATTGTTTCACGATGCTATGCATGCAGATATGTAAAATCCACCTAAAAAGTCTTCTTCAAAAGATAATGCATTGCAGCTTGCCATTGAAAAATGATGCTATGAGGTATGGTCCAGTGTCGGCCTTAGGGGCGTGCGAACCGTGTGGTCGCACGGGGCCCGCAACTTAAGGGGGCCCGAAAATGTCACAGAAAATTAACATGAACAAGACAGACACCTGGGGTGAAAATTGTCGGGGATTCAGCCCTTAGTGTTTATTAAGACCACACAGTTAAGTCTTCATTGCACACCTTATGGAATCGTTTCCAACCCCCTCAGTTGTGATAGTGTGATTACATGTGTATATATTTTAGCATTTTCTTTCACAATTCACTTTTTTGGTTACGAATAAAGTAATGCTTTGGTTTATTGTGAAATTTGTGACCATGTGAATTGGTTACTAATAAATTTGGTGATGTCATTACTTTAAGCAGTTTAAGCTTTCTATTGCCTTTTTTGAATTTTCTCATTTTGCAAAATACGGATAAAATATTCGGTTCCACGTGGATCAAACTCATCAAAGTCTAACCCCACAGTCTGTTTTTTACAATTCTCACACACTGAAGACACCCTAATAATAATATCTTGGTTTCGATTAAGTCTTCTCTTTTGTCAATTAAATAAAAGTCAGCTTCCTCTATATCTCAGAATTCTCGTGTAGAGTTAAATTTGACTTGTTGTACTTGTTAACAATCTACTAAAATAAAATGAATAACAATGAAAAATAATTTGACTTGTGTCCCTTCAAGGGCCCGTACAGTATACTCTGCACGGAGCCCGAAATATCCTAAGGCTGGCACTGTATGGTCTTGAAAGCGAGAATGCAGCAGTTCAGCAATAGGCCATACTTGGATAAGTTTTCTGCTGCACATGTCAATCTCAAAATTGAGACCTGTGGAATTTCAATTAATCCAAAATATCCATATCTGACTGGCATGTCACATGTTACTGTCATGGGATGTGCAACCTGGAAATAAAAAGTTTCTTTAAGTACAGCTTGAGCAGTAATAGCATGTCAATAAAGGATAGCACTTTTTTTCTTAATAAGCATAGCCAACAGTTATTACGGTGTAACACTTCTCTTAAACTGAAATATCATCACTACACAAGCGCAGGTTAAGTAGCAATTTCATTACTTGATGTGCTGACTTATTGTGTTACATATGTACATCAGCTTGTCTGCACATGGAACGGATCCGTTACAACGAGATTTTCTACAAAAATGTGCTGGTCACATCAGAATATTTTACACAAAATATGTAATATAGATTTAATGTACTGGCAGAAGGTTCAACACAATGTCAGACCCAAGCACAAACTATAAATGGAAAAAGCAAAGGTAGCACATCAACTACCACTGCCAAACACAGCATTAAATTAAAAACTGGTAGACAGCACTGTGCACTGTGCTTGTGGCTATCACAATAACTATGACAATATGATACCATTTTGCAAGGGCAGCCAAACTAAACGGTACCGCCTCCAGTGTTGGAATCTTCACTGCACCGAAGGGAAAATGGATCTGTCCAACATGTAGGGAAAACAAACAGCTGATTACACTGGTACACTGGTAATTTTTGAAGTGCTGTTACATGCAAACGAAAATTAAAGGAAGAATATTATGTCTTTAGACCAAAATGACTAGACACCTATATTTCTCTTTTATACTATGATGCTGCTTAGTACATGGACAGTGAATTTAAAAAAAAATTTAACTTGTTTCAAGACAGTTCCTTTCTTGGTGTGCAAAGGTGTTTAAAATTTTGTATTAAGCTTCACGGTATGGAACGATTAATGTTCACGATGGCTTAAGCTATTTTTACGAATTTCTCTATAGTGTCATAGTGCTTTGACCTTAATTTCTTCTTTAACAGATGTAGGTAAGTAAGTAAGCCATTTATTGACACAACATCAACACAGTAATATCACAATAACAACAGTGAGTACAAACTCAGAAAACTTCCATTAATGATGCAATGGTCAAAAGGTCAATCCAAAAGGGTCATCTTGACCGGTGAGGCTGGATTGCCCCTTTACTGAATAATATCTGGCAGTAGTAACAGTGCAGAAATCAAACGCACTGAGTAAGTGTATAGTACAAAACACTGTAACGAATTAAACATGACATAAACAAACATTAAACACTAAACATAGTGTGAGTTTTCAAACACAGGAATCAAACAGACAACGTTTTTCTTATAATAGGGTAGTTTAATACACCAAGATCAAATACTGTTTAAGCTTATTTTAAAACAGGTTAAGGGTGAGTAGACGTGTAACATAATTTGGAAGACTGTTCCATGTTGAAGGGCCAGAACATTTTATCGAGAATAATTTCATCCTAGTATGTGCAATATCAGTGCGATAATTTAACAAAGTTCTAGTGTAATGATCATGCACAGCGTTTCCCTGACGAAAATAACCACCAAACGAACTAGGTAACAATCTGTGATAATAGCAAAACATGAATAAACCTATTTGAAACTTATTTATATCTGCTAATCGAAGTATATTATACGATGGAAAAATAAGTTTAGTACTGATACACAAATGCAATACGAAATCTCCAAGTTTTATATAGGCTATTCAAATAGCGAACGGATGGGTTTGGCCAGAAGCAGAGGATGTGGGGGACGGCAGTGGAAGGGTTTTTATGAATTAGTAAACACCATAGACAACCACAACTCCAAATACACCTAAAAGTTACAGTAATGCTGTCTCTCAAATTACCTCATTATGGATCAATGTTTATAATCTTTGTTTTGTAACATGCAGCTTATCTAGAGTATAAAGAGTTACTTAAGTACTGATTGTAATGTGAAATGATACCGGTACTCTATTGAAAAACAAAGCAATGTTCAGTGCTCAATTAGCCATTCAGTCACGGTCACAAATGCATCAGTCCCTCACTCCCTCACACAGCTACATCACTCATTAACACAGGCCTAACATAGGCCTAATACGTTATACATTATTTTTAAATCGACAGGTGGGCAATATTCACTCAGTCTGAAAATAATTTGAGCAATAAATTCAAATAATTATGTTAAGAAACAGACATTTTGTGCTTTCAGTTCACATACACTGGAGTAAGTTCACATTCAATTACCATGTACAAATATGTAATACTGATTGGAAGTTAGAAAAATAAGGTTACCAGACATACATTAATAGGTGTAGGCCTAGCCGCCATAGCTGGAGAGAAACAACAGATACACAGAAACAAAACAGTGAAATTCTGGTAACAGACTATACAGCCGCTTTTGAAACAGAGTAGTAAGAGTGTGCACTCTGCACTAACCTGCATGACAGATAATTAGAAATCTCCAGAGTAACAGATTTACTATTGCCGTGACTGCTCGAAACTTTCAGTTTAATGCTCAGATCAGACAGTATAGCTTTCTCATCCCTTGACAACGGCGATACACTAGGCCTTAACGAATTTCTTCACACTTTCCTTAGCCTGCTGCCGCCTGAACTTTAATTTTTTACTACTACCACACTGATGGTATGCCATCGCAAGAAAGTTTGGTAATGTTTGTCTTTAGCGTCCGAAATTATTTACATTGCATGAGCGATGAAAACGTTTCACAGTTAAACTCAAACAAGAAGTTGGAAGATTGATGAAAATATTCACGAAACTAGAGGCTGGATAATTGATTAAAATATAACTGCAACTAGAAGTTGGAGGAACGAATAATTTCGGACGCGAAAGACAAACATTACCGAAAGTTTATTGTAAACAATACGCAGTTAGCAATAATCCAACTCACTTTTAAGTTTTAGCTGTAATTTTTTCATCAACAGCAACCATAGATATATAAACCATCCGACACACCATAGAATATTTAACATTGAATATATACCGAAGGTAGAACAGCAACCATAGATTTAATAATATACGCAACATAGGACAGCCTGGACCCAAATATAGACGATTAGACGGCCATGTTAATGTGCCAGCACTCGCTGCTCATTGCACACTAAGTTCAAACTAGCAAGCTAGCGTGGAAACTTTATAATCACAACTGTGTACATGTTCTAGCCGAACTTTTCTCCGGCGGCTAGCCGTGAAATAAATGTCGGCGGTTTTTTGGGTAAGCCGCAAAATTTCCGGCGGTTTTTCGGCTTGCAGACAATATTTCGGCTCGGCGGCTAACGGCGGCGGCTTAGGGGTATAGCCATGGCTGTCCCACCCCTCTGGATCAAACTCCACCAGTACTGCGAGAAATTTCAGATCCATCCTACGAACTCATCAAAACCTCACCACTTGCTGTTTCTCCACAGGTCTTGCACTCAAAACTGAAAACACTGCTCTTTCACAAAAGAATCCCGATTCCCTCCCGCCCTCCTCCCTCCCTCCCTCCCTCGCCGTTTGTACCCTAAAGGGCCTAAACACCACCCTCCTTAGCCGTCTTACTATTTACCTGACTGACTCCTCTGGATCTTGACCTGGAACCGATTCGACCCCCTCCCGCCTATCGATTTTGATTTGACTAAGCGCCTGTGAATAAGCTGGTTCCCGCGACTTCGCCTTTTTTGGGCGCTGTAGAATCTCGAGATTACGATTACGATTACGATTCATTCATATCTGCGCTGTTTTCCTTTATTATGAAAGGTAAAAATGGCTGTTTTTCGTGGAAGAGGATAACTGTTTTATTGGCGTCTTTTGAAAAACCTTTTGACTTGACGCAGCGCTCTTAAAATTATCTGGTGTCCTGCGCCTAGCTTCTATATAGCGCGTTAGCAATTTTGAGTTAACGAATACGAAACAATTTAGAAATATAAAATGATCAACAGATGGCACATCTGTTGATCATTTTATACATCCAGCTTCTTGGTACACTATTTAAATTAATTCCGGAAGTTGTAAAAATTTTAAGAAATACAAAAGTCTGACATTGTAAGAGTATTTCCGTTTCATTTTACGCAGAATGTATGGTCGTTTAATTAAAATAAGAGTGCCCATTTATTTTGAATTTTTTTGCAAGTAGAAAGTCATCTGTCTATTTATTTCGTAATGACGCCAGCAATATTTCTGTATAAGCGCACAATGGGAATTGTGACGTGTATAATAAATTTATATACAATTTAAATGACTACTACGTCAAAATATGAACACATAACCTCTGTGCCTTATTCTTTGCTTTGGACTCTTGTTCAGCAATGTTGATTGGTTTCAAATTGCAGCATATGCATGTTGAGCTGACAGATGCTGCTTGTCACGTAGGCGTTGTTCGCAATTCTGGCATGTCTCTAACTGACCGTGTAAATGGTATTTGTAATTCATCACATATGTACCGGCACACTCATGACATACACAGAATTAGGCCTATGTCTTAAAGGGTATCTCTGGCAGACCCATTCATATCCAGTCACGTAGATTACTATAGCTTACTTTTAACAGTAACAATGAGTCTGTTCTGAACTCTTTGGAGAGAGCCTTGGCTAATACATCAAAATATGAACATATAACCTCTATGCTTAAAGCTTTGCTTTGAACTCTTGTTCAGCAGATGATTGGTTTCAAATTACAAGTCATAGTTGATAAAACTTTGAACTCTGGAGTTTTGTAGACGTGGGCCAGAGGAGCTGAGATTTGACAGGGTTTGACACCTTGACCTAATGCCATCTGAGCACTGTTAAAATCACTTGTTAAATGTCTTGGAATTCATTTGCCAAAGATGCACATAACATTTAGGATCATCAACATAAAGGCGAGTATATATGTGTAAAGTGCATTATGTGCATGTGTTTACGTATTTATAAGTGTATGCGCATGCCCGAGGGGCTTGGTATTAACTTCGGTAACTTCACCATTCGAGAACTAACTATACTGACTTTTGCTGACTGCACTTGTAGCTGTCAGCATCATATCAACATATGGTGTGGGTCGGTTTACCAGCATTATAGGTTTATGCATATCTAATAGAAGGAATTCCATTGGTTACAGTGTATTAGGTTTACATTCATAATGCTCATTTATAATGGTCTTGCACAATGTGTTCCATCTTATCTCAAAGCACACCTGCCTGAAGATTTCTCCATGGTGCTGCACAAACTGACATACTGTCCTGTTGGCGCAAACTTCCATGATCCAGTTTAGAAGCTTGTTGTGGTTGGTATGTCTAAGATCTTGTTAAAATAGGTGACCATGAAGAGACGAGATCTTGTTGGCTTCCTTTGTTTCTTTTCTGTAAACGCTTGAAAACCATTCCATTTGGGTATGTTGTTGTCATGCATTAGAGCTCCAATGATGAGTGTCTGTGAAGTGGCACTATATAAATTTGTGACTGTATTTATAATAGGATACATATATGATATATACATATGTATGTGCATGTACGCATACATGTATGATTGGGGGTAATTTGAATGCAAATCTGAAAGTTAAAATGTAGCATTTCATGTTTCAGCAGACTGACTTTGTTGTCATTCAGGTCCAAACTAAAAAAATTATAACTTTCTAATCTTATTATCCACCATCATAGTCCAATTTCTGGTTATCCAGAGCCCTGTGGTTTTCTTTTGTGAGATTTGTTTGACAGTCATATTAAGGAAAATAATATAATTGCTGAATTTTTTAAATTTTGAAATTTCTCCAAGAAATTTTTGTTGTGATGGCCCTCATTCTCAAGAGCTGTACACCCAAGCAAAGTATCTCAAACTGTTCATGTCTATTGTTGAAGGCGCTCCATATTGTGATTTACACAGACAGTTGGAAGCAGTCTTTGGCTTGTGTTACTTACCCTTATCATAATCATTGTGTTCATGTTTGTGCAGAATTGTACCTCAGCCTAATTATTCCTGAGACTCGGTACCACATTCCTTAGGAATTACTATTGATACATGGAAGCAAGTGTATATGCTTCACAATTCCCTCTTTCCATTTTTATCTTTTATATAATCAAAACCAAGGGTGCCTACATGTTCTAATAGTCATAGAACCAGGGAAGTGCTTTTATTTGAGGTAAACTTTTAGGTAAACTTTTATTGTAACCAATTTTTTATCCTATTTGAAGACAATGGACTCAAGTTTCATAACTCTTATAAAGAATTCTGAATCATACCAATATGGAGCTCAGCAAATTTATTCTTCATTTTTGATGCAGCTAATTTTAAAATCTATTAATGAATTTCCGTGGTACATCTTTGAGCTCACTCAATTTGGTCCTGGATTCTGCTGTCAGCAATTTTTATGTAATTAACAGAAAATCTTATTGATTCTCAGAGAGCGAGTTTAAGTGTAGCATCATACTCTTGAGTGTTAGTGATTTCAGTGCTGGCACTCAAACATGCCACAGCAATCCAACAGCATGCTATGCTGTTTAGTCTACACTTTACATAGGTGCACTTTGACTGATCTAAAGGGTTGGAGGTTTGAGCTTGCAAATGAGGTGCAAATTAATGTAAAGTTAATGTATAATATTATAATAATCTTGTGTTTTTAGAGTAGACATTAATTGCAGGCCGTATCATAAAAGATGGTCTAATTAAAAATGAAACTCAAGGTTGCAGTATTCAAGACATGAACACATATCCATAGCTACTGAGTTACTTTGGGCAGCACCAATTACCAATACCCTTCCATAATAGCTTAGAATTAGCATCTTTCCATGTTAGTCAGCTATTTCCAGTGTTGTATCATTTACATTGGAATGTAAGTCAGTTATAATTATGGAAATCTAAATCAGTTATAATTGCAATTACATGCTTGTAAATGTAATTGAAATACAATTACAAGTACTTGATGTCGAAATAATTGAATTACAATTTACAATTTGATTGTAATTCATTTGCCAATTACTTTATTATTCCAACTCTGACTGCAGGCAGGGGCGTCTATCCACCCTAAGTCATTGGAGCAACTTCCCCCATTTCTTGGATGTAGACGCCTCTGGCTGCAGGTTCTTTGGTTCTGGAGCGCAAGGTGATGTGGTTGTCCAGCTGGCTCAAACTTCCACGGAACAGTATATAAGCTGTGTTTGGCTTTTCATTTTTTTAAGAAATAAACTGCCAACTGGTCAGATCTTGTTGGCTTTGTTGGCTTTCCTAGCCTCTATTCCATAAGCGCATGACAAACATTCTATTTCATTTTATGGGTTTGTGTAGTCTGGCTTTCAGTGCCTATGAAGTGTTTATCTGAAGTGGCACTATATGAATTTGTGATCACTTTTACATTACAAATATTTACAAATGTTTGCATACATATATATGTGGAGGTAATTTGAATGTAAATTTGAAAGCTAACATGACATAATATATTTTATTGATCCAACTCAAAAGTACATAATTTGTAACAGATTGGTCTGGGTAACAGTTCCCAGATTACTAGAGAAAAAGAAATATATAAAATTAAACAAATGCAGAATACAATACCTGGGTCAAAGTACACATAAGTCCAAAGTTCACGTGAAATCTGACAGGCCCAGGAGTAAACTGCCTATAGTGCCACACTCATAAAGGAGTGCCTTTGAATATAAAGTAATAAAAAAATCAATTCGGATAGAAAGCTAGAAAAGTAACATCTCATGGCTCAGCTGACTGATTTTTGACATTCACCAAACTCCTAAATCCAAATTTTCAAACCTCATGAACCACCATCATAGCTCTCCTTCTGGTCGTTCAGATCCCTAGGTGTAACCTATTTGATATTGATTTTTTTGTCGTATTAAGCCATTAGAAATAGAAAGTAATTATTTAATTATGTTACTTTTGATTGTTTAACAAAGTTATGTTGCAACGACTTACATTCTCAAAAGTTGTAAACTCAAGCAACCAGCTATTTTAGGTTATAGGGAAAGTGTTGAGTCTAGGATGACTATGAAGTTGGGTGACACAAGTGTCCAAGACACATTGGGGTAGTGTGGTGTATGACTGTTCTTGGTGGAAGTTTTGTGTAGTTAAGGAGGCCTTAGAGTTGTCTAGTCTTGTCAGAATTATACTAAAGTATAAATGTTTGTAAGAAAACTAAATCCATTTGAGAACAAAGCAAAAAGCCTTTGAGATGAAAGAAAACGTTCAAAGCAATTGCAGCAATTTTGGACGTTTGGATGAGTACCAAGTCAAGCGTGTGTAATAGTCTGCAGTTTGCCAGCTCGAATGGATGTTAAATGAATATAAATTATACAATTTGAACAAAAGCAGGCAGTGAAGAGGCAGAATTACAGATTGAGAGGTCAGTAAACTTTTGGCATAGATATTTAGAAGGGCTGTAGGACAAAATCCCCTGGACGTAATCCCCCGGGACATAATCCCTCAGACATTACCCCCGGGCATAATCCCTAGATTTTGGGTAGGACATAGTCTTGGACAAAAACCCTTCTTTGTACAATTAACCTATTTCTACATTTAGCTGATAAGCTTGACTTTCGCAGTTTTTGTTCATTGAGTCAGCCTGTTAATTTTGTAAAGGTATAGACTAATGACTTTTTAATGTCATTCAGTTATAAAATTAAGACTTCTTGTTAGTGTCATTTAGGTACAAAGTTAAGACTTGTTAATGTCGTTTAGGTCTTAAGACTTCTTAATGTCATTAAGTTCTAAAGTTAAATTTATACTGAATGATCTTCTTGACCGTTCGTAGATTGGTATGCCAATTTTTTTACAGCTTTCAGAAAAACTTGTATAATAAACATTTCCATTGGTTTGTACTCTTAGGCTAATTGTTAGAATTATACATATTGAAAATATATTCTTCTAGAATATGTTACTAGAATTAAACAAATTGAAATTCAATTCCTATAGATGTTATTGGATGTAATGTATAATTTAGCCACCTTACTTGGCTGAGTTTGAGGTGATTATATCCTAGCCCTGGGGAATTATGTCCTATCCTGTGTATTATGTCCAGAGGGATTATGTTCGTGCACCACCAGAAGAGCTTAGAATTTGCAGTGTTTGACATCAACATTATGTGCAGTTGTAAAATCACTTGCTATCCTATCTGACCTCATTGAATCAAAAATGAATACAGATTTTCAGCGTAAGAACAAGGATGTGTGTAATGTGCATATTATGCATGGGTGTATGTGTGTGGATAGCTTTGTATGCCTGTATGTATTTGTGAGGGGTAGAATAGCATTCTCTTAACTGTCAACATACAGAAACGCCTCTGATAGGTTACACTGAGAGAGGCGCTTTAGAAATCTTAACATGCACTACAATATAATAACTGTGTTTAATTCTGCCAATTACATGGTGCCTCTCGGCATCGTATCAGCAAAATTTTATGCTGCCACCCGGCTGATCGACAGCATGCCTCGATTTGGGTACAAATCCACTTTTGCATAGAAAGAACTGCTTTGGTTACAATGTATGGAGTTGACTTTTATAATGCTCATGCATAATTGTCTTGCAGGGTGTACTCCATCTTATCTTGAAGAATTATGTCTGTCTGGCCCAATGCCCTATTGGCGCAAGCTTTCACGGTCCAGTGTAGAAGAACCTTGGGTTTACCTTTGTGAAATTGGTTTGATAGTCATATTAGAGGAAAAATAATTGCTTCACTTTTGATTTTTCTACAAGAATTTTTGTTGCAACGACCCTCATTCTCAACGACTGTACCCAAGCAAAGCATCTACCACTGCTAATGTCTACTGTCTAAGGAGCTTCTTAAATGTCCTGCATTCCATAGAACCAGAGTAGTGCTTTTATAGGAGGTAAACTTTGAGGTTGGTCTTTATTGAAAACACTTTTGATGCTCGTTGAAGATTGTAGACTCAAGTTTCATCACTCTTTTAAGCAAATTTGAAGCATTTGGAGCTCAGATACAGTAATGTATTCTTCATATGTATGCACCTTAGCATTAAATCTAGGAATGAATTTAAGTGATACATCTTTAAGATCACTCAGCGAGGTCCTGGATTCTGTTGCCAGCAACTTTTATGCATTTGTGGCTCTGAACTTACCAGTGGTAACGTAAGTTCGGCGCCTTGTGACCGGATGGTTGCAGGTTCGAATCCCACTCTAGCCGCTGCGTACGGACCTTGGGCAAGTCCTTCACTCGCAATTGCTCGTGGCGCTTCGGCGTGAAAATTCCGGCACAGTATCAAATGCTGTAGTCTGGAGCGCCTCTGAGTAGTAGTTGACTTCGAGAGGTGCTATAGAAATGGTCGTAGGACACTTACCCCCTGGACCTATTCCCGGACATTTTCCCCGGAGAGTTACCCTGGACACTATCCTCCCCCATTCTGAGTCGGTCATTTTTCCCCCGGACAAATTCCCCCTCTGTGGATTTGTGTATGTATGCATGTCTGTATGCATGTATATCTGTTTGTATGTATGTATATATGCATGTATGCATGCATTCTCTATGTATGCATGCATGTATGTATGTATGTATGTATGTATGCATGTATGTATGTCTTTCTTCTCTGCTCTTAAGACTGTTCTCTTTCGACGAGGTTGGGCTGGGAGCGCCTCTGAATAGTTGCCTTGAAGAGCGCGCTATATAAATGTCTAGTTTATTGATTGATTGATTGATTGATTGCATGCATGTATGTATGCGTGTATGTATGTAATACTATGTATGTATACACTTATGCATGTACGTATGTATGTATATATGTATGGATATATGCATGTTGTATGTATGTATGTTTTGATCATTTAAACAGAGAGCTTTTTGTATGTTTGTATGCATTTTTCTTAGAAACAGAAAACATTTTGTATGTTGCATTGAGGGGGAAATGTCCTAGTAAGGGGGAAAGTGTCCGGAATTAACTGTACGGGGTGAATATGTCCAGGGGGTAAATGTCCGTTCACCTATAGAAATAATATTTATCCGGAATAATAATAAAATAAATTTAACAGAAAATCTGAGTGATTGTGACAGAGCGAGTATAAGTGTACTGTGCAGGTTTAAGAACTGTGTGTTCTAAGACGTTGTGTAATGTAACTAACATACCTCTCGAAAAGCTCTTTGTAATCGAGCCATCATTCTGCCTCGTTTTGCTGTCCTAGTATGGGGGGGAAAGTGTCCGGGGGGAAACTGTCCGGCGGGGAAAGTGTCCGGGGGGAAAGTGTCCAGGGGGGAAACTGTCCGGCATTCATCTTCTTGGTAAACGGACACTTACCCCCTGGACATTTTCCCCCGGACAATTTCCCCCCGGACAATTTCCCCCGGACAATTTCCCTTCCATACTAGGACATTTTCCCCCCCAGTGCAACATACACAAAACTTTCTGTTTTAATGATCAAAACATACATACATACATACGTACATGCATAAATGTATACATGTATACATACATGCATACATACATACATGCATGCATACATAGTTACATGCATACGTACATACATACATACATACATGTATACATACATGCAAACATACATACATGCATACATACATACATGTATGTATGCATGTATGCATACATGCATACATACATGCATACATACATACTTACATACATACATACATGCATGCATACATACATATATACATACATACTTACATACATACTTACATGCAGGCATACATACATATATACATACATATATACATACATACTTACATGCATGCATACATACATGCATACATACATGCATACATTCAATTCAATAATAATTCAATAACTTTATTGTATCAACTGACAATCAGTAACAAACATATTTACAGGTAACAAGAAAAATTATTCAATTATTAGAGCATCCGTATACACTCCGAAGACTTTGTGCAAGACCAGAATAATCCTCAATTGCATACTCGGTACTAATAATCAGTTTAACATGATGAGGATAACAAATAGGATGCAGTATACATTTAAATTTCTATGACCGAGATTTTTTTTATTTGCTAATTTTAGACAGAGCTACATTTGCCAGGAGAGACAAAGGGCGACCCCAAAGGGACCAAAGTCCCGCTAGACGGGGATACCCAAGCTATGACATGTACAAGATATGTAGATGGTTCTTAAACAGAGATCTAAGCAAAAACAAGAAAATAAACTGAAAGTTTGTACATCTTTTATGTATTGACTGAAGTTGATTAGGATAAAGATGCGCTAGTTACCCTTAACTATACTTAACTAGTCTTAACTATCGGGCGCTGGGTGGCCCCCCCCCCCCACCAGACCCAGATACATTTTTTACTGTAGGCCTACTAGATTAAGTCGCTGCACTAGAAGATGTTGCTAAGAGAAACTCCTTCAAAAGAATCCTAAACTGTCTCCTACTTTGTGCTGTCTTAATATGTAGTGGAATAGAATTCCAGATCTGCGGTCCCAGTGCTTTAATATTAAAAGCTCTAAGATTCGTGCGAACTTTTATGGGTCTATATAGTTGTGCTCCCCTTGTGAGATATGTGTGGGTCATCGATGCTTTAGCGAAGTAATTAGCATAAGACATAGGCAGCATAGCATGCTCGAAGCGATAGAATAGTTCTGCTATTTGATAGTTTCTGATTTGAATGATGTTTAACAACTTCAGCTTAGTAAAGATAATGTGAGATGAGGCTCTGTATTCCACTCCAGCAATCATTTTTATGGCTTTTCTTTGTAAAGTGTTCAGTTTTTGTAAACGAGACGGATAATTGGATGCCCATATGAAATTACAGTAGGATAAGTAGGGGTATATTAATGTAAAGTATAAACTTTTTCTGATGTCTTGAGGGAGTAAATAGGCTATTCTTGAGAGTATACCTGTGTTCTTTGCAATTTTCAACGAAATATAGTCTAAATGTGCTTTCCAATTAAGGTGTTGGTCTATAAAGACTCCCAGGAACTTAGTATTCTCCACTTGTGTAATCGGATGGTCATTAAGATGGAATAGCCAGTTTACGGGTTTGATTTTCCTATGTGATTTGAAAATGATTAAATTTGTTTTGTCAGTATTGAGTGTAAGTTTGTTCGCATGAAACCAGTCATTCACCTTCCTTAACTCTCGATTCACTGTTTCCATGAGAATTTCATACGAGGAATTTGAGTATACTAAGCTCGTATCATCTGCGAACAGTATACAATATAGGGCAGTGGAGACAGATGCTAGATCATTAATATAAATTAAAAAGAGGATTGGCCCAAGATTGGAGCCTTGGGGGACTCCGAAGGCAATGTCACCCAAACCCGAAATGGCACCCTTACATTCAACACTTTGCTTACGATTATCTAAGTAACTCTGAAACCATTTTAACTGTATTCCCCTGATCCCGTAGTGGCTTAGTTTTTTTAGTAGTATTTTATGACTTACGGTGTCGAAAGCCTTGGCAAGGTCCAAAAACACCCCCACAGAATATTCATTATTATCGATAGATTTGGATATTATTTCTTCCATATCCAAGAGTGCCATGAATGTCGAGTGACCCGCTTGAAAGCCATGTTGGGATGGATGTATCATGTTAGTTTTTTTAATATACGAGATTAATCTATCGTACATAACCTTTTCGAAAAATTTTGCAAATAATGGCAGGATCGAAATAGGCCTATAATTTGTAATATCCTCTTTGTTCCCTTTTTTAAGTATAGGCACTACTTTCGCCATTTTCAGAGATTCCGGTACTATTCCGTTCTGTAGAGAACTATTTATAATTTCAGAAAGAGGAAGAGTAACTAGATGGATAAGTTGTAGTCCGACATAAGGATCAATGTCATCTAGTCCTTTGGAGTGGTTTTTTTTTAGAGTTTTGCCTATTCTCAGTAATTCCTCTGGCGTAGTTAGGATCAGCCCCATGGAGTTCAAGTTAGGCTTCGGTAAGTACTCTTTGTACGAGGTTTGGGTGACAGGTACTTCATTAGCTAACATCCTAGGCAGATTAAGGAAGTAATCATTGAATTGATTTGCTATTGCTCCAGGATCCTCAATTCTGTTTTCACCAATCATCAGTGCATTTATTTTCATATTTCTCGCGTTCAGCTGCATTGCCGAACGAATAACTTTCCAAGTAGACTTAATGTCATTATGAGATTTTTCAAATTCAGTCTTATAGTAGTTCTTTTCTGTGAGTATTCTTAGTGACTTAAATTTATTTCTATAAGACGTAAAAATCTTTTTATTTTCCGCGGTTGGGTTTTTTATATACTTAGTATATAATAAGTTTTTTCTTTTACAAGACTTCAAAAGTCCAGGCGTCATCCAGACGTTCCTAGTTTTTTTCATTTTATCGCTCTTCTTATGTTGAATTGGAAATGTCTCGGAGTAAAGCTTCTTGTAAATGGAGATGAATGATTCATACGCCTCATTAACTAATCCTAATTGCGAATACTGACTAACAAGTTCCCAACTAGTTCCCTCAAGCGCTCTAGTAAAATTTTCAAGTCCTTTTGGGGTAATTGATCTTTGATTTGCATATTCCGCCTCTTTTGTGTTATATTTTTCAAGAGAAAATTGAGCAATAATTGGGAGGTGATCTGATAAATCCGAAATTATGATTGATGCGAATTTCATTTTGGCCCAATTGGTACAAAAGATATTATCAATTAAAGTTTTGGAGTTTTCTGTAATTCTAGTAGGTTTAGTAATTGCTGGAAGGTAATGGTGGGATATTATGCTATTATAGAAAAAATTAGTGTCTCTATGTTCATTAACTTTTAGTAGATCTATGTTATAATCACCAAGCAATATAATTTCTTTATTCCTTTCCCCAATTTCAGAAGTTAGCTGATCAAATTCAGTTTGGAGTTCCGTAAGATTTGAACCAGGTGCTCTATAGATGCAACCAATTAGGGGAGAACAAGTTTTCATTTTAATTCTGATAAAGAGACTTTCGAATGCTGCGTAGTCTTCCATTTTCTCCCTAGGATTAATAAACACATAATTAAGGTCAGTTTCCATTAAAAATGCAACCCCTCCACCCCTACCTTCTTTCCTTGCTTTGCCAATAAAAGTATAGCCAGGAATTTGAATACAATCCGAGAGATCATCCTCCAACCAAGTCTCCGTTAATGCAATTACTGTTGGATGCGTTTTATCAATCAGTTCATTTATCTCTTTTATTTTGGGCAATACACTTCTACAGTTAATATGTACGGCTGTTAGATTCTTCTCTCTGCTCTGATCCTGCATTAAAGTAAACTGGAGATTATCCAGGGAGGTATAGTTACTAGACCATGACGAAGTTCTAAACAGATTTTGGTCAGGATCGATATCATCACCATTGCATGCTTTAGTGTTATCCGGAGCCTGTGTAAAGACCTCTAATTCTGTGTCCTGAAGAGAGTTTATTTCAATCTCCAGTTCCTCTATTCTCACATTAGGCGTTACCTCAGTATAGCTCAGGGAGCTGAATAAGTTCGCCTTCCCCAGTGTTGAATTAGGGCTAAGTGCCTGCGACTCAATAGGCCCTGCACTATAAATATCTTCAATATTATTATTGAGCCTAGCTGGTTGAGGAGAAGCCCCGCCCCCAGCGCCCCCAGATGGTATTATATCAGACAGGTTAATGACAGCGGAGAGTTGCCACACCTTTGACATCACAAGAGTGATCAACCATCTAACAACAATACAGCTGAAAGAATCGGTAGGGATCTAAATTCGATCCGAGATTAACCAAGGTATCAATCAATCATAGATAGACATAGATGCATATATACACATATACATACATACATACATACATACATACATACATACATACATACATACATACATACATACATACATAAATCCACAGAGGGGGGAATTTGTCCGGGGGGGAAAATGACCTACCTAGATTCGGGGGGAAAGTGTCCGGGGAAAACTGTCCGGCGGGGAAAGTGTCCGGGGGAAAGTGTCCAGGGGGAAACTGTCCGGCATTCAATATTCTTAACGATATACAGTTGAATTTCGTGCAATATAATTGCTTTTGGTGTTTCATGACTGCATTGAAGTGATTTATAAATCATAGATAAGCTATAATTTATTGCAACCACTTCCTTCCAATGAAGGGCATTTAACTTTTGGATTCAATGTGTACTTTTATCCAGTGGCACAGACTTTACTGATCTGGAGCATCACTAGATCAGCAGCAACATAAACAATCTAACCAGACTAAAACTAATTGGAGAGAGGTGTACCAGGGTGTTATATAATATTTATGTTACATCACACTTTATATGTTAATTCTAAGTGTTTTAAATGCACAAGGGAACCCTGAGCATTGACGATGTATAGGGCACCTGTAAGAGCTCATGTTAAGTGTTCACAACTTCACACATATATTATACATGTAGGCCGAGGCCTACTCACAGGGCCGCATTAAGAATAGTGTAGGCTCGGGTGCTGTGATTACCTATATAGCCATCAGCGCGGGTACCAATTATAAATACAATAAAAAAATAATGTACCTCGAACATGCGGGGCCCCTCAAAACTGCGGGTCCACTGTGCAGCAGCCCCCCTCTTAATGTGGGCCTCCATACATACCCGAAACAATGCAGTGTAGGAGTCGCTCATGCACCTTGTAATGCATCATGCATGGCAAAGATCTAAAGCAAGAACTAGGCCTAGATAGTTTCTGATTTAAGAACTTTAAAAAAAGAATTCTGAAATATGTATTAAACACCAGTGACAAGTAATTTCAGTCAAGCATAATGAAAGCGGACATTTTTAGAAGAAAACAGCTTCGGGAAGTTCATTAGGCCTATTTCATGCTTCTTTAGTTAAGAGTTTTATGGAAAAGGCAAATTATGTTTTTTAAAACAAGCACTTTCGAACAAACGTGTGTAGGAGCATAATCATACTCAATGTAGCCGATCCATACTGCCAATTTGTCACCGAGTGAACATAAAATGCGTGGTAATTATTTTTGAATCTGTATACGGCAATATATAAGGACGTTGAATTGAATGGTTTGCTAGACGCTCATTGAATAAATCAATAAATCAACTAAGCATCTATATAGTGCCTCTTCAATGAAACTATTCAGAGGCGCTCCCAGCCCAACGCCGGCGAAAGAGAAGTCTTTAGAGCAGAGAAGAGGAGTTTCGAGGAAGATGGTGAACGGACATTTACCCCATGGACATATTATCCCCGGACATATTTTTCTCCGGACAGTTACCCCCGGACACTTTTCCCCTACTAGGACATCCCCCAATGCAACACAGAATAAAGCTTTCTGTTTCTAAGAAAACTTCAATGAAAACATTGCCAACAGACAACGAAGCTACTCCAAAAATTATGAAACATACAAAAAAATCTCTGTTTAATGATAAAAAACACTTACTAAATTATTGGCTAAAACGAAATACACATACATGCGGTTAGATGTTTGTCTTCTTCATACCAATTTACTTCAGGTCTTTGATCGTTTACTTCAAAGGTAACGCTTTGTAGCGACATTCTAAGTAAACAACTTACTACAGGCCTTAGCCTCTTCTCGTGATCTCTAGTTTATCATTGTCTAATGCGGTTAGATGTTTGTCTTGTTCATGCCGATTTACCAGAGGTTTATTTCAAAGCAATTGTTTTGTAACATGCGGTATGATGATGTAAGGTATTGGCGAAGTATCTGTGATCTTTTACTTAAAAGCATCCGTTTTGAATTGGTACGATTGCTAAATCTACAGAGGGGGAATTTGTCATGGGGTTAATGACCTACTGAGATTCGGGGGGAGTGTCCGGGGTAACTGTCCGGGGCAATATGTCCAGAGGGCAAATGTCCGGCATTCGAGGAAGAGACCGCAATCAGGAGGAAACCCATTCCAAATTGTGGGTCCAACGACGGAGAAAGAGCGCTGCTGCATAGTAGCGATGCGTGTGAAAGGAACAGAGAGGTCAACACGGGTGGCAGAACGTAGAGAGCGGTGACCAAGTGGAACAAAGCCATAGAGCTCAGGTAGATAACAGGGAGCACGGCCAAACTGTCATTGCTATTCATGCGCCCGACCAAGCGCGCAGCGGAACGTAGTACGCGTTCAAGGCAGTTCAGTCGAGTGAGGGGAAGGCCAATAGAGGCCTAGAGCAGTTGTCAAGCCGAATAAGGACAGCGCTGGTTAATTAATATCGAGCAGTTGCCAGAATAGCCTACAGTCAATTGCTTGATTTGCTAAACGCTCAATGGACAGGCACTGAGGCTAATTAATATGCAGCCGTTGCGAGGATACTTTCTTGAATCTTACTTTAATCGTCCTGTTGCCGTATAGTATTTAACTTTCTTAACTGAAACACAGTATTTTGCCATCCACCGTGTTTAACGTGCATCGAGGGCCGCAAGGGTACAGTAGACCCTAAACCAACTGTGTAAAACTATAGTACTGTAGGCCTGCTCTTAATCAGGCTCATATCGGAACGACCAGTAAGTTCTTGCTTTTTCAACAGAGATTCTACAAGCAACGAGATGACCCTTAAGCAATATTATAGCCTACGCTTTCAAATCTTACTGTAAATCGTCCTGTGACGTAGATGAATACTAATGAGATCCCATGCATACTTATGAATGACTAGACATATATGAAACAATGGCCTGGAGAGTTCACGCTCTTCAGTCCTATTGTTAGATTCGAGACACCTCTCTTATGCCAGTTGGGCTATGGTGGACTGACTAGGCCTACTGACTGACTCGTACTGATTCGGGAAAACAAATGATACTAACTCCATCTAAATCCATTACCTGGGCTTGGTCGGCGTATTCTTACCTGTATGCTACCTGAATCTATATTTCTGTATGCAAATAGCATACAATCATACACATGGTGCACATACATGTGTAAGTGTGCACGCAAATATGCAGCCACATGTTCGAACAGATAATTATATATATATACAGATAATTATGTATATATACATACATATATATATATATATATATATATATATATTGTATAGAACCCCAAGTTTCTAGTTGATCAAAGGAATTCCTTGGATAACAGTTTCAAAGAATTCGTGGGAAACAGGGCCCCAGCTTATTCACAAGCATGGCGTCGTGTCAGAATGGATGTAGCAGATTCGTCAGATCGCTCACTTTGTATAGACTATCTCAAACTTCTGCTAGATCAAAGACACTTCTTGGGATACAGTTTCAAAGTATTCATGGGACACAGGGCGCCGTTTGTAAAAACAATACACTTTCCCATTCAATTTTTCCTATGAAGAATGAATTCCACAAGTCATTTGGTCCCAGGAAGAATCAATTCCCCCATTCATCTCCCTTCTTTCAATTAGTTCTAAGAAGAATCAACTCCACAAGTCATTTGATTCTAAGAAGAATCAACTCCACCATTAAATTTGTCCTAGGAAGAATCAACTTTACATGGCATTTGGTCCCAGGAAGAATCAACTCCACAAGTCAGTTGGTCCTAGGAATAATCAACTCCAGCAGTCGTAAAAACAATAAACTCCCCCATTCAATTTGTCCTACGAAGAATCAACTCCACGAGTCATTTAGTCTTATGAAGAATCAACTCCAGAAGTCATTTGGTCATAGGACGAATAAACTTGCACAAGTCATTAAGTCCTAGGAAGAAGCAACTCCACGTTTAAGAAATTTGGTCTTAGGAAGAATCAACTTCAAAATTCAATTTGTCCTAGGAAGAATCAACTCCACAAGTCAGTTGGTCCCAGGAAGAGTGAGCCCCAGAAGTCATTTTGGCCTAGGAAGAATTTATTCTACCAGTCGTAAAAACAAACTCCCCATTCAATTTGTCATTGGAAGAATCAATTCCACAAGTCATTTAGTCCTATAAAAAATCAAGTCCACAAGTCATTTGGTCATTGGAAGAATCAATCCACCAGTCATGGGCGGCGATCCCGGGGTCGAGGGGGCAATACCCCACCTTTAAGAGTGGGGGGACACATCATTCATCTGCCCCCACACATTTTCAAGAAACACCAAATAAGGTAAACCAATTTTTTCGCGCAGTGAGCGCAAGAAATTGTTTTGACCTCTTTTTGACCACGACATTAAAGTGTCAAACAAGATCGCCGCCAGTGCCACCAGTCATAAAACAATAAACTCCCCCATTAAATTTGTCCTAGAAAGTATCAACCCACAAGTCATCTGAGAGGCGCTACATAAACCTATGCTGGTAATAGTCTCATAAGAGGTAAACGAGAGCGGCCACAGTTGCAAGTAGGCGTAGGCTCCTACGCTATTTTCGATTTTCGATAGCGGCTCTTACTAACAAGAGAGGTAATATGTAGCTTTAATGCGAGCCCATGCATACTAATGCATGAATATTAATGACGCTATGACCTGGAAAGTCTGCGCTCTGGATTCCTATTGTTCATAAATAGGCCCTGAACCCATAAATACCATTGTCTGTCTATTCAATTGACAGCAGTCGCATTGTCCAACTGTAGCATTCTTAACCAGACTCATATCGGAATCGCCAATGGATATATGTAGTATAATAAACGCGCTACATAAACCTATGAGGGTAATACAAGGCAGTGGGTTAAACGATTTGCCCTATATGGTCCTCTGTTAGAACAGCCACCGGAATACTTACATGCATGCATACACATATGCATACATACATATATACATACATACTCACATACATGCATACATACATACTTACATGCATACTTACATGCATGCATACATACATACTTACATACATACTTACATGCATGCATACATATATGCATACATACTTACATACATGCTTACATGCATGCATGCATACATGCATGCATACATACTTACATGCATACTTACATGCATACATATATGCATACATACATACATACTTAGATGCATGCATACATATATGCATACATACATACTTACATGCATACTTACATGTATGCATACATACATATATACATACATACTTACATACATACTTACATACATGCATGCATACATACATATATACATACATACTTACATACATAGATGCATATATACACATATACATACTTACATACATAAATCGACAGAGGGGGAATTTGTCCGGGGGAAAATGACCTACCTAGAATCGGGGGGAAGTGTCCGGGATAACTGTCCGGGGATATGTCCGGGAAATATGTCCAGGAGATAACTGTCCGGGGATATGTCCGGGAAATATGTCCAGGGGGTAACTGTCCGGAATTCGATCCATTCATCTGTGTATTGCTATTCTATACAATAGAATAGCTGTCTAAAGCTATTTAGACTTGACTACTGCAATTCCCTCCTCATTGGTCTTCCCAAAGTCCGTCTTGCTCCTCTTCAGTCCGTTCTCAATGCTGCTGCTAGATTAATTGCCCGCATTCCTCGATTCTCTCTTATCACCACCTTTATTGCAGAAGAACTTCACTGGCTCTCGCTTTCTGCCCGCATCCAATTTAAGGTCCTCATCCGCGTCTCTAAGGCTCAACTTGGTTTCACTCCAAAATATTTATGTGACTTAATTCATCGCCCTCACTCTGCTGCTTCTCTTCGTCCTCTTCGTTCATCTGACCGCTTGGACCTCCTCGTTCCCCGTGTCAGGACTTCTCCGGCTCAATCTAGGTCTTTTGCCTCCATTGGCCCTGCTCTTTGGGATGAGCTTCCTCCGTTCGTTCGCTCTTCAATTCTTTCAGGTAACGTCTCTTCCTCTTTTACCTTTCTCAAAACTTGCTTTTTCTCTCGGGTCTCTCGCACTGGGAGCGCTTCTGAATGACCCTCCCGCTACAAGCGCTTTATAAATATCTGAATACAATACAATATTTTAAAAACCTGAAAACCTAAAGGCGACTGTGACGTCCTAGTCCATGGAAGGATTCTTCGATGGATATCCTGCCATCGCGCCGATCTTGGCACAGCTGCAGCAGACGGGTCTGTAGCTACTTGGACTTACCCGCTCTTTGGGCAGCTTACTTCGCGAGTCGTGACAGTAATAAGGCTTAAGTTAAGAACTAGGCGACATTTAGAAGTCTTAGCTTTATACCTAAGTGACAGAATGTCACTAAAATGGTAATAAAAAGTTTTAATTTTACACCTGAATGGTACTAACAAGTCTTTAGTCTATACTTTTACGACGTTAACATATGTAGACATATGCTATTTGCACAGAGGGGGGTTTTGTCAGGGGCATAATTACCGGAAAATAATGTCCGGGTATTATGTCTGTGGGGGGTAATGTGCGTACACCATATTCAATTACATCTATAAGATTACAAAGAATGCAAAAGTTTATTATACTATAGTCGTCCCAAGTTTGTCTCAAAGCTGTAAACAATATCTTAAAGTGAATATTGTGTTCAAGTCCGTGCAGCGTTTCCTCGATGGATTTCCTTCCATCTCGCTGATTTTGGCACAGCTACAGCAAACGGACCTGAAGCTGTTTGGCCTAAATGACACTAAGAAGAACTGTTAACTGTAGAACTGAATGTCATTATCAAGTCTTGTTTACACCCGATTCGCAGTAGCAAGCCTTTAGTCTATATCTGTACAACATTAACAACCTGACACTACAAATAAAGCAAGGCAATTGTTCAAGGGAGTGTTTGAAGTGGAATAGCGCCTCATTTAACGGAGCTGGAGTGAAGTACGATAAGGAAGTAGCTTTACGAGCTTATGCGTCAGTGAACAGTTATGACCCGAATGAGCTCCATATAAGAAGGCCTGCAGTAGGCACTATGCTCGTCACCCTCGCCCACACATGTTCAATACCTCCTTGTTGATGAATTGGGTTGAATTGAAAGCTTGCTGACACAGAACATGATTTTTGGGGGAGGGAGGCGGGGGCGGGGGTTTAAAGCAAGGTTTTTCAAAAGAACATACAGAATTGTTGTCATATTTTGCTAGTTGTTCATTCATTCATTCTGGAAATTTATATACCGTTTCTTCAAGAGACCTACTCAGAGGCGCTCCGAGCCCAGCCACGCCTAACAGATAGGACTTGCGTTGTCGTAAGAAAACAGTTGTCAATAATCAGAGCGCAGCAATCCTTCTCACGAGATCCATTACAATCCTTCCACAGCTCTGAAGCTTCCACTGACGAAGTGTACATCGTCTTAGTGGCATTCATTTGCCTTGCATGTATCTAATTAAATCCAATACACATAACGCTTGTAACGTAGCTTCTGGTTTATCAATAGAATATCAAGAAGCGAGTTTTACATTCAGTTGTATAGTTAAATATTGCCTAAGTGTTTTATGGAGAACTGATTAAAAGTACTGAATTTAGGCAATTGAGTTCCATAAATATTGCGTTAGAAATAATAATAATAATAATATTTATTCTTTAATTAAGCGCCTGCAAACGCACTGCGCTGTACATGTACATGTTATGCGATAAATCTTAACTACTAACAGAACAGACAGCCTGCAATACACGGCGCAAATTGCAGCCTACAAAGCATGTCCGCCTATGGGACTCGATCTCTGTACCTCTCGCACTCTACGCCAGATGTTATCCAATGCGCTATCGAAAGTGAAATGAATACAATGTGACTGATGTTTCATCATTTTGAAACTTTAATAAATCGCAACAGTGTAACCATACTAATACTGCAATTACAAAAAAGCCAGTAATACGCCATTAGCAGCCTTGTGGGTTTCTATGGCAAGAATCCACAGGACAATAAACCTCGGACAATAACTTTGGACAATAACGCTTGGAAAATAACCTAATGTCAAGACCCATTATAGATAAAAACTTCCAGGAAAATAGCCCCTTCCTAGTCAATACCTGCAATATTAAACTTTATATATATATATATATATATATATATATATATATATATATATATATATATATATATATATATATTATTTAAAGCCTACTTAGGCCAAATGAAGTGCCTATTAAAATAGGGCCTACTCATAAAGCATCAAGTTGCAAATAATAGTAGAATTGGTAAGCGTACATCAAAGCAACATAGTATTCGTGGAAATTTCTTGTTTATTGTGTTAAGTAATTATCGAATTTCGTCTACTCTCTATAGTATACCTGATACCGATCGCTTTTCAAAGATAAACTTGGAGATAAACTTGGATAGTCGAAAGAAACAATGAGGTTGAAGTTGATCAATAGTAAACCAGCAAATAGGTTGAGATTAATCCGGGTTTATTGGAAATCGACGTAGGCCTATACTCCACAAGCTTAATTACCCTTTATTAGCCACTTGTCGAGTTGATTACAACTTGGCTTTGGTGCCCATATCGATATTTGATTATGTGCACCGTCGATGTACATCTTGCTAAGTAAATATTTGTAATTGGGCCTATGCAGTACGCCTTGTCATAGATTTGTTCAAGCGTGAAAGCCTGCTGGAATATGTAGATTTTATCAATATTCCAAGAATTTTCTAGATTAGCTAGCATATGGAAGCCTGAGTGTTCTCTGTTAGTATAGTTCGCTTGTTGACGGAATACTAGTGTGACATGAGCATTCTTCTGAGTAGGTGTTGTAGTTTTCAAAGTTTATGTTCTGAAATTGCAATTGGGTTTGACATTGATTTTGGTAAGTGTATTAAGTCGTATTAGAATCATATCTGTGTTTCCGATGTCTGCAAATTATTAGTTACATTTACTGTTACTACTGAACACAGGTTGATAGCTTCACTGTTGCTTATTACATTGCGCTCGTGAGTAGTATGTTGCCCTGCGCTTGACCTTCGAGTGGCGCTTTAGAAGTTTGGAGATTATGCGCATAATAATGAAATTTTAGTATGCCAAACTGAAATTGGGAAACATGAAACAGATTACGTGATGAACTTTTCCCAAGCAAGCTAATGGTATAGTTATAGGCCTATGTTTGTGTGTGCTGCTTTATTCTATAGGGCAGGGGTTTACAGCGTGGCAAAAACTTAGTTAACAAGAAATAAAACATGTTCTTGTTAAGTTTGGGGTTATTGGCATGGGGTTTTTGGACTAGTGGGTTATTTTCAGTGGGGGTATTGACCGGGGGTTATTTTCTTAAAGGATTTTTGCCAAGGGGTTCATGTTTCCATGTTTTGCTATTTCATTTAGACATAATTAAATTTCATTATTTTGCGCAAAATAATAAACAGCATTGAAGGTATGAACCTGTGATCAGTAGTAGCAGTAATTGCAAATATTAATTTTCTAATTTTGCAGTGTTGTCCTATTTGAAAGTCAGACAAATTAAATTTTTTAAACTGCGTTTTGCCAGGAATAGGCTGTCCTTAATAGAAGGCTTTCAGAGAAAGAAAGCCTTTGACGTTAGTTCACGCTGTTTGGCAATCCATGTAAGCTAGATACTAACTCACATGCTTATATTGACTGACTCACACTGATTATCTCACTTTTACTGATTCTCTCACTCACGCTCACTGGCTTACTCACTTATGCAGTTGTGCATTGCGTCGCTCACTGACGCGTTTACTTTAGTAAGACTCGTCGCCCTTAACTACCGTGGTAGCTTAGAGCGTTTCCACCTAATGGAACATTATCATGCGCGCATGCGTGGTGTAGCCCCGCCCCTAAGACCAATAGCCTTCAGGCTTGTTAAACTTGACGACCGTTGCCTTCGAGTACGAGATTAATAACAAACGCAAAAGTAATTTAAGTTTCTCTCTATAATTTCTGCAATCTGCGAAACAAAATGAATACATTTAGATAGGTAATATATCAATAAATCATAAGCGAAGCTTCCCGTACATATGATAATTCCTAGTTTTAAAGATATTTAGCAATTAAGAGCGTGAGGACTTTATGGTGAAAAAAGTAAAGGACATATAATAACAGGTCTGATTTCTAACATAAATTTCTTCTAGATAGAAAACACAAATATAAAACTTTCTTGCAAAGTAACTTATTTTAGTGTGTTTTACCAAAACCAAACATTACTTTTTCTTGGAGTGGCTGGAGGAAAGAGAACTTTGAACTTATATATAATCTACCCACGACGGTGAGGACTTTATCTAAATGTAACCTTTCTCGTGGAGGTATGCAAGTAAGTGGTTACTTTATACATGGGCAAGGATAATAATAATAATAATAATAATAATAATAAAAATAATAATAATAATAATAATAATTTATAATACTAACAATTATAAGGCAAGCAAACAATTGATTTGTTTGTCTAAGTGTGCTCGGTTTTTAGAAGCAATACAAAGTAATAATAATTATATTCGTATTATTGGCTAAAAGAAGAAAAAGAAGCAGAAGAAGAAGAAGAAGAAGAAGAAGAAGAAGAAGAAGAAGAAGAAGAAGAAGAAGAAGAAGAAGAAGAAGAAGAGAAAGAAGAAAAAGAAGAAAAAGAAGAAGAAGAAAAGAAGAAGAAGAAAAAGAAGCTGAAGCTGAAGAAGAAGTAGCAGAAGCAGAAGAAGAAGAAGAAGAAGAAGAAGAAGAAGAAGAAGAAGAAGAAGAAGAAGACCAAGAAAGAAGTAGAAACAAGAAGAATAAGAACAAGAAGAAGATCAAGAAGAGGAAGAGGAAGATAGAAGAAGAACAAGAAGAACAACAAGCACAAAAAGACGTGGAAGAAGAATGACAAGAACAAGAACAAGAAATAAAAAATGATAATAAAAAAACAATAATAATTATGATGATGATGATGATGATGATGATGATGATGATGATGATGATGATGATGATGATGATGATGATGATGATGATGATGATGATGATGATGATGATGATGATGATGATGATGATGATGATGATGATGATGATGATGATGATGATTATAGCAACTGGTAAACCACACATAGAAATGTTAAGTAATGAGGAACAAAAGGAACAAAATATGCATACTGAACAAACTAACGTTTTTCAAGTTTCTAGTGTTCGCAGTATTTCATGTCTCGGTGTATACATCTGTACGTCTATGCGTGTATCTAGACATTTCGCTTCTGTTTAAAGGTCTTTGTATCCATTGTAACCTGTCGCTAACCAAAGCAATATCGTTTTCCTCCCACTTTGGCCATTGACGAAATTTTGCCCATGTATTTCCATAGATTCACACAGATTTTCTTCATGGGTTCACACCGCATAGCCCAATTGACTGTAACTGGGGTGCGATTTCAAAGGATGGATGAGGCAATCCTCACTTCCATTGACAAAATTACCCATGGACATATTTCGATGTTGCCGGTCTTCCCACTAGATTAAAATGTCCTATTGAAGGTACTGTGTTCCCAAGTATTTTGCTCCTGCCTACTAGGCCTCCTGCTACCCTCCCCTTCAGGATACACCGCGTTCCTGCCTCTGTCAGTGTCCTTGATTCAACCACAAATCACCGCATCATGAATTACTGGATGGTTGACCTTCTCTAAGCACAGGCTATCCACATGTTGCTCATCTGTAAGTTTCGATTCATCGGAGTATCTGCCCAAAAGAATCCATTGTTGCCGAAGCCGTTCAGTACGGTTTGCGTGGCACTACAAGGGTACCACCAACCACCCTTTAGATTCAATGCAAAGTTCTGACAGGGAGGCAGGTTACTCCGATCCTTCGCGCTGAATTTGAGGATAGAGTTTGACTGACCAAAGGTATCGCCAACATCTCCGAGAGACCAAGTTGCGGTGTAATTGTATCCATCGTTTTCGTTGCCCACGACAAAGGATTTGTAGGAAGCATAATACCATTGTCCATAGGTGGTTTGCATGAGGATGCAGAGTCGGCATTTTGTACCGTTGTTTGTCATTCTATGGAGGTTCTCGTTTCCGATCCAGTAACCACCTGCTTGGTCATTGAATCCGTACTTATAGGCCGACCATGACTGGTCCAGTCCGCTTCCAGTGTTCTGCTGCACCAGATACGAAGACGATGAAGCTGTCAGAAAAAAAGAATTTGCGTTGTATTAATGGAGAGTTATTGCTGTGTTAGCAGAGAATTTGTGTCCTATGATCACAGTGTTTGCGTTGTATGCTCCATTCATATTTGACAGTTGTAATGCGAAATGTACTAACTTTGTCTCGTGTTCAATGGAAAATTAAGAGCTCCATTTCCGAATACTTGAATATTATAGGCGTTTATGTGGTCTCCGAACACTGGTGAAAGTTGTAAAACATGTTGTTGGGATAACTACCAAACAAACACTGACTTCGCGTTAGCGACAAACAAACGAACACAATGTTGGTAGTTGACTAATTGCATGCATGCTATTGCGAATAATTTCTAGATATTGTTAGTAATGATTCTTAGTTGTCGGCAAGTTTCAGGGGAGCGTTTGTATTGAAAATTTCTATGACGTCACACCGAATTGTTACTTGCCAGTAGAAAAGTCGCAAGAGATTGCTGTCGCGGGTGGAGCGTATCCAGATGGAGTCGGTGGAAACGTTAGAGGTTGATCCAGTGTGGTTGTTGTTGCTTGAAACAACTGATCATTCGATCCTGTGGTGATGATGGAGGAGGAAGCTGTTGTTGCTGCTGCTGAAGACATGTCGTGCATGTCACTTGTTGATGGGGCTGCAGGTGCTTGCTGTGTGGAGATGATGTCAGGGATATTCGCGGTCGGTGATGCTGACGTCGCCATAGATGGTCCGGCCGTTGAGGTGATGCTGACCGCGATTGTTGATGCTGTTCTGTAATCTGCTGCTGAGGCTACAATAGCGTTTGCTGTTGATGATGGAGCGTTAATCGGCTGAGCTGAACTGACAGGTGTAGAGATGATGTCAGGGATATTCGCGGTCGGTGCTGCTGACTCCGCTACGGAAGTTCCGGCCGTTGAGGTGATGCTGACCGCGATTGTTGATGCTGTTCTGTAATCTGCTGCTGAGGCTACAATAGCGTTTGCTGTTGATGATGGAGCGTTAACCGGCTGAGCTGCACTGGTAGGTACGTTCTCTGGATACGCTGAACCATCAAAACAACGATACGTTAACTATTCACTAAACCATGCACTAAACAAGTTGCTGTATGTCGTCTCAAGTCTACTCGACCAAGTGCTACATGCAAATCTGAATCTAGTACAAATCGTGATCTTGCTTTAAACTCAGTTTAACCAAGAAAAACATCAGTTACACAAACAACCTAAAAGTTGAACTCTTTCTTGAGGCACTGACGTACACATAATTATGCTCCAGTGTTAACTACTACAGGTCTGCGAGTGTACCAGTATCCGCTGCTTTACTGGTACCCGACCCGTACCCACGGAACGGCATTTCACCCTACGTGTAGGAGCGTGGCGGATATGGGCATGTGACGATGTCCCTGAACCACGCATTTCATGTTATTTAAGAGTGTGTAGAACTTGTGTAATTATATAGTGTTAAGAATATGATGCATGCGGTTCTTCAATTAAAGTTAGCCTAACTAATTAATTACTAGCATCTAAAACGAGGATCTTCAGAGTAGAAAATGTTAGGTAGGATTTGGGTATACGGTTTTCCGCGCTGAACTCTACGCTGTAAAGCAGGAAACCGTGACCGAGAATCCATATCCTAACCGTCGGCTCAGCTGTTTTCTGTTGCTTTGACTACGTTTGCCGCCGCTAGAGCCTACCCTGCAAAGGACGTTCAGTTGGGTGTTGGCTTTTGAGAATAGTTCAAGATAAATCACTCCTGATCTTTGGAGACGAGGACGTTTTACGCGAAAATTATCAGTTTGAATCACAGATAAGAGAAGTGTTTAAAGCATAGTTGTTAAAAGCGTTTTTTATCGGTTTTTTTTCCAAAAAACGCCGTTTTTTCGTTTTTTATTTTTCTTATCGTTTTTTTTCGTCGTTTATTTCTTGTGTGTAACTTTATTTATTTATTTTACTGTCTGTTAATATTTCATTTTCTGCTTCATTTTTTTTTGTCTGATGTCCCTTACGTTGTCTCCGTACTTCAAGGATTCAGCTAATTTACGTCACTATTTACGTCATCATTTGAGAAATAATACTTTATGAAATAGCACAGTACAAGAAGTAAAATTTTTAAAAGTAATTTCTAAGTTATCTATGATGCCAAAAGAAAAGGGTGCGGAATAAATTCACGTTAGTTTGAAACGAGAAAGACAAAAACTCAGCATTGGCTGAACCTACAAAGTTTAGTTTTTAATTGTGTTAGTTTAGTCAGAATGGACTTATGTGGACTTATGTTTACAATTTAAATTTGAAAAGATTTCAATATTTTTAATTTCTCAATTTCTTATTAAACCAAACCAATATGAAATAAAATAATTGTTGTAGAATGATGTTATTTAGTGTTTAGCCTACTAATTAAGCTGTGTTATTTGCTAATTAAATTCTGTAAACAAGGTTTTTAATTTTAAATTGCAGTAGGGCCTACAAGATGCGAGAAAGTCAAATTATTTTCTTTTGTCGTTTTTTCCGTTTTTTCCCCGTTTTTAATTTTTTAGAAAAAACCCACGTTTTTTCCGTTTTTTATTTTGTTTCTATCGTTTTTAACAACTATGGTTAAAAGTACCTCTATCTGTCAAACATTGGAAACGAATAAATCATCGATTGGATTAACGAAGAATCTTATCTGATGTGCATATAACTTAAGCTGTGCATATAACTTAAGCGATGATCGGACGATATCTAACGAGTTTCAAAGAAACTGTGTTGCAGCGAGTCAAGTGATTTGGCTGGTCAAAGTAACGATCGATTATCGGACGTTTTTTAGTTGAAAGAAAAATAAAGCATCGAAGTTGAATTTTAAACACTGCAGGAAGGATGGAAATGGCAGAGTAAGCGAAGTCGTAGGATCGCAAGAAGGAGGCTAAGATGAACTGATCTACGCGAGGGCGTACCCAGTGAAGCAGTATCACTCATCCAAGGAGAACCTTGAATTCGTTGGTTAGAATAGGTCCAAATAATATTAGCTAATAGATTAAAGACGCTGGCTAAGTAGGATTAATTTAACCAAATGCCATAGTTGACAATTCATCCTTTAGAATTCACTTGCATATATTTGTATGACGTTCTTTTGAATTCACAAATACAAATTAGCTGATTTAAACTCAACAAAACTCAGCTGACAATCTATGATATCAAACATGATCTATTGCAATGTTAATAATGAAATGGATTGATCACAAGCAGTGGGTGTATTACCCAACACCGAGCCATTAGGTGTTACAGGATATACCCGGTTTTACCCATACGACGTGAAGTTTTAGGGTTGTATGAAATAGTGAGCCTTGCACCGTCAAAGACTTACTTGTTATAACCGCCGGTATCTTGTCTAAGTACGATATATATATATATATATATATATATATATATATATATATATATATATATATATATATATATATATATATATATATATATATATATATATATATATATATATATATATATATATACCTGTGTTGACGATGTGTGCATGCGCCGTAGTGAATTTGGAATAAATTCATAGATGTTTAGTTTAAAATTACAAATGGCTTGTTTCAATTAAAGCAATCGCAATTCATTTACATGTGTATGATCTGAGCTTAGTCCCGACAAACATGGGGTCAGAAGTAGGTATATTTCAAAGCCTGTCATTCCTTTACCTCTGAGAAATATTTTAACTATTCATGTAGCGATATGTTGTTGCAACCAGTCGTGTTACGCATGGATGTCTTCGATGTATCGCATCACATCTACGAGGTGGAAATTCTCAACTTCTGAAGATCTTACATGTCAATCATTAACTGTTGACCTGGATGTCGATTGGACAGAACACGAAGGACAAATTACGACCTACGGAAAAGACCCGTCTGGAGATAAAAGATGTTTAATGATGATGCTGGCATGACCATAGCCAAAGGACTTTAATACGGGCTGGAGAGATAAGATGATTAATGGCCAGACTGGTACGGGTAAGCCACCATACAATAAACTAATAGGGTTAATTTATTGGTCAGGCTGGCACGTACATATCCAATGAACAAATGCGGTTGCTTGCTTAAAGTTTAAAAGATTTTGTCAAACATTTTCATGCACGTACACATCGCCAGTTCTTCACCATTGGACGATAATATTGTTAATTCAGAGTTTCTCTAACATTATCTAATTATGGCGGATAACATAGTTACGTCAAGTGATTACATAGTTACATTACAAAAATATTTAATTAGGAGTCTTAAATCGTAAAAAGAGAGATGCCGAACAGTAACAACTTGAGTTGGACAGCGCGAAAGTCAAGAAACCAGCTTCAATGTCATCATCATTATTATTTATACTACTACTACTGTTATTATTTTTTTTGTATTATTATGATTAATATTGTCAATATCATCATCATCCTATTATTATTAGAGGGCGTACTACTACATGCTAAGCGGCAAGCCTATTGGCCTGGAATAGGGACTTGGATTTGGGGAAGACGCATTGATAACACAGCAGGTACGGTACGGGTAAGGTCAGGTCGGTGGTTAATTTTGGATACGGGTCGGGTACCGGTAGGAGTAACGGTCCTGTGTTACGGGTACCAGTACGGGTCAGGTAGCAAGAACGCTTTGCCCGCAGACCTCTAATGAGCACTCAGAACATATCTATCGCAGTGGTCTACTTAGGATGACAACCACCCGATCACGAACGGGACATTAATGTTCCTTTAGCATTTCTTGTCTTTCTGTTCTTATATGTCTCTTCAGTGTGCATGTTAGTGCACAGGGTTCACAACTTCACAAAGTCGCACTGAAGTGACTAAACCGGATTACAGCGACTACAACAATTTGCCATTTCGACAACAACGACGAATCCGAGTCTAATCTCCCAAGCGGATGACATCAGTGTCTATTAGAGTACACAAATGCTCACAAACTGAACTGATTCTTCCTCACTGACCTCCTCCCTCTATAGTTACACGTTTATTAAACGAAATTGCTTCTATGGCTTATGGGTTCATGGTGGATTCTAATCGGTTCATACCTATGACTGCTTTGACATTGAGCTTCTTTAAATTAACAGGAATTTCGGTTCTTAGCTTCGTCCCCTAGTTAACTCTGTTTACTTCTAATGAATAAGAAACTACATAGGCGTAATTTGTGGGGGGTACGAGGGGTACCCGTACCCCCCACTTTTTGGACTGGGGGGTACTGTACCCCCCACTTTTTAAACAATGTCAATCAATATTTTTGTTATTGTGCCTTCCCAGAGAAGGCAGTCTCCGCCAAAGTGCGAAAGTACTTAGATACACATGTAAACCGAGCTCCAAAATTAATGAGAATACTGACAGGGAATGTGTTCAAAATGGCCACTATGCGAAAAGCGAAAGTGGAGAAGAAATTGGTACCCCCCACTTTTTAGACCAAAGTATTGGTACCCCCCACTTTTTAGACTAAAGTTACGCCCCTGAGAAACTACATCTCGGAAGGGAGTGGTTTTTCAGTGGCGGCTCAATTTAGTTCGTGTGTCCCCAAGTGTGGTCCATCACTCAGCAAGTTAGCAACTGCTGCGTCCTCGATGTGGCATAGCTCAAAGTGGCTCTGGGGAGAAACATGATGCTCATCGATAATTAACAATGCTGTGACACGGTTGTCCGTTTCGTGAGCGCTTGCCCTGTGATCCAAACTGTGCGGGTTGAAGTCTTCACTATTACGATCACGAACAAGCACGTTACGAATAGTTCTTTCGTCCCATCGATTCGTGCTTGTTTTTCACATTGGCGCTATAAAAATACAAGGAATAAAATGTATAAAATTATCGACCTAAAACATGATCCACGGGGGAGATATATATAGCAGTTCTTTTAGTCATTCATTCGTTCGTTTGTTCTTACGTTTGTTCGTTCGATCATCCGTCGATATCTTCCTTCCTTCCTTCCTTCCTTCGTTCCTTCGTTCCTTCCTTCGTTCGTTCGTTCGTTCGTTCGTTCGTTCGTTCCTTCCTTCCTTCCTTCGTTCCTTCCTTCGTTCCTTCCTTCCTTGCTTCCTTCCTTCCATCCTTCCGTCCTTCCTTCCTTCCTTCCTTCCTTCCTTCCTTCCTTCCTTCCTTCCTTCCCTCCTTCCTTCCTTCCTTCCTTCCTTCCTTCCTTCCTTCCTTCCTTCCTTCCTTCCATCCTTGCTTATTTGCTTCCTTTCTTCTTTCTTTCCTTCCTTCCTTCTTTCCTTCCTTCCTTCCTTCCTTCTTTCCATCCTTTCTTCCTAACTTCCTTCATGAATCCGTTGTTTCGTTCAGTCATTAATTTCTTCCTTCCTTCCTTCCTTCCTTCCTTCCTTCCTTCCTTCCTTCCTTCCTTCCTTCCTTCCTTCCTTCCTTCCTTCCTTCCTTCCTTCCTTCCTACCTTCATTCCTTCTTTCCTTCCTTCCTTCCTTCTTTCCTTCCTTCCTTCCTTCCTTCTTTCTTTCCTTCCTTCCTTCCTTCCTTCCTTCCTTTCTTACTTCCTTCCTTCATGAATCCGTTGTTTCGTTCAGTCATTAATTTCTTTCTTCCTTCCTTCCTTCCTTCCTTCCTTCCTTCCTACCTTCCTTCCTTCCTTCCTTCCTTCTTTCCTTCCTTTCTTACTTCCTTCCTTCATGAATCCGTTGTTTCGTTCAGTCATTCCTTCCTTCCTTCCTTCCTTTCTTCCTTCCTTCCTTCCTTCCTTCCTTCCTTCCTTCCTTCCTTCCTTCCTTCCTTCCTTCCTTCCTTCCTTCCTTCCTTCCTTCCTTCCTTCCTTCCTTCCTTCCTTCCTTCCTTCCTTCCTTCCTTCCTTCCTTCCTTCCTTCCTTCCTTCCTTCCTTCATGAATCCGTTGTTTCGTTCAGTCGTTAATTTCAAAAGTCTTATACATCGTGCTCAGAGGAAATTAGTCTGAATGTGAGGGGCTGATCAATTAATATTCAGCCACACATATTCTCATTCATGGAAAATTGACACAGGTCTCATGATGCGGACTCACCTTCCACTTCTGCAGCACGTTCCTGAAAGAAAAACAAAACGATTTGACCTTTTAGAATGAGTGACATGAATCTGCACGCACAGCATCACTTGAATCTAATTGAGAGGTTTCAATAAAGGCGCTATATAATGTTTAGATTCGCCAAATTTACAATGCGTACATTGCGTTCTGTTGTAGGAATGTGTGCTTTTCTATTTATCAAAGGCACAGAGGGTTTGGTTTCTTTACTTCCGAGCTTTTAACTTAAAGTACAGTAAGGATAGATCAGGAATAAAGTCAGAGGCTCTTGGAAGAAGACCGGACAGGGAAAGTCAAGGTTGGTCGGTTAAGGTAAGGTACCGTAAGATGGAGCAAGGTAAGCTTTGTTGAGATCATGTTAGATTATGTAAATACAACAAGGAAAGCTCATGTAGGGAAAGATAAGTTAAGTTATGGTAAGGCGATGTACAAGATAAGCTAGGTAAGGTAAGATAAGCACACAAAGAAAATGGATAAGGTCAGACCATGTCCAGTCGTGTAAGATAAAGAACGGTAAAGTGAGGGAATGTAAATTCAGGTCCGACACACAGACTCGAGCCGGTCGTGCCATCTCGTGTACTGGTCCATCTTCCTGGATCAGTCTCTAATTCAGTCTGGTTTAATAAATAAATCCACGGATCAGGTATATATTATCGTATCTTAATGGCTATACTTACGATGCCCCCGTAGGTGACGCAGCCATCTTCGACGACATAATTCGTTGGTGGAAAGAAGAAAATGTCGCATTTATTCGTCGTTTCGAAGTAGCTGAAGGCGTGGCACATCGACGGCGATGATGTGATGCACTCTATGCCACACCAGATGGCGCTGTTGGTGGACTTCACCGCAGACGGTTGGTCCATGGCGCACAATGGTGCACTGTCGCCACCTCCCCTAACCATCGAAAAAGCGCTCTGGATAATCGCCTCTGTGGGTGTCAGGAAACCGTAAGTTACGAGGTACAAAGCTACGAGGAATAACATTTTTAGTCCTTTTAATTTTTGAAGGAGGTTCAAGATGTGAGTGTTAGTCTGAACTAGTTAGTCTACACTAACGCTACAGACTCTCGGAGAACAGTCTACTTCGTAGTTAGAGTTGTCGATTTCAGTCTGTAGTCAACACTACACAGGATTGCGTTATGACGTTCGTTTGGTGTCGAATAAATCAGGCATCGCTTGATTCATCGAACAAACTATAACTGCATCCGGTATTTATCGAGAACAGTTAGAGCGGTAGAACATTTCAGAAGCCCAGTAGCGATAACCGTAGAACTACGTTCCTAGATGTTTACGATAAAAGACAACAGAGCTATGTCGACGTGTAACGAACAAAGCTGACACGTGATAATTCACAAATCAGTTTGTGATTTGTTTGCCTCGTTACACAACGCTCATTTAGGGTGAAAATATTTACGACTTGTGTATTCTTTTGTGATCCAAGCATAACTGATGCTGAGTCGTACAACAGTCCTGTAGAATAATACCGTTATTGTATTCAGCTAAAGTTACTAAAGCGAAACCGACGATCAGAAGTTTCAATGGAGCGTAAGATTTACAATGCGTTAGCCGCTAGCCTCCTATCGCCCTTTGGCCGTTTCCTTGGACACGGCTGGAATGGACCGGACTACAAATCGATGCTTCATTATAATTATTTTTCCATTATCATTATAATTATTATTATTATTATTATTATTATTATTATTATTATTATTATTATTATTATTATTATTATTATTATTATTATCATCATCATCATCATCATCATCATCATCATCATCATCATCATCATCATCATCATCATCATCATCATCATCATCATCATCATCATCATTATTATTATTATTATTATTATTATTATTATTTTTATTATTATTATTATTATATTCGTAAAGCTGGATATATCAAACGCCTTCAACAGCCTCTACCGAGACTGCATACTAACCTCCATCAACGACTTATCGCCTTAGCTCGCATCATACTGCCATCTAGCTTGCGCAGAGACATCTCAGCTCAAATTCGACAACTACATCATCCAATCCAGAGTCTGTCCACAACAGGACGATCCTTTAGGTCCTCTTTTTTTGCCTCCCGCTCCAACCAACCCTGCTTAAACTAACCTCGCCTGTAGCCTTTTGCTATCTCGACGACATCTCCCTGGGAGGGCCGGCGGATACGGTGGCGGCGGACATTTCACTTCTGGAGACTGAATGTGCAGACCTGGGCCTTCAATAAAGCAAAATGCGAATTGATAGCAGGAGACCACCAACAGTTCCAACAAGACGCTTTCAACCAATTTACGCGCACTGCCCCGAAATCGGCAATGCTGTTAGGAGCACCGCTTTCCACAGAAGTGGCTCTTCAGACCGCCCTAGAGACCGGGTGAAGGAACTGGACAGGGCTTTAAACAGACTATGTTTAATAACGTGGCAAGACGCTCTGCTAATTCTAAGAAGCTCTGTAGGCACTTCTAAACTACTACACACACTCCGCTGAACGCCATGTGCGAACCACCCCCGCTTGACAGACTATGACCGCATCCTGCGGGAAGGTCTGGAAGACATTCTCAACATCACCTTCACTGAACCTCAGTGGCTGCAGACCACTCTACCCATCGACATGGGCGGTCTGGGCATACGAAGGGTGTCGTCGCTGGCACTCCCCGCCTTTTTGGCATTAGACGCGGGCACCCTCGCTCTCCAGTCCAGCGTCATGGGTGGGACCGCTCTCCAGCCCGACCTGCATTTCACGACGTCGTCTTTGCGGTGGCAAGCGGATACAGGCATTACAATCGATGACGACTTCCCGATGCACATTCAGTCCAAATGGGACAGGCCGCTCCTTCAACAGTCGCTCATGGAGCTAAATCGTGCACTAACAGAGACGCAAGCTCAGGCCCGACTGAGAGCCGTTTCCGCCCAACGCGCCAGCGACTGGTTTCATTGCTTGCCGATTACATCTTGCGGACTAAGGATGAGCGATCAGAATGGCGGTTGGCCTACGTTTTGGAGCCAACATCTGCAAACTCCACACAGGCGCCTGCGGCGCATTGGTCACTGCTACAGGGACACACGACCTATCATGTACTCTTGGCTTCGGACGATTGGCCCGCCATGCCGCCCTCACCGACCTGATCTGCCGCAACCTAACAAAAGCTGGCTTTTCGGCAATCAAGAAACCACAAGGCCTTTTTCGCGCGGATGGCAAAAAACTGGACGGCATTTCCCTCGTCCCATGGAGGGCGGGTCGGAATCTGATGTGGGACGCCACGGTTGTGGACACGCTCGCGGCATCTTACTTACCTACTACAGCCATTCAAGCCGGAACGGCTGCCGAGCTTGCTGACTGCAGAAAGAACGAAAAGTACAACGCGTTCCTTCACACCCATGTCTTTGTTCCGCTGGCCATGGAAACGCTTGGCCCATCAACAACAGAGGCCTGGCTCTCATTGCACACATTGGCCGCCACCTTACACAAGCCACAGGCGAAGCCCGAGAGACCATTCAAATGGGGGGCCATGGCCGGATTGGCCCCCCTGGATCCGCCTCTGACTAAGGCTACTACTAACTACTATCATACATAACACAGACAAAATTTCACTAGACCACTGCCGCCTTACGATGAGGGGAGGGCGGGACACTGATGCTTCGCACCACCTTTGAAAAATCCACGCGCCGCCACTGACTGTCAGTGACTGTCCAACGATTCAATGCTGTGGCTTTTAACGGTTCTTTTATTAAATCTCTTCCCGCGATCGATAGACGTTCCAGATTCATCACGCTTGTAATATCTGAGACTCTAAATGAACTATTCCAATTTTTTTTTATTAATGACATAGACGATGGGATTTTATCTAAAATTTCTAAGTTTGCTGATGATACAAAACTATGTAGAGCAGTGGATGATGAAGAAGAAGCAGAGATACTGCGGGAAGATCTAAGAAGAATGTTCAGATGGTCACAAGACTGGCAAATGCTCTTCAATTTGGAAAAGTGCTCAGTGATGCATATGGGGAGGAGAAACAACGAGTTTTCATATGAAATGGGGGGCACGGTGTTGAAAGTGAGTGATGAAGAAAGGGACTTGGGAGTGATTATGCACAAGAGTGCAAAACCTTCAAGGCAATGTGCTGAAGCAGCAAAAAAGGCTAATTCAACTTTAGGTATGATAAAAAGGACAATAGTCACCAGAGACAAAGATATAATAATAAGGTTGTACAAATCACTGGTTAGGCCACAGTTGGAATACTGCATCCAGGTATGGAATCCGTACCTGAAACAGGACATGGAAAAACTGGAGAAAGTACAAAGAAGAGCTACGAAAATGATTTGGGGCTACAAGGATCTGAGCTATGAAGAAAGGTTGAAAAGGTGTGGACTAACAACATTGGAGAAAAGGAGGAGCAGAGGAGATCTGATTGAAGCTTATAAGATTATCACTGGAAAGGAAGCACTGCAGTGGGAGAGGTTCTTTGAATTAGCACCGAACAAGGCAACTCGGGGACACAGGTATAAATTATTTAAGAGGCCGAAGGGAACATTAGGGCAGAAATTCTTTAGTGCAAGAGTTGTAGACCTGTGGAATGGTTTGGACGATAGTACTGTCTCAGTGGACACTATAACAGCTTTTAAGAAGAAGCTAGGAAAATTGGGCTATTAATAGTTCGAGGTAAATTTGCAGTGGTTCTAACACAGACTACACGTCTTCTGAACCACTTAAAACCCTTGTTATGTTATGTTATGTTATGTTAAATACTATTATTATCATTTATATTATAATTATTATTATCATTAATATTATTATTATTATTATCATCATCATCATCATCATCATCATCATCATCATCATCATCATCATCATCATCATCATCATCATCATCATCACTTTTCTATGCCCCGAGGCATAGGTTCCCTCATGGACTTCCTCGTCATTATCTTTTTTGTTATCATTTTATTATTGTTGTTGTTATTATTCTGGTTGCTGTTATTATTATAAAGTATTATTTTTATTTTTATTTTTTCGCCCGAGGTAGAAATGATCCCTCGGGCTCTTAGAAACTGCCCTCAGAGAGGCGTTATGTATTATTATTATTATTATTATTATTATTATTATTATTATTATTATTATTATTATTATTATTATCAGTGCTTGTTTCTAGAAGAAAAGGTTCCGGAACGGAACAATTATGGACGTTCTAAAATCCCGAGAAAAACGGGAATGGGGGTTGGGAGTGGTCTCAATAAACACTGAAAACAGTTCAAAACACTGAAATCAAATTAAAATAACTAAATTATTGTTTTAATTATTAAAATAAATAAATAATTTTTTAGGAGCTGAAAAAAGGTGCCGGAACGCCGTTCCGGCGCGTTCCGGCTGAAAGAAAAGCACTGATTATTATTATTATTATTATTATTATTATTATTATTATTATTATTATTATTATTATTATCGAACTTGATCTCTGTCGTATAGGCCCTACGGTTGTGTCAGACGGACGCCTGAGTAAAGGAGTCTGCAGACGCAAATCATCTTCATGCGGCGGACAGGCCAGACGGTTTTATTAGGTCCTTAATGTTTAACTAATGAAAACCATATCATTCAGTTGTCCTAGACCGGGAACGCTCCTTAACTGATCAAGTCAACAGTGTCTGCCGCTCATGTTTTTACCACCTCCGTCAGCTCGTAATTTCCGCCACCGCCTATCCTGTCATGCTGCCACTATCTTAATTCACGCTCTTATCCGCAACAGGGTGAACTTTGGTGACGCCGTCTTTGTTGGAATCTAACTAGATAATTTTTAGGGAGTTTCAATCTGTTCTTAATGACGCTATCCGTTGTATTGGAGTTTTCCCAGGTTTGGCCATATAACTTCCTTTATGTGGGATACTTTGCACTGGCTCCCCATCCAGCATCGTAAGATCATGACCCCTATGCCCAATTGTCTTGTTGGCGCTGCTCTATCATACCTCAGGGACGTCTGCATATCAGTCTCCTCGGTCGCGGGTCGTGCCACCCTTCGGTCGGCTGTCCATGAACTCCTGATTGTCCCTCGTACGTATACTGCTGCTGCTCAGCTCTAGAAGCTTTGCATATGTTGGTCCCACCAGCTGGAATCGCCTTTCTGGAAAGCTGCGAGTTGAGCTTCTCTGTCCCTTCCACATATTTGAGTTGAAAATGTCATGCATAGGCCTACCTTTAAAACACCCAAATAGATACACATATATTTATAGACAACAAATTCACACAAATGAGAAAAAATCAATAATCAATCTACAATCTTCATTATTACAACTATTCATTTGAATCAACCAATTCAAAATGCAAACCACTTTATACCCAGATATGCAGGCAGGTAACGATTTAACCGTTTTCGATGTGTCATTTGGCCAATACAAACATTTTCAAATTGATAATTGTTTTTCATTGATCTGTCGATCAGTAATGTTGAAAATAACGTGGAAAACGATACCGTGTGCATCACGCAAGTGCTGAATCACATTTATTGTGCTGACAGACTGTATTTTTTAATGTTCCCTTGTCAAAGCACACTGAGCAGTAAATTTGATCATCTTTCCTCATTTATCGGTCAATAATCCGTTGTTTTCTTTTTCTATTGAGATCCCACTTGCGAGACCTTGTGCAAATTGCTGACTAAAATAGAGCTTGTGTTTAGGCCTACTGCCTAAACACAAGCTCCGTTGTACAATACTGATATTAATGTTCAAAACTTAGCAGCTATACATAGTACGAGTTCACAGGCTATTTAAAACAGTAAATTAAATTACTGTATGAGAGTTTGATTCTGCTGATAAAAAATAGAATTAGGTAGAAAGTCGTTTGTTACCTAACAGCTGTACTTGAGTTCATATTAGGCCTACATATCGTTTAGACAGAAAAGCTGAAAATAAGCTTCAAGGCATTTTGCTTTCCCATTGTTGCAGTTCAGTAGAATTTCAGTCCTTGAAAATGGAGATACACATTGATTTCATGAACACACAATACACTAGAATAACAAATTACTAAAAGAGATATGTAGGATGCAAATGTAAACTTATTTAAGCCAGATTTCCATATGGCACCGTAAAACTAAATTTGATTCATGATGCAGTGTACTTTCACCTTTACGAACGTACCTCAACAAACTTTTCCCATTAGAGATTATTCTGTTCAGTGACGAGAAGCAAGACATAGTAGTAGTAGTAGTAGTTTTAGTTTTATAGGGAATGGATCTGCAGAACTTTGATAGGCTTTAGTAGTAATGATTTTAACAGTATACTTACACAGCAGCTAAAATTCTTTGGAAGAGATGTGATTTCATATCATAGACTTAAGATGGTTTCATCGCCAAGTGGTTGTCCACAAAAATCACTGTTAGTTACAAGATCCGTGAAAGCAGAGATCTCGGGCAGTCTCCAGAAGAATGCCAAGTTTTCAAAAGGGCAACGATTAGTTGAAGATATTTGGCAAAAGTAATAAAAACCGTTATTATACAGCATCAGATTGCAAACACATGAGACTGCAAATATGTGTACCAACGTTTTTGCACCAGACACTCTGCTGGAAATGTGGTAGGAGTCTGTCCCCAGCTCGGCCGTCGTGTCCACTAGAGCCTACGAAACTTTCAGAGGCCTACGAAAGTCTGAAAGTGAGATATTGAATGACTGATCGAGAAAAATGGAAAAAGGAAAATTGCAAATAACAGCAAATTCAAATGTAATAACTTTGGCACTGAAACAGTTTAAGTTAAGCTGTGTTAGTCTAGGCCTACATACAGGGGCCCCCGGAGGCGTACGCATTAGACGCACGTGCGCCCACCGACCAAATCAAATGCACGCAAGGAATAGGCATCGTATCGACATTTTCGTTAACCGGCAATACGGCATGTTAAAATATTCGATGTTATCTGAATTGAGTTTGTGTTTGTTACAATTTCACTGTGTAATTACGGTTATATGTATAATATTATATGATATCATATGCATGTTGTTACATGATCTCCTATAATATAACTAATAGGCTCGGTCTAGTTTTATTTACATGAAAAAATATGTACAGATTATACCTTTCAAAGCGTCAACCGTCCGTTCATTACAGACGCACAAAACGTAGACAGCAACGTACAGCTTCCTCGACAGTTGAAGAAGTGGCAACAACCGTAGAAACAGCCAGGGGCGCGGGCAGCGTGACGCACTGGACGCACGTGCGTCCACCCACCAAATTTAAATCCACACAAGGATTAGGCACCGCATCGATATTTTTGACAATTTCACTGTAATCTTGGTCTACCATACAGTATGTATAAATACAATTTTTGAGATCATATGCATATGCTCTACTGTAGGCCTACTGTTTTGAGTCAGAGTCAATTTCAGTGTATCACAGAGAACGGGTGTGGATGGCTTAAGCCGCCAGGCTTAAAACATTTTTAAGCCTGGCGGCGCCCCTGGGGGTGTGCGTCCAATTTTTTTAAGCCTGGCGGCGCCCCTGGAAACAGCAACACCAAAACCTCTTCATGAAAGAAGAGTAGGCCTACGCTTAACATATGCCTCAGAAAATACTCAGAAAATAGCAGCGCCGTCGGCCTCGGGGCAACGAGACAACGAGCTTTGTAGAAAAAACGAGTTTACCTTAGGCTCTCTTGTAGAAAATATAAATACAACTCAAGATTTGGTGGAAATCTTAACTATATACAAAAGATCTTGTCAGGTCAAAACGCCAAGCTAACTTGAGCCTCCTTATATAGTCCCCGAGCTAACACCACTCCCTATCAGGAACTGGTCAAGCGTAACCAAGTCACCATAGAGTAACTATAAGACAAGAGGGTAAGAATGTAACAATGTGTTATACTGTACTTTTATAAGTCACTCTGAGTCGTGTATGACTACGAACGGCGGATAGAGGACGGGTGGGATGGAAGGGGTGTGCGTCCAATTTTTTAAGCCTGCGGGCGCCTCTGTTTACACTATGTGAATTTTGCGGCTCTTTGAATTAACAAAATGGCGCATAACATCTTCAGATGTCATTTCCTGCATTAAGTCGTTGGGATCTTCGAATGCAAAAGTACCTAAAGGGCCTACGACAACCTTAAGACGGCCGTGTTCCCCAGGATTGGCCAGAACCAATTCTCACCTAATTCCGCAAAAGCCAGGAATGGTAATATCACACTAATACCTATAGTACCTTGACAATTAGTAAACTCAACTCTAATATAATTCTATTAAATCAAACTTTGGTTAAACTGGACCACGCACTGGTAGATCTATGCGATCCAATTGAAATGATATTAATCAATGATCAATAAAAGAACCTTCTTCCACCGGTAATGCAAGAGAAGAAAGCCAAAGCACACACTTAATTCCAGTATTTTTTTAAATTTTACTTTAAAGTTTACGACATCATCCTAAAGGAAGTGTGATTTTCATTGAACACTTTTAAACACTATTACGTCTAGTTGCAAATTGAATCATTATAGAGAATAACTAACTACAAGAACAATAATTATTTATTATTGCTGGTTAAGGAGACACAGGGGCAGAGACTTAGGGGACATGGCCGACGATCCCCACAAATTTGAGGTGTAGGATGGAGTTCCTTATATCCCACCAATATTTGAATGTTTCAGAAATATTTCATAAAATTTAATATCATTATAAATTTCTTCAGCATTTTCCACTGTTACCCTTTGTTTGGCGTACGCGGCGCAGCACAGCTTAACGTACACCGCTCACCAGTTATCAGAGATTTAAATCAGCTTTTCGAAAATAAAGACGATTAAACAGTTGTTGCCGTTTTGGTTACATAGGCTTGTATATATTTTTTCGACCAGTCCCCAAACCCAGGACCAAGTCTCCGCCTATGGGGGGTGGGGGACACATACGCCAACTTACGTCTGTGAGACTTGAGAAGCTGGGTTGCTTGTAAAACTTTATACACTGTTTCATAGTAAAGATGAACAACGTCGCCCTACTTCTGTACCCTTCAGACTTTGAACTGGCAACGTCCGGAAACGACAGTGGCGGAGTTTACTTCAGCCCAAGTGGTAGTCTCTATTAACTTTAACAACGCTTTCTCATAAAAAGTGATTAGCGTTGGTCTTCTTGTTTATCCACGCGATAACATTAGTGGCGAAGTTCGGCGTTGCTTTTCAGGCCAAGGGTTATTATTTATAAATGATCATTAGTAAATAACATCCTCTGCCTTTCGTAAATAAACCTCTCACATCACACAGCCCTGCGTAAAAGTAAACCATATACGGCCTAGGACTACGGTATATACGGCTAGAACCAGGGCCTATATGGCCTACGACTCATACACCACAGATCTCGCATTTGTTGCATCTTATTAGTATATTATCTGTATAAACATGTTTACGTTGCTGTACACCAAAATGCGGTTTGCAATTGGTTCCAATAAAGAATATTGTATTCTATTCTATTCTCTTCTATTCTAGTTAAGTTCTGTGGATTGTGTATGATGGGCTAAACTACAGCAAAAATCGACTAAGACCTACTCTTTAAAAATTAAAGGGTGTTGCTGAAACTAGACAGATAATTTTTGCGACACACAAGTGGCCAGTGTTTAATCTAGACGACTTTGGGGGAATGTCCCCCCAGGATTTATGTTTCCTCCCCCAGAGGCCAGCGATATTACAGTGTAGAGATCCCCAGGATACATGTGGATACATGTTCCCCCCCCCAGAGAGATGAATACCTAAAAAAGGTCATCTCAACCTTGTTTGAGAGGGTAATTCCTGTAGAAAAGTTTAAAAATCTGACGAAGGACTAAAAAAAGGTAATAAACTTTTTTGAAGATGAAATTAGGAAAAGTAGTAAACTTGTTCAAGATGGATGAAATTACAGAAAAAATCTTGTGTAAATTCGTTGGTCCCCCGCCCTCAGAAACCTTGTTTCCACTCCCAGAAGAGGGGAACTAGATTAAACACTGACAAGTGGCTGTAAATTTTATTTATTATGATGACCAAAGTTTATGAGCCCGAATCAATTAAGTTAATAGGATGTGTCACAAACTCACAAAGTCGAGAAAATTCATAGGTCCAGGAAGTGTTCTGTATTTTATCGAAGCGTAAACTCTGTACATCAAGGGTGATAGCTGCTTCGAAAAGTTGTCAACCTTCGATTTGTTTCGTTTGTTGAGAAATATGTATAACACTATACTCCGATCTGACAGTCAAACAATTGACAAGTCTTGAAATTTGTCGTTATTTTATAGATAAACACCTGTACAAGATACTGGAGGACAAATGGATTTTATAAACCGTCACAGACGCCGCTTGGGAACGTTATCCTACAATGACAGAGCTTTCTGTTCCGGCGGCTCATCTGAGATTCCTGCTCTTTATTTCCTGACTAACCCCACTGATTTCGACTACATGCTGTATAGGCCCGATGTCTATGCAATTCCAAAAGATGCACAGCCTCCGAGAAACTTCAAGGGCGAGGTACTGACGATTGATGGAAAAGGCCTTTCGTCAGGATACGTACGGTTAAAGAAGTCAAAACTCAAAGGTCAAAGTACGGATTGTGAACAGTATTACCAAAAGCATTTGCGGAAGTTTGACGGTGAAACCGTGAACGGCCCAGCAGTAACGACGGATTTTCCATGGTTTGCTTTGACCTTTGATAGAGTTTTCTCGATGCAATGTCCTTTCTGGCCGCCAGAGGCCCAGGAGTGGCAGACACGTCATCGTCCTCACGGTTGGCCATCGAAAGATTTAATTAATCAAATCGTAAGTGAGGGATGCTTTCTCGTTGGGAAGTCTCACCCCAATTGCAAAGAAGACGACGATACTCAGTGGAGATATTCGTTCTCAAAGGCCGAAGTGAGGTTGATTTCCAGCTGGACCGATTCACAAAAGTATGTCTACCATGTTCTACGACTGATAAAGTCTAAGATTGTCAAGAAAAGTGATGATAAGAGGAAGACCGGCCTTAGTACTTATCATTTGAAAACGCAGATGCTTTGGGCATGTGAGGAAAAGCCAGCTGAATTTTGGGAAGATAGTAACCTATTGATGTGCATATCCGAACTTTTGACACAATTGGAAAAACGTTTTGAGGCTAGTAATTTTCCAAACTACTTCTTGCGGGATTGCCACATCGTCGAAGGCAATTTCATTGATGACGATTTCAGAGATGCAATGAGAATGCTTAACACCGAATTTGGCCGAAGTTTTCTGATGTCTATGCTGCCTCCAAAAGTGTGTCACGAATGCCGTATTTCTGCATCTGTTCCTGTAACAATTGTGTCTTTCCTTCACCTATCTGCAGCAAGACTTGGCTTCCCATTTCAGGCTCATCGGCCAAGGCTTGACAAAGTCCGACAACTACTTTACGAAGAGTTGGATGCTCTACTCAACGGTATCTACAACATGCAACTCGCAAAAACACTGGGAGATTCCTACTACGTGGTTGCAGAACAACACTTTTGGAAAGGCATCGTAGGAGAAAATACCTTGAAATGCATAACGCTATCGAATCGCATTTCAATGAATATTGTAACAGGTGTGTGTGAATCTTTGGAAAATGCTGAATCATCGACATCAGTGGACGGAACGAGAAATAGAGACATTTCTCTGATGATCAGTTGTTCGAAAAGTGGTTGTCCTTTCGCGGGAAAGTCTTGGAATTTTACTTGGAATGAAGAGCATGGCAAATTTTACGAGAAATTGAGGAATCAATCCCATTTGCTCTACGCTGCCAATCTGAGCAACCTCTACTTGATAACTGGTAATTATGAGATGTGCAATGAAATAGTGAAAGAGCAGCACTTTTTAGCAGGACCTGCTTTTTATAGTGAACACTTCCCAATGATATTCTGTCCTGAACTGGCCTCCTTGTTTGACGAAAATCTACAAGAAGTTCTTGGATTGCTCTGGTTATTCAAACATCTCTCCTGCGGTAAAAGGATCTTCGAGTTCTGTACGTGCCCTCATCTTTTCATGCTTTATATCCGCATACAGTCTTCAATTAAACTACGAGACTTGGATTTGGTTGCATCTGCTATAGCTAGTTTCAATAACCACCGCGAACACTGTAAGTTTAGCTTGCACCTCTATTCTTACTATTACGTTTTACTTAAAATAGCCTGGGGCATCTCCATGATACAGAGGAATCCTATGCGCACACTGTTTCCGAGACAATTTTGGAAGTAAATTAACCTGTACGATGTGAAACACTGTTAATTTTATCCGTTAAGATCTGACTATAGGTGTCAGGTGGGGCGCTCTCCCCGAATATTTAAAGCGCTTGCTTGACCTGTAACGGGGAAGTGTACGGGCTCGAACCTCCATTGAGGCTGTCGTAATTGTAATTGTAATAACGACAATTTCTATAGCATCGTTGGTAGCAAGCTACTTCTAGGATGCTTCACACAAACGCACACACACTGTCTACTGTCAGCGCAAAGGTTAATGCTCGGTGGTTTTGGTTAGCAAGTAAAGTTTCAACTGTTTCTTAAAAACAAAGATGCTTTTGGCTTCCTGGATATCAGCAGGAAGACTGTTCCAAGCACGCGGGCCAGCGACCCGAAAGGCTCGATCGCCCATTTTGGTTTTTGTCACTGGCACGAATACACCAGCGGACTTTGCTGATCGCAATCGCGACCGATTAGGGTCGTCCGATAGCGGCCTGATGGTGTCTGCGAGGTAGCGTGGTGCGCAGTTATTCAGGCATTTGTGCACCATGATGCAAAGCTTATACTTGATCCGCTCGCCTACTCTGAGCCACTGTAGATCTTGGATCGCGGTTGTGGTGTGGTCGAACTTTTTAAGTCTCATGACCAGGCGAGCAGAAGCGTTGATGACCGCCTGAAGCCGAATGATACTGCGCTGTGGCAAGCCAGCAAAGGCGACATTGCAGTAATCGATTCGGCTCAGGATTAAACTTTGCACCAGATGGCGAGTTACGTCCTGTGTGAGAGACCGAGAAACAGCTCTCAGCTGTCTCAGAATTCCGAAGCTCGTCCTCACAAGCCCCGTGATGTGTGACGTCATTGATAGGTCTCTGTCGAGGTAAAGGCCGAGGTCGCGAACTTCGTTCCTTGGCTCGACAGCATCCGCACCAATGACGAAAGGACTTCGATCTAATTTTTCCACCCTGCGTGAGGACGAACACCAGATGAATTCTGACTTCGATGAATTGAGCTGCAGTCGATTGCATTTCATCCAGTCAGCGATGTCACTGATGCAGCTCATTGACTTGGACCGCAGACGCTGTACGTCGGTGGAATCAGGACGACAGAATCCGTAGACCTGTGAGTCGTCCGCGTAGAGATGACCCTGCAGACCGTGCTTGGATATTATGGTCGAGATGTCGGCAGTGTAAAGGAGGAAAAGAATGGGTCCCAGGACTGAGCCTTGAGGGACGCCACAGGTGAGGATAGTTGGTGTGGAAGAGGAGCCGGCATGGCGGACACATTGTTGTCTGCCAGTTAGGTAAGACGTCATCCACTCTAGCGCAGTAGATGACATACCAAAAGACAAGTGCAGTCGACGAAGCAGAATGTCGTGGTCGACTGTATCGAATGCAGCAGACAGATCTATAAGAGAAAGAAGAGAGAAGTTTCCAGAGTCAATCGCTAGAAGAATGTCAGACAGCATATCTGCAAGAACCGTCTCAGTAGAATGGAAAGCACGGTAGGCTGACTGTCTGTCGGGGAACAACTGGTTGATGTTGAGGTAATTGACAAGTTGCCTGGCTACAACCCGTTCCAGCATTTTAGACAGAACAGACAGGTTGGAGATTGGTCGATAGTTTTTTACATCTGCGGTGTCTAGGCCAGGTTTCTTTGGTAGCGGAGTTATGGTTGCAACTTTGAAGGCCGTTGGAACTCTGCCAGTTGAGATGGAACGGTTGACCAGTTGAGTGACAAATGGGGCAATAGTAGCGGCGCATTCCTTTAGCAGCCACGTAGGCAGCGGGTCGGCCGTTGACTGCTTGTTTGGAGTGCACTGGATAAGGCCCAGAATGTCATCGACGGAAACAGGCGAGAGCGAAGATAGGCGGTGAGATGTGGTTGAATAGGTTGGGTCAGCAGCGTCGGCGGTGGACTCTCTCACATCAGCAACTTTCTTGTCGAAGAAATGATGGAATTCGTCAGCTGAAATGAGATTGTCCGCTGGCGTGCGTCCCCGACCAAGCACCTTATCAATCGTTTGCCAGAGTTTGCGAGGTGCAGAACACTGGGTCTTGATCGTCTGTAGCCAGAAATCAGACCGTCTGGTGTTTAAGGTATGGCGATACTGCCGGCTCCCTTCGAGCCATTCTGCACGACGCAAAGATCTGGCCGCCTCAGTCTTGGCTCTGTGTACGCGGCGCTCTAGGCGCCGCACTCGCTTCTTTTGGTCTCGACAGACGTCATCGAACCAGGGATCGGATGGTCTCTTACGGATGGTCACCTTACGAAGAGGGACCAGCCTATCGAGAATGCTGGCGATGACGCTGTCGTAGACACTTGCCAGTTGATCGGCGTCCAGAGAGTTAATGAAGTCTGTGTCGCATAAAGGCGACTCCTGAATAGCCGAGCGGAACTCGTCGACCTGAAAATACTTCCAAGACCGGCGAGTTTCAGTGACATAGATTGGTGGTGGTCGTCGTAGATCTGTGGACCATTTGATGAGTCGATGGTCGGACAGACCGGTGTCGATCACGCCAATGGTTGGAGCTGGGAGATCACTCCTAGTTATGACAGCATCCAGAATGCCTCCCTTATCATGCGTTGGTTCATTTACATGGTTGGTGAAACCGAACGACTCTATGACATTGGTAAATTGAATGCACAGTGGATCGGACGGGCGATCGAGGCGGATGTTGATATCGCCCGTTACGATCACAGGGTCCGTCAATACCGCAAGACTTTCCAGCATGGATGAAAGTTCACTGAAGAAGTCTTGGGTGGCAGCAGTAGACCCAGGACGATACAGCAGTAGGATGACAACTGAAGAACCCTTGCTGGTAACGCGTGCACATAGATGTTCAAAGGACTGCGGGCTGCCGACGTTTAGTTTAGTCAAACGGATGTCAGTTGGAGCAATGATGGCAACCCCGCCATGGTTTGTGTCACTTGCCGTTCGCGTGTTGTTCTTAGGCTGTCTAGGCCGAGCACGCTCCAGCACCTGGTAGCCATGTGTCCGTAGTCGTCTGAGGTCGACAGAGTCGTCGTCGAGCCAGGTCTCGGTCAAACACAGAACAGGAATGTCCAGATCTGAAGCGAGCTCTTTTAGGGCCTCGAGCTTATTGGGCAAGGAACGAACATTGAAAGTGGCACAGCTGAGTTGTTTTGCCGGCTGATGGATATGACGCTGTGTCCGTGTGTGGGTCACAGCTCTAACAGGCGATGAGATGTTCGGCTTCTGTCGTATACACTCGGCTGAACGGTGTACAGGTTGGTGCACAGGGCGATTGCCAGAGATAACGGCAATGCCAGTGCCCTCTGCCTCATCTGCCGCAGCGTACGTCGAAGCCGGGCGACGACGCTTGCCACCCCTGCACCCGCGTGCACTTGCTCTGGTGGTTATTAATGAGCTTATGCGTACGCAGGTACAGGGGGTCAATGAAGGCCCTGCCCAACGCAGACTCAGTAGCTGGTCACGTGAGTATGTTGCACGCCTCGATTCCACGCTTAAATCCATCCTAAAGTGTTATAATACACTAAGATATCCTGCGAAATAAGACGAGAAATCTAGTCCAGAAAGACGAGCGTCAAAAACAAAACTATTTTTACAAAGAACAAATAAATATGAGCTAAAAATAAGGTAAAAATAGAAGAATAAACACGAGCTTAACGAATGCGACTGACCGCTGCCACATACTTGAGCATGTCCCTCACTCATAATTACTCAGCGCCATCGATTTTCTGATGAAGCTGCGCCCGAAGCCATTGCATAATATAGTAACAAGATTTGATGTGCCTTCAACGGAAACAGTGACATGATAAATTTCCTTAAAATAAGACATTTGTTTCAAATCATTTTTATTGTAAGAATGAATGTGAAAGTGACGCTGTCACAATCAAGTATAAAAACATAAGTATAATAATCTGGTAGTTAAGAAACCTGTCATATGATATGTATATATATTATATATTGTTGTAATTAAATGGAAATATTGTTTAAAGCTGGTTTATGACTCACTCGGTCATTCTAGTGCGGATTCAATGAACAATATTTACACAGTTCGAAACCAATGAATTCCTTTTCTCAAGACGACATTTTCACGAACTTTTTCAGGATTGGTTTAAACACAATGACTGTTTTTAAAACGAAGAGTCTTCACGACCAGATGAAGAAGTGTCTTTGTAAGACCTAAGGCAGTCAAAACAGGCCGATCACTTTCTATCAAAAACTGACTTTTCGTGTTATCTTAGACTTAAAAGAAGCATAGTTTCTACTTCCAGACTGGTGTCAGTGAACGTCCTGTCTCACGCTTCACTTAAATGCTTAAAGACCTTTCTTTTTGTACTAGTCCATCACGTTGAGGGCGCTTCTGAATAGCTCTGCTGCGAGGAGCGCTTTAAAAATGTTCATATTACATTACATCACATAAACTGCCAATCCTCTCTGCTTACAGTCATGGCATCTTGATGGGCAACATTAAAAAGATACCTGTAGGGAATCATTGATTTATCATGCTTTCCCTCTTCGGTTTCAGTCTTTCTCGAAATACATTTTTGAATGCTTTGCCATTCCTTGAGAAGACGTCGTAGCTGATCCTAAACATTATTTTTTTGCCCCGCTGGAATCCCTGCTCTTTTCCAAATTGGAAGTACCATAGCGACCGTTTCTTTCACGATGTCATCCAGACTCTGATTCTTTTGTGCATGGAAATTGAAAAACACTTTGAGTACCTCTCCTCCTGTATGTAACTCCGCATAACCAAAGTAAGCTTCAGTACTGCCAATCAACCAAATTTCAGTGTTTTTTCTAGTCAATTTTGCCACCTCACATGTAAATGACAAATTAATTTAACATAATAATTAATTGCTATAATAGGAACAAGATGGAAACACGAAGAACAGACATCGTGACATCAAAATTTTGGTGAAAACTAGGAAGGTCACCGGGTTCCTAATTTCTGTCGCCTTGCGCAAATCCTAAACGCTCAACTATCAAGATATAATTTCAGATATGGAGTTTACACGTGAATTTGCATGACGATTCGACCTGGCCGGGAACAAATCTTTGAGTTGAAAATATCATGTATACCATAAAAACACCATAACATAAAAATCTTTGAGTTGAAAATATCATGTATACCTTAAAAACACCATAACATAAAAAATCTTTGAGTTGAAAATTTCATGTATACCTTAAAAACACCCTAATACATATAGACAACAAATTCACACAAATGAGAAGAATCAATAGTCAGTCTTCAATTTTCAATATTTCCATTATTACAAATATTCATTTAATCAACCAATTCAAAATGCAAACCACTTTATACCCAAAAATGCAGGCAAGTAGGGTTATAAATCAAAACACTAAAAATAATTTTTACAGTTTTCGATGTATCTTTTGGCTAATAGAAACATTTTCAAGTTGAGAATTGTTTTTACATTATTTTGTCTATCAGTGATGATGACGATGACATGGAAAACGATACTGTGTGCAACACGTAAGTGCTGAGCCATATTTTTGTGCTGACTGACTGTTTGTAGTTTTCTTATTGCTCCCTTGTCAAAGAACACTGAGCAGTAAACTTGATCATCTTTCCTGATTTATCGATCAATAATCCGAATGACTTCCACACGAAACTTCTAGCATCCTCTTTAATTTTCATGCACAAGTCGTTCAACCTAAACAAGCCGAGTCACAATTGTTTGTTTATACATTTCTACTCAAAACGTTGTTTTCTTTTTCTGATCGGATCCCACTTGTGAAACCTTTCTCAAATTGCAGACTTAAATGTGGCCTATTAGCCTACTACCTAAACACAAGCTCCGTTGTAAATACTGATATTATTGTTCAAAAACTTAGCAGTTGTACATAGGTCGAGTTCACAGGCTATTTAAAACAGTAAATTAAATTACTGTATAGGAGTTTCATTCTGCTGATAAAAAAAATAGAATTAGGCAGAAAGTCGTTCGTTACGTAACAGCTGCTAAGTAGCGGCACTCCCTGGAAAATCTATACAGCGGCCAGTAACTGGTCTGCAGGGTTCAAATTGGTCAGCCTGCGAACACTACCACTCGCTTATGAAACATTGCAACTAGACAGTAGACGGTTCTCTTCCATCCTAGCTTACGGCCGGTCTACCAGACAATAAGGTAGGACACTACACACGTGAATTTATTTAAGGTAGGCATTATTACATTTCACTTGCATTGTATTGTAATATGTTGCACTTGCAAATAAACGTCCTCTCGTAAGTAAAACACTCTTAGCGAACAGACTGCATAAGCCAGACAAATCTGGAAAACTGGACGGTTATGAATCTTATTGAAAGTGGCAAAAGTAGCCTAGAGGAGACGACTGCCAAGTCTAGTTAAGTATAAAGAACGCGATTCCGAATAACACGTGTACTGTATCTGCAGATTATGCAATATAAAATCCTTTGGAGACTTCTTGGATATCAGACCGAGTCCATTGTTTCAGCAACTCTATATAAAACAGAACCAAACTGGTTCTTTCAATTAATACAAACCTGAATATCTGAATTTATAGTTCATCTGTTACTGGTTACCAGTAAAGAGATACTCTAGTTCAGATCTCCCGCTGCCTGCATTGTTCAGATCTACCATCATGTCTTTATGCACATATGTATGTATATGAGTATTATGTATATATGTATGTATGCATGTATGTATGTATGCATGCATGTATGTATACATTAATGTATGTATGTATGTATGTATGTATGTATGTATGTATGTATGTATGTATGTATGTATGTATGTATGTATGTATGTATGTATGTATGTATGTATGTATGTATGTATGTATGTATGCATGTATGTATGTATATATGTATGTATGTATGTATGTATGTAAGTATGTGTGTGTATGTATGCATGTCGGTATTTATGTATGTATTATGTATGTATGTAATATGTATGTATGTATGTACGTGATGTATGTATGCATTATGTATTTATCAGAGCCGTTTTAAGGAGTTTAGAGGCCCTAGGCACAATCCGCACCAGTCCACAAATCCTAACTAACCTTAAACGTAACCAGATTTCCGCCTCAATCTCTCAGTCTCAGATATAGATTATTGCATTAATGCAGTGCATATGCATATGTGTCATTTTGTTAAATTTATTATTGGAGTATTATTACTAAACTCTTACTAACACAGATAGCACAGCAATCTTTGTACTGCAAGTGTAAAATAAACGTTTATACGTTACAGTGTCCACTGTTAATTTGTTATACAAATTGAAAGTGAGATTGTAATGAGTAAATGTTTGCTATACATGCATTGTGACTTTGTCGTGACATTTTCTTACTAACTGTTCATCTTTATCACAGACAATGACATCACTAGACGAGTAAGACGACGTAGGAGCAGGCCTATCTTGCGTCTCGACAATTTCGGACTTCGATGATGACTATGTTTTCTGACTTTGAAAAAACAAGATATTTGGGATGTTTGGCCAACCTTTCCAATTCAGTTGCTTCCTTTTTTTCACTCGGTTTTGCCGTGGTGATAACTGACAATCACAATCTGAATCTGAGCAAAAGGGTAGAAACTATCAAAATAACTTTGAGTTATACACTGGAGGAGGTGGAAATGAAGTGACAAGAGCAGTTTTAGATCGCTAAGTTTAATAAGTTTGCAAAGTTCACCATCGAATCAAAACCGACTACCGACATGCCGAAATCTATTTATTCTCTTAATTGTGAGAAATTTGATAACACTTTTGCCTCTTTTATAATGTAAGTTTAAAACAATTCAGAAAATGACTATAGATTATATATATATATATATATATATATATATATATATATATATATGTAACGATTCTGTCGTCACAACGTCTCTGTATCACTGTTCCCACTTATATATATGCGCTATAGGAAGAAACATTACGTAATGGCTATTTTTAGTTCGTAGCTATTTTTAGACCGCTGCGTGCGTGCTGCCATTGTTGTTTGGGCAGAGAGCGTGAGTGCGTTAGAGGTCGGTTGAAGGGCGAACGAACATGTCGGTGGTTTATGTCTCCTTTTGTAGAATTTCGACGAAAATACCTTGTAGAAATCGAAGTTTCATAGGTTGAGGGTAACGGTGTATCGTTCGATTGTTTTACCCAACTGTTGATCGATTTAAAGGTTGAAATTAGTCGTAATTGGTAAGGTGACGGTCCATTAAGATTTTCCATGTCCCCAGCCCATGTGATCGGTGTGTGATCCGAACGGCCATTTGAAGTCCAGTTAATGTTTGTCCGTTTGGTGAGATAAATAGACATTATTTGAGTTTAAAAGAAATGTTAAGTAGTTTCTTGTGTTGTTAGTAGTAGATTTCGATTAGTTGCTTTGGTGAGTGAAAGGCACATTGGTAGTTTTGGACTTTATGTCAACGTTGACCTTTGACCTTTGCGCTCAATGTTAAGTCTGCCACACTGGTAGGTCTGTGTAACGGTGTGCTGCTTTGGTATAGGCGTAGATAAAATTTGCTACATAGTAGAGAAAGTTTAAATAGTTAATTGAACTTGATACTGGTAGTATAGAAGTTCTCTGGACTCTGAGAAGAAATTCTTTGTTTGAACTCTGAACTATACTGATATTCGTAATTTTAGTCAAATTGACACTTTCTGTTTTATTTAAATATTGATTACATGGCGAATCAGCCAGATTTTCAATTGCAGTCTATGCTTAGTGATATAGCAATAAGACGTAGTCTTCTTCAGCAATTTCCAGAATTAGCTGATCGTAGTATGTTCCAAGACCTGGATAGGGTTGAGGAGGTAGAAGACGAAGAAGAGGTTATCCAAAGTCCAAAGGCCCATTCACTCAGCCACCATAGCCTTCCACTACCAGAAGTGAAGTTAGCCCCAGGAAATGAAGAAGTAGATGAAGAAGAGGAGGAAGAAGATGAAGAAGTAGAAGAAGAGGATGGGGACACTATGAACCCTGAGTATAGGGGAAATCCTATGTTTGTTTCCTACTCGGAAACCACGGACACCCACAGGTCATGCCCTGGTGATGAAATAGAAATGATGACGTCATTGCCCTTAGAAGAACCGCCTAATGTCACTATGCCTAGACGTAGTAAGCGCCTGTCTGGGTTGCCACCCTCCTATTATGGTCCTGAGCACAGGGGTTCGAATCCTCAGGAAATGCACGACCGGCAGTCCTCATCCCGGCGTTTGACGACCGCCGCCGCTAGGGGTCGCCCCGCCACAGTTGGTACCAGAAGTGGGGTACTTCCGGTTGCATTTCCGGTTATGTCAGGACGTCCTTTAAATCCATTCCAACCTTCCTCCCCGGATGAATCATTTTTTCCAGCCCATTTTCAGTTCACAGGCACACAGGAGCGTGTTAACATGGACATGCCTAGTGTAATTGAAACTGATGATCATTTACAGCATAGGTTGTTGTTGCAAAAGGATAGATCAGTATATGTAGATGATCAGAGTAGGCATGATTATGATCGTAGACCTAGAGATTTGATTGCCTTTGAGAATGGTCAGCTTTTAGATGTTGAGCCCCGTACTGCATTGTCATGGTTTAGTGAGTTGGTCATTGATGCAGCAGGGGTTAAGCAATCTGAAGCCAGAGATGTTAGTCCACATGTGAGGATTAGAGATTCATTTAGTCCTATTGTTGATGATGAAGAAACTAATCCAGTTTGTCTAGTTTCAGATTCGAAGTCAAGGATTGCCACAGCCAAGGATCGGGTCATTCACTCACCCTTCGTGCACAGTGCTCCAGATGCGCATCCCGCTCACGCTGAGGTAATCGACCGTCGAGAGACAACCTTTCCCATCGTCGACCCATTCTCGCCATGTCCTCTTGTGCGTCGTGCCGTGAAACCTAAAGAAAAGTCAAGCGTCATGCCTCTCACTGCAGAACCCACATACGCCTGGTCTGACCCACAGATGCCATCTACGACGTCCTACCAACGTGTCAGGCCTTCTTCGTCCACCGTCGCTCCACGTTCTTCGGTTCCGCCCGTCGACTCAAAACGCCTCAATCCAAGTTCTTCATTCCAGCGCTACGTTCCACGTCATGACCACGCCTACCGTGTCATACCATCGTCGTCCATCGCTATTCCGTATCCACCAGCTACATTTGTTACCACGAAACAAAGAATTCCTCAGAATTTACCGTTGCCAAGCCACACCTCGCACCTCCAGTATGATCATGACGCTACATTGTCTTCATCCACCACACTTCCGCATCCAACCATCACAGCCACCAGAATGGGAAAACAACTGTCAGCTCCACCATTGTCAAGTCACGGTGTCCGTCAACGCCAAGCTTCGACAGTAAGCTACCACAACCATTATCTGCCAGGTGAACCATGCCCTGTGTTTACGACTCCACAGGCACGTGACTTCGTCAGCGCCAGGTATGAATTGCCCTCCCGTCATGTCAATGAGAAGACTTGGCTGCAGAATGAATATCCACCGCATCAGAGAGATGATGGCCGCCGCCAGTCGTTGCTACCGTCATCTCAAGGTCAGTGTACCGGTATGTCAGACTGTCATCCGGTTGTTGAATCGTATCGGTTGGACAATGCCACAGAACCTGGCGAGATACTGAGAGATATAGACAATCTAGAACAGAGGATACAGACTTTGATGAAATTCTGTACACAACGAGGTGAACCAGAGAAACCTCCCCAGCGACTACACGATGAAATTTCCACAAGAGAGTCGAAAAGAGAGCATCCCTTGTCCACGGATCGTCAACCTGAAAAAGTGAAGGGGACGATGACGACGGTGAAAGATGTGCAGTCCACTGTGTCAACGTCTTCTGTCGCGACACCTGCCGTAGCCAGGGCAGATACATTTACCAATTCAAAGAAGGAACCAGAACTTCCTCACTCCAACGATCCGACTACCCCGTCCACCACGTCAGTCAGTACAGAGACCAAAGAAAAGGCCACTTCAACTGCCCCACCACCTGTAAAAGCGAAATAGTTCATTAAGCTGGGCTTATTCAACGGAACCAGTTCCATCGACGCCTTTTTAAGAAAGTTTGAGATATGTGCAAAGAATAACTCCTGGGACGATGACGAACGTTTGAACCAGCTATCGTGTTCATTAACTGAGCCTGCGAACCACATTCTTTGGGACTTTGATTCAGAATCGGTGTTGACATGGAAAGACTTGGTGCAGAAACTTCGTTCTAGGTACGGAAGCGCAGATCAGGCCGCTTTGTACCAGGCACAACTTGGAACACGGAAACAACGAGATGGAGAGGGCCTGAGTTCTTTGGTTCAGGACATTAGACGTTTGCTGACCTTGGCTTATCCTGGACCAACGTCAGTTCACTCTGAAACTATTGCTGTCAAAGCTTTCCTGGGTGCTCTAAAGGACAAACGACTTGCCTTGAAGGTCCGAGAACGTGAGGTCACGACCCTTGACCAGGCGTTCAAGCTGGCTGTTCGTTTGGATGGATACCGTCAGGCAGAAGAAGACCTGCAGGATCACCAGGAACGTCGCCCAAACAGAGTGAAAGCTGTAAAAGAAGCAGAACCCTCCTCAGAAATGCTCCGTCGAATGTTACGTGAAGAAATGGAACCACAACGTCGACAGTTGGAGAAGATTCGTGAAGAACTGGAACCACAACGTCGTCGTATAGAGCAGCTAGAGAAGGCTCTAGCGTTGCAGAAACCACAAATACCACGTCTACTAGACCAAACGTTTGTGAAAACCACTCCACCTTCTGGTTGGTCAGCGGGGACGCAACCTGAACTGTCAAGTGGACCGAGATCAGGTAACAGGAACTTCCGCCGTGTGACAGGTCAATGCTATGAGTGTGGTCAAGAAGGTCACTACGTCCGTAACTGTCCAGAACGTCAACGGAGAAGACCGGAAGTTGAGCCTGAAGTCAACCGATCTGATCCAGAACCGTCCAATGTCCGTCATGTCACAGGTAGTACAACGGCCTACCTGCCGCTCAAGGTCAACGGGAGATCCATTCTTGCCTTGGTGGACACCGGAAGTGAACTTTCCCTTGTTCCGGCGTCAATGGTTGATAGAAGAGAAGTCACTGGATCACAGCAGCTTCTTCGTGCAGTTAACGGGACTGAGATAAAGGTCCTTGGAGAAGTCCAGCTCCGTTGTCAAGCAGCAGAATTCCAGTTCATCGTCCCTTGCCTAGTAACTGAACAATTGTCAGAGCTGATTCTTGGACTTGAATGGCTTGAGAAGTATGGTGCTCAGTGGAACTTTACTGACCGTTGGATCAAAATTCAAGACTATGTGTTTCCATTATGTAGTCAACCACGCACTGGGAAGTGTCGGAGAATTGCCACAGCAGCCGATGTGAAAATTTCTGCCTTGTCAGAGATGAACGTTGCTGCCTATGCCATACTGCCAAATCTCCAGAAAGACTCATCGTCATGGGCAACTCAACCACAGGTGTTAAACTCAGGATTGATTGTGGCTGGAACGTTATTGCCAGATCGTGTCCTAGATCTTGCAGTCCGTGTTCTGAATCCGACGAAGCACGACATTCGCATTAAGAAAGGTGTCCAATGCCTAGTCGAGGATGTCACTGTGATGAGTCCAAGTGTCACAGAACAGGTGTCTTCAGGTTGTGCAGCCGTAACTGAAGTCTTTCGTGAGTCGTCGGACGTAAACGAGGAGTCAATGCTCGCACCTCTGTGGACAGAAGTCGCAGAAGATGTACCTGAAGAAGTCAAAGAACAGTTACGCTCCCTCATCCTTTCAAACAGAAAAGCATTTTCTCTCTCAGAATGGGACTTAGGTTTCACCGACGTCCTCCAGAATGAAATAGAAACGGGTGATGAAGCTCCTGTACGTCAGCCGTTACGTCGTCAGCCCGTGACGCTATGTCCAATCCACGGTGACCAGTTTGACCTCCTGCGAACACAGAACCTGAATGATCCGCCAACTGCAACCGCGTCTGTTGTTAAACAGAAACGTTCCCTTGCGTTGTCTTTGTTGTGTTGCCTACTCGCAAGCCTTCTCCTGAGCCTTAATTCGTGCAGTAGACGTCGATATGTCGCGAATGACCCGTGGGGAAAGGTTGTGTCGCAAACTCAGCGTGACTGGGATCAGCATCTTCCCCTCGTCATGTCCGCTTATCGCGCTACTGAGCACGAATCCACCGGTTACAGCCCCTGTCGTCTTTTCCTTGGAAGAGAAAATGTTTTGCCACTTGATCTAGTTTTGGGAAATTGTTTTGCAAATGATTTTGTTGCTTTGTCGATTGATGATTTTGTTGCTGCAAAAGAAAAGCAAATTAAAGTTGCATATTCACATGTGAGAGAATTTACACAGCGCCTTGTTACAACCCGAGCTGCCAGGTATAACTTAAGGGTTAAGCCTGTAGAGTTTAAGATTGGTGATTGGGTGATGTACCATTATCCCAGGAAGAGAGTTGGAATAAAGGAGAAGTGGTCTAAATTTTATGTTGGGCCTTATAGAGTCATGTCCCAGATTAGTCCGGTGCTATTCAAGATTCAGAAATCGAAGAGAGCCCAACCTAAGCTTGTCTACGTAGACAAACTCAAGAGGTATCATGGGGAGATTCCTAAGGATTGGGATACTGTCCAAAGTAATGTCCCGGAGGAGGTAGATTTGGGGACCCTGGTAAATGAAAGTGACAGTGTTGACCAACCCATGTCAAGGCCTAGAAGAGATATTAGATGTCCCGTCAGATTTAGAGAAGATCTTGGGTAAACGATAAGTATAGTCTATCATCCTTGTCCAAGTTTTGCCTTGTTAGTTAGCTTTTTCTGGCTTTGTGAATTGAAGCAGGTATTAGTTTATACTGAGTTGTTTTAATATTTTGATGATAAGCCGAGTTCCTAATTGCTGTCAATGTGACTTGTTGAGGTTTTGGTTGTAATTGATGTCTTTGATAAGGAGAGATCACTTAGATGGTAACCAAAATTTGGTCACTGGTTCCCAAATTTTGTCCAGAGGGAAGATAATGTAACGATTCTGTCGTCACAACGTCTCTGTATCATTGTTCCCACTTTTATATATGCGCTATAGGAAGAAACATTACGTAATGGCTATTTTTAGTTCGTAGCTATTTTTAGACCGGTGCGTGCTGCCATTGTTGTTTGGGCAGAGAGCGTGAGTGCGTTAGAGGTCGGTTGAAGGGCGAACGAACATGTCGGTGGTTTATGTCTCCTTTTGTAGAATTTCGACGAAAATACCTTGTAGAAATCGAAGTTTCATAGGTTGAGGGTAACGGTGTATCGTTCGATTGTTTTACCCAACTGTTGATCGATTTAAAGGTTGAAATTAGTCGTAATTGGTAAGGTGACGGTCCATTAAGATTTTCCATGTCCCCAGCCCATGTGATCGGTGTGTGATCCGAACGGCCATTTGAAGTCCAGTTAATGTTTGTCCGTTTGGTGAGATAAATAGACATTATTTGAGTTTAAAAGAAATGTTAAGTAGTTTCTTGTGTTGTTAGTAGTAGATTTCGATTAGTTGCTTTGGTGAGTGAAAGGCACATTGGTAGTTTTGGACTTTATGTCAACGTTGACCTTTGACCTTTGCGCTCAATGTTAAGTCTGCCACACTGGTAGGTCTGTGTAACGGTGTGCTGCTTTGGTATAGGCGTAGATAAAATTTGCTACATAGTAGAGAAAGTTTAAATAGTTAATTGAACTTGATACTGGTAGTATAGAAGTTCTCTGGACTCTGAGAAGAAATTCTTTGTTTGAACTCTGAACTATACTGATATTCGTAATTTTAGTCAAATTGACACTTTCTGTTTTATTTAAATATTGATTACATGGCGAATCAGCCAGATTTTCAATTGCAGTCTATGCTTAGTGATATAGCAATAAGACGTAGTCTTCTTCAGCAATTTCCAGAATTAGCTGATCGTAGTATGTTCCAAGACCTGGATAGGGTTGAGGAGGTAGAAGACGAAGAAGAGGTTATCCAAAGTCCAAAGGCCCATTCACTCAGCCACCATAGCCTTCCACTACCAGAAGTGAAGTTAGCCCCAGGAAATGAAGAAGTAGATGAAGAAGAGGAGGAAGAAGATGAAGAAGTAGAAGAAGAGGATGGGGACACTATGAACCCTGAGTATAGGGGAAATCCTATGTTTGTTTCCTACTCGGAAACCACGGACACCCACAGGTCATGCCCTGGTGATGAAATAGAAATGATGACGTCATTGCCCTTAGAAGAACCGCCTAATGTCACTATGCCTAGACGTAGTAAGCGCCTGTCTGGGTTGCCACCCTCCTATTATGGTCCTGAGCACAGGGGTTCGAATCCTCAGGAAATGCACGACCGGCAGTCCTCATCCCGGCGTTTGACGACCGCCGCCGCTAGGGGTCGCCCCGCCACAGTTGGTACCAGAAGTGGGGTACTTCCGGTTGCATTTCCGGTTATGTCAGGACGTCCTTTAAATCCATTCCAACCTTCCTCCCCGGATGAATCATTTTTTCCAGCCCATTTTCAGTTCACAGGCACACAGGAGCGTGTTAACATGGACATGCCTAGTGTAATTGAAACTGATGATCATTTACAGCATAGGTTGTTGTTGCAAAAGGATAGATCAGTATATGTAGATGATCAGAGTAGGCATGATTATGATCGTAGACCTAGAGATTTGATTGCCTTTGAGAATGGTCAGCTTTTAGATGTTGAGCCCCGTACTGCATTGTCATGGTTTAGTGAGTTGGTCATTGATGCAGCAGGGGTTAAGCAATCTGAAGCCAGAGATGTTAGTCCACATGTGAGGATTAGAGATTCATTTAGTCCTATTGTTGATGATGAAGAAACTAATCCAGTTTGTCTAGTTTCAGATTCGAAGTCAAGGATTGCCACAGCCAAGGATCGGGTCATTCACTCACCCTTCGTGCACAGTGCTCCAGATGCGCATCCCGCTCACGCTGAGGTAATCGACCGTCGAGAGACAACCTTTCCCATCGTCGACCCATTCTCGCCATGTCCTCTTGTGCGTCGTGCCGTGAAACCTAAAGAAAAGTCAAGCGTCATGCCTCTCACTGCAGAACCCACATACGCCTGGTCTGACCCACAGATGCCATCTACGACGTCCTACCAACGTGTCAGGCCTTCTTCGTCCACCGTCGCTCCACGTTCTTCGGTTCCGCCCGTCGACTCAAAACGCCTCAATCCAAGTTCTTCATTCCAGCGCTACGTTCCACGTCATGACCACGCCTACCGTGTCATACCATCGTCGTCCATCGCTATTCCGTATCCACCAGCTACATTTGTTACCACGAAACAAAGAATTCCTCAGAATTTACCGTTGCCAAGCCACACCTCGCACCTCCAGTATGATCATGACGCTACATTGTCTTCATCCACCACACTTCCGCATCCAACCATCACAGCCACCAGAATGGGAAAACAACTGTCAGCTCCACCATTGTCAAGTCACGGTGTCCGTCAACGCCAAGCTTCGACAGTAAGCTACCACAACCATTATCTGCCAGGTGAACCATGCCCTGTGTTTACGACTCCACAGGCACGTGACTTCGTCAGCGCCAGGTATGAATTGCCCTCCCGTCATGTCAATGAGAAGACTTGGCTGCAGAATGAATATCCACCGCATCAGAGAGATGATGGCCGCCGCCAGTCGTTGCTACCGTCATCTCAAGGTCAGTGTACCGGTATGTCAGACTGTCATCCGGTTGTTGAATCGTATCGGTTGGACAATGCCACAGAACCTGGCGAGATACTGAGAGATATAGACAATCTAGAACAGAGGATACAGACTTTGATGAAATTCTGTACACAACGAGGTGAACCAGAGAAACCTCCCCAGCGACTACACGATGAAATTTCCACAAGAGAGTCGAAAAGAGAGCATCCCTTGTCCACGGATCGTCAACCTGAAAAAGTGAAGGGGACGATGACGACGGTGAAAGATGTGCAGTCCACTGTGTCAACGTCTTCTGTCGCGACACCTGCCGTAGCCAGGGCAGATACATTTACCAATTCAAAGAAGGAACCAGAACTTCCTCACTCCAACGATCCGACTACCCCGTCCACCACGTCAGTCAGTACAGAGACCAAAGAAAAGGCCACTTCAACTGCCCCACCACCTGTAAAAGCGAAATAGTTCATTAAGCTGGGCTTATTCAACGGAACCAGTTCCATCGACGCCTTTTTAAGAAAGTTTGAGATATGTGCAAAGAATAACTCCTGGGACGATGACGAACGTTTGAACCAGCTATCGTGTTCATTAACTGAGCCTGCGAACCACATTCTTTGGGACTTTGATTCAGAATCGGTGTTGACATGGAAAGACTTGGTGCAGAAACTTCGTTCTAGGTACGGAAGCGCAGATCAGGCCGCTTTGTACCAGGCACAACTTGGAACACGGAAACAACGAGATGGAGAGGGCCTGAGTTCTTTGGTTCAGGACATTAGACGTTTGCTGACCTTGGCTTATCCTGGACCAACGTCAGTTCACTCTGAAACTATTGCTGTCAAAGCTTTCCTGGGTGCTCTAAAGGACAAACGACTTGCCTTGAAGGTCCGAGAACGTGAGGTCACGACCCTTGACCAGGCGTTCAAGCTGGCTGTTCGTTTGGATGGATACCGTCAGGCAGAAGAAGACCTGCAGGATCACCAGGAACGTCGCCCAAACAGAGTGAAAGCTGTAAAAGAAGCAGAACCCTCCTCAGAAATGCTCCGTCGAATGTTACGTGAAGAAATGGAACCACAACGTCGACAGTTGGAGAAGATTCGTGAAGAACTGGAACCACAACGTCGTCGTATAGAGCAGCTAGAGAAGGCTCTAGCGTTGCAGAAACCACAAATACCACGTCTACTAGACCAAACGTTTGTGAAAACCACTCCACCTTCTGGTTGGTCAGCGGGGACGCAACCTGAACTGTCAAGTGGACCGAGATCAGGTAACAGGAACTTCCGCCGTGTGACAGGTCAATGCTATGAGTGTGGTCAAGAAGGTCACTACGTCCGTAACTGTCCAGAACGTCAACGGAGAAGACCGGAAGTTGAGCCTGAAGTCAACCGATCTGATCCAGAACCGTCCAATGTCCGTCATGTCACAGGTAGTACAACGGCCTACCTGCCGCTCAAGGTCAACGGGAGATCCATTCTTGCCTTGGTGGACACCGGAAGTGAACTTTCCCTTGTTCCGGCGTCAATGGTTGATAGAAGAGAAGTCACTGGATCACAGCAGCTTCTTCGTGCAGTTAACGGGACTGAGATAAAGGTCCTTGGAGAAGTCCAGCTCCGTTGTCAAGCAGCAGAATTCCAGTTCATCGTCCCTTGCCTAGTAACTGAACAATTGTCAGAGCTGATTCTTGGACTTGAATGGCTTGAGAAGTATGGTGCTCAGTGGAACTTTACTGACCGTTGGATCAAAATTCAAGACTATGTGTTTCCATTATGTAGTCAACCACGCACTGGGAAGTGTCGGAGAATTGCCACAGCAGCCGATGTGAAAATTTCTGCCTTGTCAGAGATGAACGTTGCTGCCTATGCCATACTGCCAAATCTCCAGAAAGACTCATCGTCATGGGCAACTCAACCACAGGTGTTAAACTCAGGATTGATTGTGGCTGGAACGTTATTGCCAGATCGTGTCCTAGATCTTGCAGTCCGTGTTCTGAATCCGACGAAGCACGACATTCGCATTAAGAAAGGTGTCCAATGCCTAGTCGAGGATGTCACTGTGATGAGTCCAAGTGTCACAGAACAGGTGTCTTCAGGTTGTGCAGCCGTAACTGAAGTCTTTCGTGAGTCGTCGGACGTAAACGAGGAGTCAATGCTCGCACCTCTGTGGACAGAAGTCGCAGAAGATGTACCTGAAGAAGTCAAAGAACAGTTACGCTCCCTCATCCTTTCAAACAGAAAAGCATTTTCTCTCTCAGAATGGGACTTAGGTTTCACCGACGTCCTCCAGAATGAAATAGAAACGGGTGATGAAGCTCCTGTACGTCAGCCGTTACGTCGTCAGCCCGTGACGCTATGTCCAATCCACGGTGACCAGTTTGACCTCCTGCGAACACAGAACCTGAATGATCCGCCAACTGCAACCGCGTCTGTTGTTAAACAGAAACGTTCCCTTGCGTTGTCTTTGTTGTGTTGCCTACTCGCAAGCCTTCTCCTGAGCCTTAATTCGTGCAGTAGACGTCGATATGTCGCGAATGACCCGTGGGGAAAGGTTGTGTCGCAAACTCAGCGTGACTGGGATCAGCATCTTCCCCTCGTCATGTCCGCTTATCGCGCTACTGAGCACGAATCCACCGGTTACAGCCCCTGTCGTCTTTTCCTTGGAAGAGAAAATGTTTTGCCACTTGATCTAGTTTTGGGAAATTGTTTTGCAAATGATTTTGTTGCTTTGTCGATTGATGATTTTGTTGCTGCAAAAGAAAAGCAAATTAAAGTTGCATATTCACATGTGAGAGAATTTACACAGCGCCTTGTTACAACCCGAGCTGCCAGGTATAACTTAAGGGTTAAGCCTGTAGAGTTTAAGATTGGTGATTGGGTGATGTACCATTATCCCAGGAAGAGAGTTGGAATAAAGGAGAAGTGGTCTAAATTTTATGTTGGGCCTTATAGAGTCATGTCCCAGATTAGTCCGGTGCTATTCAAGATTCAGAAATCGAAGAGAGCCCAACCTAAGCTTGTCTACGTAGACAAACTCAAGAGGTATCATGGGGAGATTCCTAAGGATTGGGATACTGTCCAAAGTAATGTCCCGGAGGAGGTAGATTTGGGGACCCTGGTAAATGAAAGTGACAGTGTTGACCAACCCATGTCAAGGCCTAGAAGAGATATTAGATGTCCCGTCAGATTTAGAGAAGATCTTGGGTAAACGATAAGTATAGTCTATCATCCTTGTCCAAGTTTTGCCTTGTTAGTTAGCTTTTTCTGGCTTTGTGAATTGAAGCAGGTATTAGTTTATACTGAGTTGTTTTAATATTTTGATGATAAGCCGAGTTCCTAATTGCTGTCAATGTGACTTGTTGAGGTTTTGGTTGTAATTGATGTCTTTGATAAGGAGAGATCACTTAGATGGTAACCAAAATTTGGTCACTGGTTCCCAAATTTTGTCCAGAGGGAAGATAATGTAACGATTCTGTCGTCACAACGTCTCTGTATCACTGTTCCCACTTTTATATATGCGCTATAGGAAGAAACATTACGTAATGGCTATTTTTAGTTCGTAGCTATTTTTAGACCGGTGCGTGCTGCCATTGTTGTTTGGGCAGAGAGCGTGAGTGCGTTAGAGGTCGGTTGAAGGGCGAACGAACATGTCGGTGGTTTATGTCTCCTTTTGTAGAATTTCGACGAAAATACCTTGTAGAAATCGAAGTTTCATAGGTTGAGGGTAACGGTGTATCGTTCGATTGTTTTACCCAACTGTTGATCGATTTAAAGGTTGAAATTAGTCGTAATTGGTAAGGTGACGGTCCATTAAGATTTTCCATGTCCCCAGCCCATGTGATCGGTGTGTGATCCGAACGGCCATTTGAAGTCCAGTTAATGTTTGTCCGTTTGGTGAGATAAATAGACATTATTTGAGTTTAAAAGAAATGTTAAGTAGTTTCTTGTGTTGTTAGTAGTAGATTTCGATTAGTTGCTTTGGTGAGTGAAAGGCACATTGGTAGTTTTGGACTTTATGTCAACGTTGACCTTTGACCTTTGCGCTCAATGTTAAGTCTGCCACACTGGTAGGTCTGTGTAACGGTGTGCTGCTTTGGTATAGGCGTAGATAAAATTTGCTACATAGTAGAGAAAGTTTAAATAGTTAATTGAACTTGATACTGGTAGTATAGAAGTTCTCTGGACTCTGAGAAGAAATTCTTTGTTTGAACTCTGAACTATACTGATATTCGTAATTTTAGTCAAATTGACACTTTCTGTTTTATTTAAATATTGATTACATGGCGAATCAGCCAGATTTTCAATTGCAGTCTATGCTTAGTGATATAGCAATAAGACGTAGTCTTCTTCAGCAATTTCCAGAATTAGCTGATCGTAGTATGTTCCAAGACCTGGATAGGGTTGAGGAGGTAGAAGACGAAGAAGAGGTTATCCAAAGTCCAAAGGCCCATTCACTCAGCCACCATAGCCTTCCACTACCAGAAGTGAAGTTAGCCCCAGGAAATGAAGAAGTAGATGAAGAAGAGGAGGAAGAAGATGAAGAAGTAGAAGAAGAGGATGGGGACACTATGAACCCTGAGTATAGGGGAAATCCTATGTTTGTTTCCTACTCGGAAACCACGGACACCCACAGGTCATGCCCTGGTGATGAAATAGAAATGATGACGTCATTGCCCTTAGAAGAACCGCCTAATGTCACTATGCCTAGACGTAGTAAGCGCCTGTCTGGGTTGCCACCCTCCTATTATGGTCCTGAGCACAGGGGTTCGAATCCTCAGGAAATGCACGACCGGCAGTCCTCATCCCGGCGTTTGACGACCGCCGCCGCTAGGGGTCGCCCCGCCACATATATATATTATAATTACGTTTGAAGGCTTGTTGAACACCTAATGTAAGTTTAAAACAATTCAGAAAATGACTAGATTATATATATATAATATATATATATATATATATATATATATATATATATATATATATATATATATATATATATATATATATATATATATATATATATATATATATATATATATATATATATATATATATATATATATATATATATATATATAGGATTTCAGATAGGCCTAGATTTAATTTTAAAAATAAATATAACTTACCATGACATAAGAAATTCCTTGAATAGCGTTGTTAAAAGCAGACAACTAAAATAGGGACCTGCGAAGCTTCGATATTCGATTCGAAAACGAATCGGGCGGCGGTATTCGATTCGATTCGAAAATGATATCATGATTCGAAAAAATTTCGAATCGTTTTTGGGAAAAATGATTAGACGACGCACTTTGTTGACAACTATTATTGTTGTAATTGTTTCCTGCTCGTGGAATGGTTGTTGAATTTCTGAGTGCAACGCGGCACCCGACGACAGCAAACCCTCTGGCACGAAAATGGTGCTTATTTAATTGGAATATTATTTATACTCCGCTTAGATCAGAGGTGGTCAAAATACGGCCTGCGGGCCAGATCCAGCCTCTGGGACCTTTGGACCGGCCCTTGACATGTCTTTTTTATTAGCATTGTACCATAAAAGTTATTCTGCAATATTTATTTTGAGTAAAATTAATATTGTCTCACTTTCTGGGGCAAATTAATCTGCAAAAATTAGCCTGCGATTGGCATACGGCCCCAGAGCTGCCCTTAAAATCTTAGGGCGGCTCTCTGTTAAAAAGTTGTCCATGCCTGGCTTAAATGTATGTAGGCCTACACCAAAGTGCGGTTATGCAATTGGTACAATAAGGAATATACTTACTTACTTACTTAACTCATAAATTATTTGTGTTATTGTTAATTCTGTTACTTAGCTTGATGTTTAATCTAATTGATTTTAAAACTGCAGAAAAGTTATTAATATATTGATCATAGTTCGAGAATTCGTGACTTTCGGTTTTAAAATTCGTAAAAATTCGCGAATTTTTGGTCTATTTTAAAATTCGTAAAAATTCGTAAAAATTCGTTGCGTCATTGTTGCACCTTTTTACATTGACAGTGGCGTTTTGCAAAAACAGCGTAAGCAACAACAAGTGCGATGACGTCATGGTTTGTTGTGTTAAGCTTCTGCTTACAATTTAATGTAAAATTGAATATAAAAATTTATTGCGTAACAAGTTAATTTAGCTAAACTCTAATTTCTTAAAGATGAAAGAACAAGGACCGGAGTGGACGTATGTAGTAATTTTTTGAGGAGAAGGAAAGGGTAATCCAAATAATATAGTGTTTTTTGTGACAAGGAATTTGTTAGTTGTTCTGCCCGAATTCGGGAGCATTTGCATGGCGAAAATACAGAAACCAGAGTCGAGTGGGAGCAGTGGGCTGTTGCTGACTTAGAATCAGAGGACGATGAAGTATAAAAGACACAGCTCGATGAACGTTGCCAACCCTTTTTAACCATGTTTGGTTGCAAGCTGTGTTAGTGACTGACTGATCACACTGGAGCTGGGGCACTGGTGGTTTTTGTTCTGCTGACTGACACTCCCAGTCACACACCCCAACTATGATAGAAATCGAAGTTCAAGACTCCAAGGGTAGAACAGTCACTGAATATCAGTAGCCTACTATTGTGTTGCTTTATAGGCAACTATCTTTTACGGTTGCTTGATTGATTGCCTATGACACTGACATTTAATTGCTTAAAAAGTTGAAAAGTTAGCAAATTATAAAATTCAATGCCATGGTAAAGAATTCTATTATTTTATTGTTTCACGAATTTTAACGAATTTTAAAACTGCAGTTTTAAAATTCGTTAAAATTCGTGAATTTTAAAAATTCTTAAAATTCGTAAAATGCGAATTCTCGAACTATGATATTGATTCTGATAGTGGTACGCCTGTGCTATCAAGTGCACACCACATGAATATCAAACATGGTACCCGCTGATTCGATTCGAGATTCGATTCGAATTCGAATCTTTACCCCCGATTCGATTCGAGATTCGATTCGACGAAAAATTTATGATTCGCAGGTCCCTAAACTAAAACCAAAAAAAATATATAGCAAACTGTGCGCCATCGCCGCCATGCGCTATCAGTCTAACTTCTATGGCGCTCTGCGTTGATTACCAATGATATTATATTTAACTAGAAATGCAGACCACAGTGCTCAGACGTTTGTTTAAAAATGTGTAATTGTTCTTACTTTGCTTTGCAGAATTGTTACTTGTTGGAACAGAACTTATAAGCTTAATATTGTTATTTTGTTTCTGGGTCGCGGCGGGGCCCCCTGTTGCGCGGGGCCCTAGGCACGTGCCTCGCGTGCCTAAGCCTTAAAACGGCACTGCATGGTATTTATGTATGTATGATTATAATGTAGTGTATGTCTGTGGGTGCGTGGGTGTGTGGGTGTGTCTGTATGTATTTAAGGGACAAACATGCAGACAACTTTGGATACGTTTTCTTAAGGGGTCTCAACGAACAACTTATACGCCAGTCTCCCAAGGAAACGTCCGAATAATTATTATAGACCCAACCGAATACTTCCGTTGTCAACATTTCACAAAATCAGCATAGTCCTACTACTTAAAGCTCCGTCGCAATTAGGTGACAAAGAACGTAGGGTAGCGACAGGGTGCAAAGGATAGCCACCTCCCATGTTGACGAGGTACTAGGGGCCTACTAACCAACTGGACCTATGCTATATATATATATATATATATATATATATATATATATATATATATATATATATATATATATATACCTATATATATATATGGACCTATGCTATATATATATAACCAACTGGACCTATGCTATATATACATACCAATATATATATGGACCTATGCTATATATATATAACCAACTGGACCTATGCTATATATATATATAGCATAGGTCCAGTTGGTTAGTAGGCCCTTAGTACCTCGTCAACATGGGAGGTGGCTCTCAGGTCAAACCTGATGTTAACACCGAGAATTCTCATTGATTCAACCCGATTGGTGGCGGAGGATTGGTCAGTCCTCGACGAGCGATAGGCATCTCCCAGGGCATTTTTTAACATGTTGACTGGTGGGGAATTTCCCCACCAGCCCTCTCGAATTCCCCACCAGTCCTTGCCCTTTTCCCCACCAGTGAATTTGCCCTTTTCAGTCCCAAATAATTATTTTTTGTCATTTGTGTGACTTTATGCATATCAAAGATGTTAATAGGTGTCTTGTAAATTGTGTCGTCAGTACATATACGAGGCCAAAAAGTATTTGAGAAACGGCACTGTGCCCATCGCAGTATAGGTGTCAGAGCTGATGGTGAAGATCGTTTAAAGTTAATAGTAGATCATTTGCAATCAGAAGCACACAATACCGTTAAAGATCGAGATAAACTGCATAAGGAATGGGAGAAGGGAAGCGATATGCATCCTTGGCTTAAAATCTTAAAAACTCATAAAGCCACATACATAGGCGTAGACTCTGGGGGGTCAGCCGGGGCACGTGCCCCCACCCCAATAATTGAGGAGCCGGGACAATGCCCCCCAAAAATCGAGAGGAGAATTTCTTCAAATATTTAAATATGATGTTTCAGTATAGACAAATTTCTTCAGAAACAGAAAAACAGACACAGAACTGAAATACTATCAGAAATTCATAATGAAAACAAAGATTCATTTTTATCTTCAATATCTGCAACATGAAACAAATTTACATGTAAGCAAAACGCCCCACTTCATACGCATTAACGTAACACCTAAAGCCTCTGCTGACTGTCCGGACCATAGGTGAAGAAAGTTTTTTTCGGTTTTTTGGTTTTCAACAAAACATAAGAAAAAGAAAACCACAAAATTTGTTTTTTGTTCTTTTTAAAAATAAATTTCTTATTTTTATAGAAGTTATTTTAATAACATTGAGTTTAACTCAATGTTATTAAAAAGAGTTTGATTTAACGATTTTTAATTTTCGGAAATTGCAACTGAACTAAACTGAGTTGGAGCTCTTGTTCATGCCATTTTTCATGGTTTTTATGATCCGAAATCTGAAAATCTTAAAAACAACTAAAACAACAAAAGCCATACAAAAACAACGAAGAACACAACTTTTCATCTTGAAAAACTTGTTTTCTTTGGACCTATGGTCCATACCACATGCCCCCTCCCAATATTTTGGACAAGTTTACCCAGTGGCCATATCTCTTCGTACATCGAAGAATTGGCCTAAGACAAAGTTGCTGCATTCTGAGCTCAAAGATGCGAAACAGTTTCCTCGACATCATGAAGTAGGCCTACTTTTCGCTCAGCATCAGGTGCAATTGATGCGATAGCCTATTGAGTAACATTCATGGCTGCAAGGCTGTGTGGAATAAACTAGACCAAAATGGGGACTGTAAAGAGAAGGCTGAAGCTCGAGGTTTCACAAAGACTTGGAGTGACAGACAAATTTGGATATCTGCATTAATGGGCGATATCTTGGATGTATACCAAACTTTACAGAAACAATTTCAGCGAGATGATCTTGTCCTTTGTGCAGTCTTGTTGTCATCGAGACCAAGGTCTTGGTCTCGAGTGCACTCGAGTTGGTTTTTAAAAGTCTTGATCTTGGTCTTGGTCTTGGTCTTGAGACCAAAAGTCTTGGTCTTGGTCTGGGTCTTGAGGTTCAAGGTCTTGGTCTTGGTCTTGAGGCTCAAAGTCTTGGTCTTGGTTTTGCAAGACCAAGACCAAGACTTTTTACAATATGAACAGTCATTTAACAAAAGGCAAGGATTTAAAAAAATTATCTTCTTCTTCTTCTTTTCCTTCAGGCTCGAATTAATCCCTCTTTGGAGAGGGGTCAGCCACTCGGATCCTTCTCTTCCACTTGTTTCTTTCTTGAGCATCTTCTTTCTTCAGTTTTAGGAGTTTTAGGTCTTGTTGTATCGTGTCTTCCCATCTCTTCCTCTGTCGTCCCCGGCTGCGGCGTCCGTATACCTCTGCATTCATGATTCTTTTCACACAACTATCATCCTCTTTTCTCATTACATGTCCATACCACCTCAGCCTGGTCTATGAAGATCCATAGAAAATTTTGGAGCAAAGTTTCACAACCGGATGCCCTTCCTGACGTCAACCCCTTTCGGTTTGGAACCTAGCCTTTGGTGCAAGCACCTACCCGCAAGGCAGCGAGGGCTCCAGGCTTATTTAAAGGCGGCCTGTACTCGCCTTGTCACATGACCGTCATAGAGCATCTGCAGCTTTTATCATAGGATGCGGTGCCACCCACATCCCATACCGCGCCCTGATAGCCTTGCCGCTGTTGGTCCGCGACTGCTTATTCGACAGGGTATACCTGCTTATTTCGCAGCTAGCCTCTATATCTAGAGGTCGTTCCACTATCCGCCACCTGTGGACGCGTGTGGTAGCAGTACAGCTCTCCCCCACAAGTACAGCTCTCCCCCACAAGTACAGCTCTCCCCCACAAGTACAGCTCTCCCCCACAATTTATCAATTATTACTAATACAATTGCTTTAGTATTTACACGGTGTGAGTGAGGCTTTGCTGTTGTTTTGGACATTCATTTTGACTTCCGGTTATTTACCATGGAATGATTTCAAAACAGACTCACAATTTGTACATTTACATCCGCTACTTGAAAATCTGCTCTGTGTGCCAGTGAATTCAGCACTGTAGAACGTATTTTTCACATGGCAGAATTTTTATGAGGCCCCACAGCCTCCACAGGTCACGTCTTGGTCATAAAATTCTGAACGAATTCGTTTTTATAAAATGCAACAGGCATATGGAATAACATTTCGCATGAGACTTTTGTAAATACGAATTCGGAATTCTCAGAAGTCTGCATTTGGAGTTGTTTTGCTTGAATAAATTAAAAGATTCATGTTTTAATTAAAAATAGCGAGTAGTCCGACTTGACAATTTTTTTAGTAAAGAATAGAAGTCTGGATATAGTTGTGATTTTTTTGAGTATTTTTCTCGGTTTTGGTCTTGAGTTTCAAAGTCTTGGTCTTGGTCTTGAGGTTCAAAGTCTTGGTTTGGTCTTGGTCTTGAGGTTCAAGGTATTGGTCTTGGTCTTGAGGTTTAAGGTCTTGACAACAAGACTGCCTTTGTGACATACTGACATGCAGAGATGGCGATCTTAGGAAGCTTCAGCTGATGAAGAATGGACCGTATCCAGGTAAAGGTACTTGTTAAAACAGAAAATGGCTATACTAAATGTTTCTTGTTTATTAGACAATTATATAATAATAATAAATATTAAATTAATATTAAATTAATTTATGACATTAAATAATAAATTAAATTATATAAAATATTATAATAAATAAATTATTAGTAATTAGTCCTGTGGCCCACAGCTCAGAAAGGTCTCTCTGATTCAGTGCTTTTTGACTCAAAATTACGCGCGAAAAATGCCCTTTTTCAAAATTCCCCACCAGTGAAAATTTCTTAAAAAATCCCCTGGCATCTCCATGGACTTCGATTTGTTGAGCAGTTAGTTATTTCGTTCAGCCCAGGTTGAAACATGCTCCTATTCTTCGTGTACAGAATTTATCATTAGAGAGCCAATGAGCAAGTGCGTATCGTCTGCAAACTGTACGATGTTGTTCTCTGGATGAACGGGCCGGAGGTCAGAGGCATTGATAGCATAGACCAGTGGCGGGAGAAACCCAAGCAGTAGCAGCCTATCAGTAGCAGCGGTACTGCAGCGGAGTGCACAGCAGCCTTCAGCACCCTGATATTAAAGCAGCCAGAGTGAGTCTGTAGTGCGTACTATGGCTCGTACCCGTCGTTGCTGCTTATCTGCCGTAATTTAGCGTCCGTTGCCCAAGCCTCAAGGAAGAATTTTACAGTGGATCAAGTAATAATTTAATCCGAATTTTTTTGTGATCCCGAAAATACCGGATTCCACGTTTGTCAATCCCGGGATTACGGGATTTAAAAAGGTTCGGGATCCCGGGATTACATTCCATACTGGATACTGTGCCTACGTATGCCAACAATAAGTAGCATATGGCTTTGCCCATGATCACGACTGACATAGTTCTAAATTGGGTTACATCGCACAATTTGTAATTATGTTGCAGGGGATACTTTTTTGACAGAGGAATAATTTCGATCGACTCATGGGGGATACTTTGCACGAGGGGGCTAGTCCCTCCCGTTCACATTCATCCGGCCGGATACTCCATTCTGCTAAGGGGATATAATTGTATGGGGATACTCTATTTCGTGACACCGGCACTGCCAACTGAGCAAAGAATCGAGTTTAAAGTCTGTCTTGTTGTCCACAAGGCATTACACATAAATCAGTCGACCTTGCCTGTTCCTTGCTCACCCATTATACAGACAAATATTGCACTCGATCAATGGATACGTTGATTCGGGCTATTATTTTAATATACCTCGCACCAGAACTGTATTAGGTTTCCGAGCGTTCTTGGCAGCTTGCGCCATTATCTTCAGTTGAAATCGTCGTCGAGCATCGTAATCCGCTGAAGAAGCCAAAGGTCGAAATCCAACTGGTCAGGAAACTAAAGAATCAGACAACGGTGGGTACAGAATTGAAAGAGGTGAGTCTTAAGTTCATAGCCTGAAAGAAACCAACGATTCGACAAAATGAAACATTTTCAAGCCATCTTAATACACATCTTTTCAGATCTGGTAATATCACAAAGACGCTTTAAGAATATAATTCTTAAAGACGCTTTACAAATTACAAGATATATTTAGAGGCCCTATTACGTTTTTCAGTTATGAACCCACAGCTTTCAATTCCAAATTCAAGTCTCAACTCTCCTGCAGTAACCCATCCGATCCTCCACCTTCCAAGCCTTCTCGTCCTCACTGAAACCGGCCTTCCTCTCCATGATCTTAAGTTAAGGTTGTTTTTCGTTTTCAAGACTATGATATTTAAAACCTGATTCAATTGATATGTGCTTTGCCTGATCTTTGTTAGGCTACTTAGTTAAAGTGTTCTCCATTTGAAGGTTTCGTTATCCAATTGTTAGTCCGTTTTAAATAATCTAGCTACACAATTTATCAGGAGTCCCCAGTTAGCGGGATCTATGATACCTTTAGGGTCCCCTATACCTTAATTGTTGCAATGTCACTGTCTTTCATGATCATCTGTCTGTCTGTCTGTCTGTCTGTCTGTCTGTCTGTCTGTCTCTGTCTCTGTCTCTCTGTCTGTCTCTGTCTGTCTCTGTCTGTCTCTGTCTCTGTCTCTGTCTCTGTCTATCTCTCTCTGTCTCTGTCTCTCTGTCTCTGTCTCTGTCTCTGTCTGTCTGTCTGTCTCTCTGTCTCTGTCTGTCTCTGTCTCTGTCTGTCTGTCTGTCTCTGTCTGTATCTGTCTGTCTGTCTGTCTGTCTGTCTGTCTGTCTGTCTGTCTGTCTGTCTGTCTGTCTGTCTGTCTGTCTGTCTGTCTGTCTGTCTCTCTCTATTTCTCTCTAGCAATCGGGCTCCGACCTCCGTTAGACGTCGATCTCTCGACACCCCTCTGATACGACGCAGCGCTCATTAATAATCTGGTGTCTTGCGCTTAGCTTTAGAGTAGCGCTTTAGAAATGTAGCGTTTACGATTACGAGCGTAGGTTATGAAGGAGTTTCAGTACCCGATTGAAAATGTGGGGATCTGCGATAGGAAGCGCCGAAGATTCGAATCCCGTAATGAATAGGGGGTCACGTACAGCATCGTAAACTCCCAAAAGAGGTTCAGGCACAAAGCATTTGAAGCATATAGTATGAAAAAGAACACAAATGGTTTGCATAATGTGCTGCATCGTAAAATATTATGGATTCCTCTGCCAACGTGAAATAACATGGTTAGCTAAGAGATATTTATATTTGTAAACACAGTTAAAATGAAGTAAACCTAGTAAAATTGTTTACTAATGGTAAAACATAGAGCTATATTAAACATAAACTATACGGTTGGGGGAATTTACGAAGGAATCGAGTACGTGAATCAGTGGAAAATGTCCGTTATTATACGAATCTTGTATCGACATCAGTCAAGAGAGACCGATCAGAGGGGATAGGGGTACTAAAACATCTGATCCCACGATCGAAGGTCTTGAACAAAAAGAATCCGGGTCCTACGAGTGCCAGGCAGTAGGGTTATAAATGAAAACACCAAAACGAATTTTATAGTCTTCGATGTGTCATTTGGCCAATGCAAATATTTTCAAATTGATAACTGTTTTTCATTAATATGTCTATCAGTGATGATGAAGATGACATGGAAAACGATACCGTGTGCATCACGCAAGTGCTGTACTATATTTGTTGTGCTGACTGACTGTTTGTAGTTTTGTTAATGTTCCCTTGTCAAAGCACACTGAGCAGTAAACTTGATCATCTTTCCTGATTTATCGGTCAATAATCCGAATGACTTCCAAACGAAACTTTTAGCATCTTCTTCAATTTCTATGATTTTCTATGTTCAATCTAAACAAGCCAAGTCACAATTATTGTTTGCTTATGCATTTCTACGCAAAACGTTGTTTTCTTTTTCTAATCGGATCCCACTTGTTAGACATTTCTCAAATAGTTGACTTAAATGAGACCTATTAGCCTACTGCCTAAACACAAGCTCCGTTGTACATACTGATATTAATGTTCAAAAACTTTCCAGTTGTACATAGGTCGAGTTCACAGGTTATTTAAAATAGTAAATTAAATTATTCTCTCGAGGTTTGATTATGCTGATAAAAAATAGAATTAGGTAGAAAGTCGTTCGTTACCTAACAGCTGTACAAGAGATTATATTAGGCCTACATATCGTTTAGACTGAAAAGCTGAAACTGAGCTTTACTTCATATTGTTCTGCCATTGTTGCAGTTCAACAGAATTTCAGTCCTAGAAAATGGATTTACACGTTGATTTCAGGAACACACAATACACTGGAATAACAAATTATTAGTAGAGATATGTAACATGCAAATGTAAAATTATTTGAGCCAGATATCTACATGTATGATGCACCGTAAAACTAAATATGATATATGATGTACTGTAGGCCTACTGTCACCTTTACGAACGTACCTCAACAAACTTTTCCCATTAGAGATTATCTGGGTTCAGTGACGCGAAACACTACACAGTTCGGCTAGCTTTATAATGTATGGATTTGCAGAACTTCGATAAGCTTTAGTAGTAGTGATTCTAACAGCATTTTTACACAGCAGCTAAAATTCTTTGGAAGAGAATTCACTTCATATGATAGGCTTAACTTTGTTTCAGCGCCAAGTGGTTGTCCACAAAAATCACTGTTAGTTACAAGATCCGCGAATTACAAAAGCATAGATCTCTGGCAGTTTCCAGAAGAATGCCTAGTTTTCAAAGGGGCAATGACCTCTTCAAAATGTTGCCGACGATTTGCTTTCGCCTGTCATCGTTACTTAGCAACCGTTGATAAAAATAATAATTATTAGATCGAAAGATGCTGTTGTTTCATAATTTGAATGATCTTCCAATTCGACATCTTCAGAACGATCTGGGTTGCATGAGACCTAAATGTATCAAAAATTTTCTCGAGAGCGGGACAATAATATTTCTACAAAAGAGACAGAGGCAAAATATACACGGTCTCGTTCAAGCAATTTTCTCCTGAGCGTGCAACAATTAGTTGAAGATATTTGGCAAAAGTAATCAAAACCGCTATTATGTAGCACCAAACAGAGCTGTACCGATACCTCTACCCCATTCGTAATCGGGCCGATTATTAGAGTAATCGGCATAATTTGCATCGGCAAAAAATAATCGGCGCCGATGCAAATTACTTTATGATTAACGTTTTTTGCACAATAACCGTTACAACAACAAAAAATATGCACAAAATTATATCTATGTTTTGTTTCTTATTATTGATTTATATTTAGCATTGCAATACCTACTAGGCACCGTAGAAACCCAGGACCTATAATACACAGGACTGGAACTCCTTAATAACCCTATACGCAGACGACTCACAGGTCTACGGATTCTGTCGTCCTGATTCTACCGACGTACAGCGTCTGCGGTCCATGTCAATGAGCTGCATCAGCGACATCGCTGACTGGATGAAATGCAATCGACTGCAGCTCAATTCATCGAAGTCAGAATTCATCTGGTGCTCGTCCTCACGCAGGGTTGAAAAATTAGATCGAAGTCCTTTCGTCATTGGTGCGGATGCTGTCGAGCCAAGGAACGAGGTTCGCGACCTCGGCCTTTACCTCGATAGAGACCTATCAATGACGTCACACATCACAGGGCTTGTGAGGACGAGCTTTGGAATCCTGAGACAGCTGAGAGCTGTTTCTCGGTCTCTCACACAGGACGTGACTCGCCATCTGGTGCAAAGTTTAATCCTGAGTCGAATCGATTACTGCAATGTCGCCTTTGCTGGCTTGCCACAGCGCAGCATCATTCGGCTTCAGGCGGTCATCAACGCTTCTGCTCGCCTGGTCATGAGACTTAAAAAGTTCGACCACACCACAGCCGTGATCCAAGATCTTCAGTGGCTCAGAATAGGCGAGCGGATCAAGTATAAGCTTTGCATCATGGTGCACAAATGCCTGAATAACTGCGCACCACGCTACCTCGCAGACAACATCAGGCCGCTATCGGACGACCCTAATCGGTCGCGATTGCGATCAGCAAAATCCGCAGATGTATTCGTGCCAGCGACAAAAACCAAAATGGGCGATCGGGCCTTTCGGGTCGCTGGCCCGCGTGCTTGGAACAGTCTTCCTGCTGATATCCAGGAAGCCAAAAGCATATTTGTTTTTAAAAAACAGTTGAAACTTCACTTACTAAACAAAACCTCCGAGCATTAACCTTGACAGTAGACTGTGTGCATGCGTTTTTGTGAAGCATCCTAGAAGTAGCTTGCTACCAACGATGCTATACAAATTGTCGTAATTACAACGTCGTGTGCCTAGCTTTGGGGCGATAACAAAATAATCGAACTCATACTTGGTATCGGCTATTTCAATGATCGGCTATACGCGATATCGGCTAATCGGCCAAAAGGGCTATCGGTACACCTCTCGTACCAACGTCTTTGCACCAGACACTCTGCTGGAAATCAAGTGTGGTAGGGGTGGATATTGTGCCTAGGACCAACGAAACTTTCAGGGGCCTACGAAAGTCTGAAAGTGAGATATTGAATGATTGATCGAGAAAATGAAAAAAGGAAAATTGCAAATAACAGCAAATTCAAATTTAATCGGTTTGGTACTGAAACAGTTTAGGTTAAGCTGTGCTAGCCTAGGCCTACATTCAGGAGCGCCTGCAGGTGTACGCATTAGACGCACGTGCGTCCACCGACCACATCATATGCACGCAAGGAATAGGCATCGCATCGACATTTTTTGTTAAACGGCAATGCGGCATGTTAAAGAATTTAGATGATATCACAGTATAAATAATTACACAGTAAGACGACTCCCGGCCTCTGCAGCAGTCAGAATGTGTGACCAAAAAATATCTTGAAAGAGAACGTTTCCATGCCGATACACCGGAAACAATCACATCAAATATATTTTAAACGTTACAACAACATTGAGGACTACACGCCGATATATCGGAATCCATCAAATAAAATATTTTTTAAACGTTTAAACAACATCGAGAACTTCATTAGAATTGACAATATTATTTTTAACGTTAATTTCAGCTTAAATCTATAATTCAGGAGCTCAGATTCAAGATGGCGTCGCAATCACGTGACCACAAAAACTAGTCAACAGCCAGCAATGAGAGTCGACGTACTGTGTAATTATTTATACTGTGATGATATCTAAATTGAATTTTTTTTTTAAATTCCACTGTGTAATTATGGTTATATGTATAATATCATATGATATCATTTGCATGTTGTTAGGCTCGGTCTAGAGGTATGATTTAACAAAGCTTTATTTACATTCAAAAATATGTATACCTTTCAATGCGTCAACCGTCCGTTCATTACAGACGCGCTGGGGTTGGGCGATCTTCGACTAAATCCTGCTAAGAATGCCTCCCTCAGAATTGACCTTGACGGGAAGGCTAAACGCTGGATGGTAAACCCCTCACCGATTCTGACCATCGCCGGTGAGTCGGTCAGATCGCTCAACATAGCACCGACGTACACATACCTTGGACTGCAGGCCGGACCACTCGGTGTGAGGAGGGCCCACGGGGAATTCCTCACTGTGGGACTGGACCGGTTAACACGTGCTCCATTAAAGCCCCAGCAGCGCATGTTCCTATTGCGCTGTCATCTATTGCCGAAATTGTATCATGTACTTGTCCTGGGGAGATGACAGCCAAATTCTTGGAGTACCTTGACCGGTTGGTGAGAGTGGCAGTTCCGGTACACAAATGGTTGCGGCTGCCGCACGATACTTCCACCGGTTACTTCCATGCCAGGACGTCAGATGGCGGAGTGGAAGTGCCGCGCCTGTGTTACACAATACCTCCACTCAAGGCCCGTCGCATGGCCAAGGTGGAGGAGTAACGCAGAGCGTGGCTTGGCTATAAGTCCACTCTTCCTGGGGCTAGAAGGAGGTGTGCAAAGACAGCAAGGGGGGCCGGTCGAGAGTTGAGTGACAGCAAAGATGCAAGTGACTTTCTGGCGATCCAGCTGCACACATCGGTGGATGCTCGGGGCCTCAAGCAGCAGGGAAGACCCCTCGCCTAATCTCCTGGGAGACTGATGGGTCTGCCCTCCTTTCGGAGGTGACTTCATCTGGGCAGTCAAAGCGAGGGGGAACCTGTTGCCGTCTGCGGAACGCGGCTCACGCGGACGGCGAACGGGTCCAGTATGGTGTGACGCTGTTTGCAATGCTCAAGGCACCCTAGCTCACACCTCCCAAAGCTGTGCGAGGACCCACCATATCCGGTGTGATGGGCATAACTCGGTGCTTGATCTGATATGCAAAAGGATCGAGTCAAAGGGTCATTCGGTGATCCATGTGCCGGTTATTCCTACTAGAGCAGGTAGGCGCAAGCCTGACTTGGTGACCCTGGTGGACGGGTCGCCCATGTTGTTGAAGTCACCATCACCTCGGACTGTACTGATATGAGTGGTCCATATGAGGAGAAAGTCTGCTACTATGCCAGACTTGATGTCATCGACTGGGTGGCCATTTTCTTCCCAGGGCCTCCTCCGCAAGTTGGGGATAGGTCCAGCCGACGAAACCCTCATGTCGTGCCGGGTGTTGACTTATACCAGCAACATGTTCCGACACTTCACCCGAGAACATCTGACGCTGATACACCCTAGGCACTGAGTTCAAGAGAAGACAATACCCATTTCGGACGAAGCTCCGTTCAAAGCGATCGGCCCGCAAGGTTACATTACGCGAGTGAGTCCCTGGTTTTGATTGCTCGCCAAACTGAAGGCGCATTGCCCTGCGGGTCAGCTCTTTGTGGGCGGGCATACCACCAAATTATAATATCCGGTAGCCACGAGACGAATGCACAATAATGAAACTGCTCGGTCGCGCGAACGACTGGGAACGCTCTTAGTGTTAAACAAAAATAGACAGCAGCGTACAACTTCTTCGATAGTTGAAGAAGTGGCAACAACCGTAGAAAGTAGAAACAGCAACACCAAAACCTCTTCATGAAAGAAGAGTACGCTTAACATATGCCTAAGAAAATACTCAAAAAATAGCAGCTCTGTCGGCCTCAGGGCAACGAGACAACGAACTTTGTAGAAGTAAAGGAATTTGCCTTAGGCTTTCCTGTAGAAAATAGAAATACAACTCGAGATTTGGCGGAAATCTTAACTATATACAAAAGATCTTGTCAGGTCAAAACGACAAGCTCGACGCTCCTAACCTGAGCCTCCTTATAGTCCCCGAGCTATCACCACTCCCTATCAGGAACTGGTCAAGCGTAACCAAGTCACCATAGAGTAACTATAAGACAAGAGGGTAAGCATGTAACAATGTGTTATACTGTACTTTTATAAGTTCATTAAATTTTTAAGTGCGTGTATGACTACGAGCGGCGGACAGAGGACGGGTGGGGTGGAAGGGGTGTGCGTCTAATTTTTAAGCCTGCGGGTGCCTCTGCCTACACTATGTGAATTTTGCGGCTCTTTGAATTAACAAAATGGCGCATAACATCTTCAGATGTCATTTCTTGCATTAAGTCGTTAGAATCTACGAATGCAAAAGTACCTAAAGGGCCTACGACGACCTTAAGACGGCCGTGTTCCCCAGGATTTGCCAGAACCAATTCTCACCTAATTCCGTAAATGCAAGAAATGGTGATATCACACTAATACCTATAGTACCTTGACAATTAGTAAACTCAACTCTAATATAATTCTATTAAATCAAAATTTGGTTAAACTGGACCACGCACTGGTAGGTCTATGCGATCCAATTGAAATTATATGCATCAGTGATCAATAAAAGAACCTTCTTCCTCCGGTAATGCAAGAGAAGAAAGCCAAAGCACACACTGAATTCCAGCATTTTGTTTTAATTTTACTTTAAAGTTCACGACATCATCCTAAAGCAAGTGTGATTTTCATTGAACGCATTTAAACACTATTACGTCTAGTTGCAAATGGAATAATGATAGAGAATTACTAACTACAAGAACAATTATTGTTGGTTAGGGAGACACAGGGGCAGAGACTTAGGGGGCATGGTAGACGATCCCCCAAATTTGAGGTGTAGGATAGAGTTGCTTATATCCCACCAATATTTGAATGTTTCAGAAATATTTCATAAATATCATTATAAATTTCTTCAGCATTTTCCACTGTTACCCTTTGTTTGGTGTTCGCGGCGCAGCACAACTTAACGTACACCGCTCACCAGTTATCAGAGATTTAAATCAGCTTTTCGAAAATAAAGACGATTAAACAGTTGTTGCCGTTTTGGTTACATAGGCTTATATATCTTTTTTTCGACCAGTCCCCAAACCAAGGACCAAGTCTCCGCCTATGGGGGTGGGGGACACATACGCCAACTTACGTCTGAGAGACTTGAGAAGCCGGGTTGCTTGTAAAACTTTATACACTGTTTCATAGCAAAGATGAACAACGTCGCCCTACTTCTGTACTCTTCAGACTTTGAACTGGCAACGTCCGGAAACGACAGTGGCGGAGTTTACTTCAGCCCAAGTGGTAGTCTCTATTAACTTTAACGACGCATTCTCATAAAAAGTGATTAGCGTCGGCCTTCTTGTTTATCCACGCGATAACATTAGTGGCGAAGTTCGGCGTTGCTTTTCAGGCCAAAGGTTATTATTTATAAATGATCATTAGTAAATAACATCCTCTGCCTTTCGTAAATAAACCTCTCACATCACACAGCCCTGCGTAAAAGTAAACCATTACGGCCTAGGACTACGGTATATACGGCTAGAACCAGGGCCTATATGGCCTACGACTCATACACCACAGATCTCGCATTTGTTGCATCTTATTAGTATATTATCTGTATAAACATGTTTACGTTGCTGTACACCAAAATGCGGTTTGCAATTGGTTCCAATAAAGAATATTGTATTCTATTCTATTCTTTTCTATTCTAGTTAAGTTCTGTGGATTGTGAATGATGGGCTAAACAACAGCAAAAATCGACTAAGACCTACTCTTTAAAAATATGAGGGTTTAACAGAAACTAGACAGATATTCTGCGACATACAAGTGGCCATTGTTTAATCTAGACGCCTTTGGGAGAATGTCCCCCCAGGATTTATGTTTCCTCCCCCAGAGGCCAGCGATATTACAGTGTAGAGACCCCCAGGATACATGTGGATACATGTTCCCCCCAGAGAGATGAATACCTAAGAAAGGTCATCTCAACCTTGTTTGAGAGGGTAATTTCTGTAGAAAAGTTTTAAAAATCTGACCAAGGACTAAAAAAAGGTCATAAACTTTTTGAAGATGAAATTAGGAAAAGTACTAAACATTTTCAAGATGGATGAAATTACAGAAAAAATCGTGTGTAAATTCGTTGCCCACGCCCCCAGAAACCTTGTTTCCCCTCCCAGAAGAGGGGGACTAGATTAAACACTGACAAGTGGCTGTAAATTTTATTTTTTATGATCACCAAAGTTTATAAGCCCGAATCAATGCGGGTCGTGTAATGTTTTAAGTTAATAGGATGTGTCAAAACTCACAAAGTCGAGAAAATTCATAGGTCCAGGAAGTGTTCTGTATTTTATCGAAGTGTAGACTCTGTACATCAAGGATGGTAGTTTTTTCGAAAAGTTGTCAACTTTCGTTTTGTTTCGTTTGTTAAGAAATATGTAGAACACTATACTCCGATCCTGACAGTCAAACAATTGACAAGTCTTGAAATTTGTCGTTATTTTATAGATAAACACCTGTACAAGATACTGCAGGACAAATGGATTTTATAAACCGTCACAGACGCCGCTTGGCAACGTTATCCTACAATGACAGGGCTTTCATGTCGGGCAGCTCATCTGAGATTCCTGCGGCCTATCTTCTGACTAACCCCACTGATTGCGACTACATGCTGTATAGGCCCGACGTCTATGCAATTCCAAAAGATGCACAGCCTCCGAAAGACTTCAAGGGCGAGGTACTGACGATTGATGGTAAAGGCCTTTCGTCAGGATACGTACGGTTAAAGAAGTCAAAGCTCAAAGGTCAAAGTACGGATTGTGAACAGGATTATCAAAAGCATTTGCGGAAGTTTGACTATGAAACCGTGAACGGCCCAGCAGTAACGACGGATTTTCGAGGGTTGCTTTGATCTTTGATAGAGTTTTCTCGGTGCAATGTCCTTTCTGGCCGCCAGAGGCCCAGGAGTGGCAGACACGTCATCGTCTACACGGTTGGCCATCGAAAGATTTAATTGATCAAATCGTAAGTGAGGGATGCTTTCTCGTTGGGAAGTCTCACCCCAATTGCAAAGAAGACGATGATACTCAGTGGAGATATTCGTTCTCAAAGGCCGAAGTGAGGTTGATTTCCAACTGGACCGATTCACAAAAGTATGTCTACCATGTTCTACAAATGATAAAGTCGGAGATTGTCAAGAAAAGTGATGACAAGAAGAAGCCCGGCCTTAGTACTTATCATTTGAAAACGCAGATGCTTTGGGCATGTGAGGAAAAGCCAGCTGAATTTTGGGAAGATAGTAACCTATTGATGTGCATATCCGAACTTTTGACACAACTGGAAAAACGTTTTACAGCTAGAAATTTTCCAAATTACTTCTTGCGGGATTGCAACATCGTCGAAGGCAATTTCATTGAGGACGATTTCAAAGATGCAATGAGAATGCTTAACACCGAATCTGGTCGAAGTTTTCTGATGTCTATGCTGCCTCCAAAAGTGTGTCACGAATGCCGTATTTCTGCATCTGTTCCTGTAACAATTGTTTCTTTCCTTCACCTATGGGTAGAAAGATTTGGCTTCCCATTTCAGGCTCATCGCTCAAGGCTTGACAAAGTCCGACAACTACTTTACGAAGAGTTGGATGATCTACTCAATGGTATTCACAACATGCAACTTGCAAAAACTCTGGGAGGTTCCTACTACGTGGTTGCAGAACAACACTTTTGGAAAGGCATCGTAGGTGCAGAGACATTGAAATGCATAACTCTATCGAATCGCATTTCAGTTAATCTTATAACAGGTTTGTGTGAATCTTTGGAAAATGCTGAATCATCGACATCAGTGGACGGAACGAGAAATAGGGACATTTCTCTGGTGATCAGTTGTTCGAAAAGTGGTTGTCCTTTCGCCGGAAAGTCTTGGAATTTTCCCTGGAATGAAGAGCATGGCAAATTTCACGAGAAATGGATGAATCAATCCCATGTGCTCTACGCAGCCCATCTGAGCAACCTCTACTTGATAACTGGTAATTATGAGATGTGCAATGAAATAGTGCAAGAGCAGCACTTATTAGCAGGAACTGCTTTTTATAGTGAACACTTCCCAATGATATTCTGTCCCGAACTGGCCTCCTTGTTTGACGAAAATCTACAAGAAGTTCTTGGAATGTTCTGGTTATTCAAACATCTTTTCGGCGGTGAAAGGATCTTCGAGTTCTGTACATGCCCACAGCTCTTTATGCTTTATATTCACATACAGTCCTCTCTTAGACTTCGAGACTTGGATTTGGCTGCATCTGCTGTAGCTAGTTTTAATAACCACCTAGGACACTGTAAGTTTAGCTTGCACCTCTATTCTTACTATTACGTTTTACTTAAAATAGCCTGGGGCATCTCCACGATACAGAGGAATCCTATGCGCACACTGTTTCCGATACAATTTTGGAAGTAAATTACCACCTGTACGATGTGAACACTGCTTAATTTAACCCGTTAAGATCTGACTATAGGTGTCAGATGGGGCGCCGACGCCGATTACTTAGAGGGTTAGCGATGTAACATTGAAAGTGTAGGGGTTCGAATTGCCTTTGAGGCGGTCAATATGTAACAGCCTCGAGCATGTCCCTCACTCATAATTACTCAGCGCCATCGATTTGCTGGTGTATGGTCCTGTCTGTACTTCCGAAATTCTTTGGAGGGAGTGCAGTAAGTTATATCAAATACGGGGTTGTCTTGCATCGTATTACTGTTCAGTCTGTTATACCGAGAGTTTTGCCAACTGTTAGTGTAGAGGTGGTGGATGAAGCTGCACCCGAAGCCGTTGCATAATATTTAGTAAAAACGTTCTATGTGCCTTTAACGGAAACAGTGACAGATGATAAATTTCCTTAAATTGAGACATTTGTGTCAAAATATTTTTATTGTAAGAATGATTGTGAAAGTGACGCTGTCACGATGAAATAGAAAAAAACATAAATATAATAATCTGGTAGTTAAGAAACCTGTCATATGATATATATATATATATTGTTGCAATTAAATGGAAATATTGTTTTAAGCTGGTTTATGACTCACTTTTTCTTTCGAGTGCGGATTCAATTAACAATATTTACACAGTTCGAAACCTATGAATTCCTTTTCTCAAGAAAACATTTTCACGAACTTATTCTGGATTGGTTTAAACACAATGACTGTTTTTAAAACGAAGAGTCTTCACGACCAGATGAAGAAGTGTCATTTTAAGACCTAAGGCATTCAAACATAGGCGTAGACTCTGGGGGGCAGCCCATAATCGAGGAGCCGGGGCAATGCCCCCCAATAATCGAGATGAAAATTTTAAAAAATATGAAGGTAGGCTTATATTTAATTTCACGAAATTTGTTCGAGAGGAATTGGTAAAAAAAGTTAATGACAGTGTGGTGTGAGTGTGAGGACAAATCGGTAACAAGTTTATGATGGTGTTTAGTGTTTGCTTTGGAAAACAAAGAAAAGAGGCGAATGACTAAAAAAAAAGGTCATCAACTTTTTTGAAGATGAAATTCCGAAAAAGATTTTGTAAATTCAGAAATTTGTCGGGAAAATGCCCCCCAATATTTTTTTTAAGTTTACGCCAGTGCATTCAAAACAGGCCGATCACTTCGTGTTATCTTGGACTTAACAGAAGAATGTTTACTGCATGTCGGTGGTGACCGTCGACGACGATCGCCTCGCTCGCTGTCGCTTTGTATCAGGCTATCTTCAAGGCTTATTTCTGGGCGCCATGGGTGGTCTTTCTAACGGTCGCAATTGAGATCTGTCAACACGTGTATCAGTTGAGCGGCGGTCTGTGGTGGCTATGAGAGCTCTTCTCGCTGAACTTGATAGAAATTTGGTAGATATTCGAGAACGTTGAAAGATACGTATATTGAAACATTGCATAAGTTGTCAGTTATTGATACGAGCGATATTTCGAAAATCGATGCGTCTGGCGAGTGTCTACCTTTTGTGAGGTGCTCGATGTCAATCGGTTTCACTGGTTAGAGGTCTTGTCGACTTATCTGGTTCGAATTCTAAAGATTGAAATACGAGCGTGGTGTCTGCTGGTTGATTCAGTTTGCTGTGGTAAAGAAGTGGCTGAGTCAAGACGACTGAGGTTCGACGCTCGCCGAAGACGTTGGTGGTGGATCTTCTCCAAGAACGCCGTTCTTGTCACTGGTATATACCTACCTTTGTGGTATTTGGGGAACCTTTAGTGGATTGAACTTAAGTATTATAATGAAAGTGATTCAAATTCTCCCTGTAAGAGTTGTGGAGAAAATTACAAACTAAAGAGAAAGGTTTCTCCATCTCCAACTGCTGTATAGATACAGAGATCATTAAGGAAGCTATCATTGGGTATTAATGAATGTATCTAGAGAAGATATCTAAGATATTATGCTAGATTTGAATACATGTGTTGAGCTGTTTGAATTCTGATCAATAGAGTAAGGTGTAAAATAGACTGTGTTGAATCTATTTGTATACCTTTGGTAAGGAATAATAACACAGACAATTTCTATAGCGCCGAAACGCGACCATGCCGCTACAAGGGCACTGTACAGACACAACCCACAGCCTAACATAACATCCGGTCCTATTCATCAGAAAAATGAGCCTTGGAGAAGAGGTGACGCTTGAGCCGGGACTTGAATGCGTCGACTGATGGCCCAGAACGGACCTCGGGTGGAAGGCCGTTCCAGCAACGCGGTCCAGCGACGGAGGAGGCCCGGAAATAGGAAGGAAATAGTTATTAAACGGAGTAACTTCGATTGCGCCAAAATGTATCATGTCCTCCCACAGAAGTACACCTTCAACCCGTATCTCCAGATGTGGTTCTGGAGTGGAATTACTACTAAATAAGATTGAAACAATGACGATGGTCGTTCAGGAGCAAACGAGAAAATTTCGAGCTAAAACTATGGAAATAAGACAAGTTACGAGAGAGGTAAAGTTAAGGTAAGGTTAGATGTCATAGAGATGTCGCCTGTTAGACAAATGGCTGCAGGGCTGAGTTCGAACCCTAGTTCCAAAGAAATTGGGGCTGTCACTAACCCAGCGACCGCGGTCATAAACTCTGGCCAATGGAACCCTGGTATTTTGCGACGAAGTGAGAGATTAGCGGCTAAGAAGTTGACCGAAATATCTACCGATTGGTTGAGATTAACTGTGGTCAGACGAGTACCCTTGCTACAAATTAAAACCCAGGGATTTTGTAAAGTGCCTGAGTGAATTAGGGATTTTACAAATTGCCTAAAAATTTCAGGCATTTTACAAAATCCCTGGTTTTACGAATTGGTGTATTATAAATTGTACCCTTGTGCAATCTATTTGCACAGCTTATGTTGTCACATAAAGATGGAGTAATTTTAATCAAATATACATTTTAAATACATTTAATTATATTTTATTTTATTTTTGTAATTATATTATAAGTTGTTGTCATTTTTGCACCATATTTTACGTTCAGATGTTGAACAATTGAATGAAATGGGCCATCTGCGTGAAAATACGTAAGCCAGTTTACACATAATATGGTAAATCCGACTATAGGCCCTACCGTTATTTGAAGACGTTGATAAACCGGTGTGTTCTGTTGTTGGGCATGTAGAGTCTAATTGAATTCGCGACAATATTTGTCAAGAAAATATGTGAAAAAAATTCTGTCATTTAGAATCATAACGTTTATGAAATGCAGACTTAAACATTAAAATTTCAACATATAAGTTTCAAAGACGTGTGCTACGAAGGCTTATGCGTTAAACCTAACATGTGCATGCGCAATGGAATGAGAGTTTGAACAGCAAAGTTATGGTTTTCTAGATTGCAAAGACATGTTGGGTGGACGTAGTGGAGGTTTCTACAGTAAATTTACACTTTTAGATTGTTAAAATGCGTGGAATAATGATTTACACTAAAATTCAGACATTTAGATTCCTTAAATGTGTTAAATCCTGACTAGTGCGGTAAAATTTCAACACGTAAGTTAAAATGACGCGAGCGATGAAGACTTGCCTGCTTAACTTAAGACTTTTTATAGTTCAAAGACATGTGGAATGAGAGTTTGAGTAGGAAGCTTACGTATTTTAGTTTGCATGGTACGATGATTTGCAGGGTTAAATTTGCATGGACGATTTACATGGTAAATTACAACTCTTAGGCTGAAACGTCGCATAGTTTGACATCGTGTACACTAAATTATGAATTTTCGATTCCTAACGTACATAAAGTACTGACTTGTGCATTACAACTTTTTGATTCCTAACACGCATGGAACGGTGATCTGCATGATTAAATTACAACTCCTATGGCGAAGCATCACATCGTTTGAAGTTTTCTTTATCAAAATTCTGACTTTTTTATTCCTAAGATGCTTGAAATGCGGACTTGTGCATTAAGATTACAATGTTTTGATTCCTAACATGTATGGAACGATGACTTGCATGATTAAATTACAATCTTGAGGTGAAACATCGCATCGTTTGAAGTTCTCTGTATAAAAATTCTGACTTGTATGTTCCTAAGATGCGTGAAATGCTGACTTGTGTATTAAAATTACAACTTTTGTTTCCTAACACGATTAAATTATAACTCCTATGCTGAAACATCGCATGGTTGAAGTTCTATGTATAAAAATTCTGACTTGCATGTTCATAAGATGTGTGAAATGCTGATTTGTACATGAAAATTACAACGTTTTGATTCTTAACATGCATGGAATGACGACTTGCAAGATTAAGTTACAACTCTTATGGTGAAACATAGCATCGTTTGAAGTTTTCTGTTTCAAAATTCTCAAGTCTGAATTTGTATACAGAGAACTTCAAACGATGCGATGTTTCACCATAAGAGTTTTAATTTAATCGTGTTAGGAAACACAATGTTGTAATTTTGAATGCACAAGTCAGTATTGAATGCGTCTTAAAAATTGAAAATGCAAATTTAGTGTTAAAGATGTCAAACCATGCAATATTTCACCCTAAGAGTTGTAATTTAAGCAAGTAAATCATCGTCCCATGTATTTTAGGAAACCAAAAGTTATAATTGTGTAGTACTATATGACTTTGCAAATTAAAATTCGTAAGCTTTATGCTCAAACTCTCATTCCAAGTGTCTTTGAAAACCTAAAGGTCTTAACTGGACTCCAAGTTGATTGGCTATGCGATTGATTGGTGAAGTGAAGATGGCAAATAATAGGGGACCAAGAACATAGCCCTGAGGGACACCAGCAGTGCAGAGAGAAGGATCCGATCGAGCAGTACCAATACTCACTTGCTGAGACCGATTGCAATTTAAGGCAGTCCCAGAGACACCGAAGCTTTTACTGAGTCTAGAGAGTAGAATCTGGTGGTCGACAGTGTCGAAAGCAGCACTAAGGTCAAGGCAAACTGTGAGGCACGCCTTTCCTTTATCAGTAGATGAGAAGATGTTGTCCATGGTAAAGGCAAGAACAGTTTAACTAGAGTAGCCTTTCCGGTAAGCTGATTGGTAAGGACTGAAATTAGGAGATGAAGTAATGTGCTTCTTGATCCGTGTGAGTGGCTTGATCTCCCAAACCACACAATTACTCTCAGCTACACAACATGATGCAAAGTGTAGAGTAGAATATATTTAGATTATATAATGTAGGATAGTAGAGCTACATAAATGTAATCAATTAAAATGCCAACAAGCTAAGCCAGCATTGTAGGGTTTAATTAATAATAGATAGAGGGGTTCGTCGTATCTACTCAAAGGACAGCAGACGATGTGGACACACCTCATTGGTCAGAACGAACAGCTGATCAAAACCGTTAAGGCGAAAACGGCTGACGACGCAGTAACCAAGCAACCATGCTGACGTGGCGTGGCGATGCGGCATTTCGATATTTGATTTCAACAGAACAAGACGTTCGGGAGATCTTAATAAGTATATCGACTCGGTGGATGTTTGACTAATTCGATGAGGGCATCGTTGGTCGTCACGATCGGTTTTGTAGAACGATCGATGTCAGTTAATTTCTAAGTCGAGACTTTTGACAGAGAAGATCAGATCATTCGAGTGAAACGCTCTCAAAACAAACTGTTATGAAGCGTGACTTTCCGCCATAGGAAGTCGACATCTTCGAACGATCTTGTCAACGGACTTAAGGAGTTACAGTGCGGGAGAAGTATACGTTACTCTGGAAGTAATGAAGCGTATGCTCAAGCTATAATTAACGTCGGTCTCTTCGTGAGAGATATCAAGCTACGAGAAGTTGCGAAAGCGGTGGATTGCCGAGCTTCAACGAGGGAGAAACTGGACGATTTGCAAACTGAACTGCAAAGATGAATATTCGGGTGAACGACAGCTCTTCTACGAGGAACAAACTGTGAGAACATTCCGTGATAAAAGGTCTTACTGGGAGGTAGCAATAGGCAATAATATATAGATAGCAAATGCTGGCTAAGTAGGATATAAGGCAAAATAGACATAAGATAGCTAGACATTGTTTGAACTGTTCACATGCTTTGACTCTGATATATACATTATATTTCTATATATTTAAATGCATGCAACAGTGTTCCATGTTCATTTCTCTAGTCAAACAGATAGGCCTATGCATTTCCTGGTGCAGTATAGACAAGATGAAGCAAAACCAAAGTAGTCGTGGGTGTATTCACAACACTAAGCACTCCTAGTATAGGGTGGCGCTACAGTGAGGAAGAGACGTTCGAGAATCTATAAATGTTATTAAGGTTGGAAATGGGTCTAAAGTTTGACAGGTACCCAGGATAGGTTTCTTAAGTAAAGGCGTGACTAAAGCAGATTTAAAACTCGATGGAAAGCAGCCTTCAGTAAAAGACAAGTAAGTTGGCAAAGTGTGCAATTGGGTGGGAGAAAACATCAGAACAGGAGACAGGGAGAGATGTAGGTGTGAAGTCCATCGGAGATGGCTTAGGGATAGTATGATTAAGGAGAGACAACACTTACAAGTAAGTTACAGGTGGTGCATCGCGTAAGACAGTGCCAGAAAGTCAGGGTCAAGCAGTAGACCGTTCCATTTAAGATTGGCAGTGCACTGGGCAAATTTGCATTTAAGATTGTCAAGCTTGGTAACAAAAAATGAAGTCAGAGCATAGTTTTCGGTTCTCTCGTTCCAAGCCTTCACAGTTCACAGCATCTTTTGAATGCAGAAGCCGCTGGGTGATGCGCCATCACTCCTGAGGATTCGGAGCACTTTCAAGCTGACGACGGTAGTAAGAGTTCCTGGACTCGTTTATAAGTTTATTTTTATGGCGGCAGTGATGACGGCAGCATTGTCTGTCCACTTCAAGGCCTGAACTTTTCCATCCTTGTTCTAGTTGGCGACGTTCTCTCTTTGCCGATATTGCCTCACCAGAGAACCATCTTATGATGGGTTTAAAAGGTCGCCGAAGACAGGTATTAATCGGGGCGACTTTGTTCAATATGAGTGTTACAGTTTCCTTGAGCTGTTTGGCGAATTCATCCGCGTTGTTGGCAGGTGAAGTGAAAAGAGTCAACAAGTAACTGACTGAATTGAAGAGGATCTACGGCTTTGATGTTTCGATAAACATGCCTCACAGGTTGTCGATTGCAGTAGGCCTCTAGTTTGCGCAATAGACACCTGTGATCTGATACGAGACCAACGTCGCTGACCCGTATTAGTCGGGTCAATATACGACAAAAAACCACCTAACCCCAAAAAAATTGATACAAAAGGTTTCTCAGTTGATTTTGTTACCATTTGGCATACTTATTAACATAGTAAAATTCTACTCTATTCTGACCATTGGAAAAGGGTCATTTTCAAGATGGCGTCCAAGATGGCTGCCGGGAGCTAAAATTGTCTATATCTCAAGCACTATTCAACCTAGAAAGGTGGTTTTGGTGTCAAACCGTATGGATTATTGCTCAACATTCAGTTGAAATAACTTTAATCAATTACTGTATCATTTAATCACTCAATTAATGTATCTTTTCAAGATGGCGTCCAAGATGGCTGCCGGGAGCTAAAATTGTCTATATCTCAAGAACTATTCAACCTAGAAATGTGGTTTTGGTGTCAAACCGTAGGGTTTATTGCTTAGCGTTCAGTTCAAATAAGTTTGATTACTTAATGTATCATTTCAAGATGGCGTCCAAGATGGCTGCCAGGAGCTAAAATTGTCTATCTCAAACACTATTCAACCTAGAAAGGTGGTTTTTGTGTCAAACCATAGGGTTTCTTGCTCAGAGTTCAGTTGAACTAACTTTGATCACTTAGTATATCATTTACTGACAAATCTAAGGAGGTGGGACGGATGATCATGCATAATATGATCTGAAAGCGTATATTAACACTGCCATTCAGAAGAAAGGATAAAGCCAGAACCCTTGGAGAAACGTCAGCTATTGCGGTCGCAGGGGCGGCCTTTTACAGTTTTGTGCTATAGGCCACCCGCAAGGAAAAAAATGCCGCCCCTGACTGAACACATATTTCCATTTAATTTGTTGTTAACTAATTATATCATTTTTATTTTCCGGAATTTGCCGCCCCTTGAGAAGTGCTGGTCTAGGCAGCCGCCTATATCGCCTATGCGTAAGGCCGGCACTGTGCGGTCGCTCCAGGCCAAACCATTGATTCCTGTCTTCTATTCGAACGTTCCTGGTAGTTGCCAAACCTGGAGAGATTATCATTGGAGGAGGTTATGAGTAAACGAGCTCAGTCCTTTCCCTCCTGCCCTCTTTGAAGCCAGAAAGATCTATAGAAAGGCCGATAAGCCACAACTACCTCATGCGATCAGTGAACATGCAAGGGATGGTATCCTAGATTCTGTCCCAGAGACAGAGAGACACGTCCTCGATGGAAGTTCGTTGCTTCATGGGATACTGTGAAAAAAAAGAAAAACCTATGGTGCAATAGCACAATCGTATCCCGACTTCACCGTCCAGCAATATTGTGCAGGTACAACGGTTGTTTTTGACGGCTATGTGCAAGGACCATCCATTAAAGCCAATACGCATCTGAGAAGAGGACACAATATTTATCCCGTTATCAGCTTCACTGCTGAAACAGGCAAGAAAGAGGAGCTCCTGGCAAGAGCTATCAATAAACAGAAACTGATATGGTTGGTGAGTGATAAGCTCAGATAAAGGGATTGCACTGTGGTCAGTCCACCTGGGGAAGCTGCAGTAGAGACATCTCTTCTACACGCAACTACGCTAAGGGGGGGGGGGGGTAGCTCATTGGATAACATCTGGCGTAGAGTGCGAGAGGTACAGAGATCGAGTCCCATAGGCGGACATGCTTTGTAGGCTGCAATTTGCGCCGTGTATTGCAGGTTGTCTGTTCTGTTAGTAGTTAAGATTTATCGCATAACATGTACTGATTTGTAATCATACTGCGTTGTTGTCAGTTTGAAGATATTAAACGAAGATTATTATTATTATTATTATTATTATTATTATTATTATTATTATTATTATTATTATTATTATTATTATTATAATCGGAGCCAAGTAATGACTGTCCTGCTTGGTGGCAACTGCACAGATTCCCTTGCGAAAATGCCATATAGCAAGAAGGTTGTTCAGCAAGAAGGTTGTGTCTGCTTCATCATATGTAACTCCAGAACGTACAGGTAGTCACCAACCGAATCTGCTACTAAACTTCATTGTCGCAGAGCGTACTACCAGATAATTATATGGATGAGAAAAGCAGAGGGTATGGATGCCATGAACTGGGATTGAACCTCCAGGATAATCGGTTTGTCCCAGTAACGTCAACGATGAACGCCGCTCCAGAAATTCTCTTGAAGGTCATTCATTGCAACTTCTGCAATTGCTGCAAGACACTCTGCTGATCCTGTAGAAGAAATGAACTCCCATGTACTTCTGCCTGTGAACCGTGCCAAGTTAAAAATGTGACAATCCACATAACAAGTTTCTTCCGAAGCAGTCGGACGATGATGAGTAGTGACTAATTGTATGTGTAAGCTATGGAACTGTAAACTGTATGACCACTGGATTTGTCAGTAAATAATATACTAAGTGATTTAGGATAGTTCATCAGGACACTGAGCAATAAACCCTACGGTTTGACACAAAAACCACCTTTCTAGGTTGAATAGTGTTTGAGATAGACAATTTTAGCTCCTGGCAGCCATCTTGGACGCCAATTTGAAATGATACATTAAGTGATTAAACTTATTTGAACTGAACGCTAAGCAATAAACCCTACGGTTTGACACCAAAACCACATTTCTAGGTTGAATAGTGCTTGAGATATAGACAATTTTAGCTTCCGGCAGCCATCTTGGACGCCATCTTGAAATGATACATTGAGTGATTAAATGATACAGTAATTGATTAAAGTTATTTTAACTGAACTCTGAGCAATAAACCCTATGGTTTGAAACAAAAACCACCTTTCTTGGTTGAATAGTGCTTGAGATATAGACAATTTTAGCTCCCGGCAGCCATCTTGGACGCCATCTTGGAAAGATACATTAATTGACTAAATGATACATTTAGTGATTAAAGTTATTTCAACTGAATGTTGAGCAATAAGCCAAACGGTTTGACACCAAAACCACCTTTCTAGGTTGAATAGTGCTCGAGATATAGACAATTTAAGCTCCCGGCAGCCATCTTGGACGCCATCTTGAAATGATACATTAAGTGATTTTAAAGTTATTTTAACTGAACGCTAAGCAATAAACCCTACGGTTAGACACCAAAACCACATTTCTAGGTTGAATAGTGCCTGAGATATAGACAATTTTAGCTCCCGGCAGCCATCTTGGACGCCATCTTGAAAATGACCCTTTTCCAATGATCAGAATAGAGTAGACTTTTACTATGTTAATAAGCATGCCAAATGGTAACAAAATCAACTGAGAAACCTTTTGTATCAATTTTTGGGGGTTCAATCATATATTGACCCGTCTATATATTCCAACATTCCACCGACACTCTCCTGCTTCGGTTATTGTCAGATGTCTACAAGGCTGTTGACAACTCGCAGCTCACTCTCCTGGCCCTATTTGACGTCAGTGCCGCTTTTGATACTGTGGACCATGATATCTTGATTAAGCGACTGCATGTCTCTCGGGCTTTCTGGTAACTTCTTAGAGTGGCTGAAATCCTTTCTCCAGGGGCGAACCATCACAGTGGCTCATGGTGATACTAGGTCCAGGTGGGCCCCTGCCCCATTCGGTCTCCCTCAGGGCTCTGTACTTGGACCCATCCTTTACATCATTTACACTTCTGGTCTCGCTCCATTTCTGGATGAGCATGGGGTTCAGGGTCAACTTTATGCTGATGACATCCAGGCATATCTCCACTGTAAACCATCTGATGCCCCTCTGGCATTGCAGTCTATGGGTGAGCTTTTGCGGGCCCTTGAGGTGTGGATGGCTTCCAACCGCCTTAAATTGAATTCCGCCAAGACTAAATTTATTTGGTTGGGTACTAGGCAGCGGCTGGCTGGGCTTGACCTGGCATCTCTCGCTGCTGAATTCCCCTCTTTCTCCTTCTCCCCTGCAGTGCGCGACCTTGGCGTCATACTTGACCAAGAGTTAACTTTCCTGCCGCAGCTTCGCCGCTTAACCCGCGACTGCTTCTATCAGTTGCGCCAGCTCCGCACTATTGCTCGCGCCATTTCTCCATCTGCTACTTCCACTCTGGTCCATGCTTTTATCACGGCCCGAGTAGACTACTGCTCCTCTCTCTATATTGGCCTACCTGCGGTGCGTCTGGCCTGTCTTGAACGCATCATGCGTGCTGCTGCCCGACTTATTGGTCGGATATCCAAGTTTGACCATGTGTCCGACTTCATGCTCCGGGACTTGCATTGGCTACCGGTTCCCCTGCGCATCCAGTATAGGATTGCCTCCTTGGTGTGGCGCTGCCAGCTGGGCATCGCTCCAGCCTATCTGAGGTCCCTCTGCCTACCAGCCGGTGAGACCCGTGGTCGCTCACTCCGCTCTGCGGAGAGGGGGGTGCTTGTTGTGCCATTTGCTCGTACTGCCACCATGCAAAATCGGGCCTTTTTTGTGATTGGTCCTGTGGTTTGGAACGGGCTCCCTCTGGAGCTGCGTCTCCTCCCGAAAACTCAACCCGAGTCTTTCTACACTGCGTTAAAAACTGTTCTTTTTGTTCGTGCTGAAGTCGGGAGCGCCTCTGAATAGTTCTCTTGAAGACGCGCTATATAAGTGATCAAATGAATGAATGAATGAATGAATGAATGAATGAATGAATGAATGAATGAATGAATGAATGAATGAATGAATATATCGTAAACAACAGTCCGGTCGTCAGAAGCAAGGAGGTTATCTCCTCGGGTCGGTAAATCAATAAATTGACGTAGGCCGTTGGTGGAGGAGATATCGGCTAGCTCTTCGTTGATATGTCCATCAGCCCCAGGGCAGTTCAGATCCCCGCACAACAGAAGTCTGTCGCCAGCCTCGATGTAGATGGACGAGATCAGAGTTGCGATTATGCGTACAACGTATATGCTGTCAACAAGGCATTTTGAATGTACGTCGGCCATTTTTGCATGATAACGGACGCATAACGTTAGCAGCCGAAGAGAAGGTTAGTAAAATTTAAGTGACCATGCTCGACGATTTGGAAGTCCGGTTCATAAGCGAAGTAAACAGTAAAAAATCCGAAACACTGAGATATAAAAACAAAGTAGAAAACCCAATAAACTTGAAAGGTCATGGTCAAGGTCATTTTTTACATCAAGCAAATTTCCAGCATTCGGTAAATGTAAATTTTATGTTTTGATGTTCTTCACTGTGACCATAATTATAGACACAAATTGAGTTTGTAATTATTACCCTAAGAGAGTCTGTTGTTATTCTTATTTGGAGGACCTGATCCGGTCGCATCAGTTTTGCCCAGGTCTAACTGTAAATTGCCTGGACTAATCGCATTTTAGGCAATTTGGCCTCAAAGTTGATAGGCCCAAAGAGAATGTAGGCCTAGATTGTTTAATTTTTGGACGGAGGATGAGGCAAAGTTATGTTTAGACAATAATTACATTATTTTGAATGAAAATCACTGGCTTAAACTTGTCCAAAATATTGGGGGGGGGCGGGGCATGGGGTCTGGACCAGAGGTGCGAAAATAGTTCCTTCAAGATGAAAAGTTTTGTTGTGTTTTTCCTTTTTTGGTTTTTTTGGTTTTTTGTTGTTTTGGTTGTTTTATGATTTCCGGATTTCGGATCATAAAATCATGAAAAATGGCAGGGACAAGAGCTCCAACTCAGTTCAATTCAGTTGCAATTTCCGGAAATAAAAAATCATTAAATCAATGTTATTAAAATAACTTCTACAAAAATAAGAAACTTTTTTTTAAAGAAAAGAAAAGAAGTTTTTGGGTTTCTTTTCCTTTTGTTTTTGTTTAAAACCAAAAACCGAAAAAACTTGTTTCACCTCTGGTCTGGACAGTCAGCAGAGGCTTCCAGTGTTACGTTAATGCGTATGAAATGGGGCATTTGTTTACATGTGAATTTGTTTCATATTGAAGATATTGAAGATAAAAACAAATCTTTGTTTTCAATATGAATTTCTTATAGTATTTCAAATATGTGTCTCAGTTTTTCTGTTTCTGAAGAAATTTGTCAATATTGAAACATAATATTTTAAGATTTGAAGAAATTATCCTCTCGATTTTTGGGGGCATTGCCCCGGCTCCTCAATTATTGGGGAGGGAAGTGCCCCGGCTGCCTCCCCCCCCCCCCCAGAGTCTACGCCTATGCTGAAAATTATTATTTTAATAATAACTTCTAAACTTTCCAAATTCTGAGTCGACGGCATCAGGTAAATTAAACAGGAAGTAGACGAAAAAGGGCCGCAAATTCCAAAAGTAGAATGCAGAAAAATATGAAAGGGCATGATTGCGTTCCTGCTACAAACGGTACAAACCGTTTCTAAGAGCTATGTAAATTTTAAAGTTGTTTTGCTACTCGCTACGTCTTGAAAACAAACAGAAATAATTCAATATCAAACTGAAATTTGTTTTCAGTTATTGTCTAAACTCTATAGTATTAAAAAATATGTCAAAGTACGTTCTCCAGAGGTGAGTATACTAAAAAAAATATTTTGTAACGTGAGTATAGTCTATAGACGTGAGTACACACTGTATACCCGCGTATACCCTCGTCTATAATAGCCCTGCGTACTGTAGCGAATTGGGACCTACGCCCTCCTGTTTTTTTCGTTGGATTTCTGCAGGCTTGGACTGGCCCACCGGGATACCGGGAAATTCCCGGTGGGCCGGTCACCCAGGCTTGGACTGGGCCGGGCGCCCAAAAAGAAAGATATGATTTTAAAATATTGTTATATTTTAGTTCTAATTCCTAATATATCAAGAAACTTGCACTGCCACGTGGAACGTGTGGCTACGTACGTGACAATGTTCACTTTGACTCACCATTGATTATAGCGCATGCAATTAAGAAACAGATGTGATCAATTTCTTGTAGCCTACAGATGTTCACTTTAACTCACCGTTGATTATAGCGCATGCAATTAAGAAACAGAGGTGATCGATTTCTTGTAGCCTACACAGACATGCTACAACACGCTTTCATTATATTTCTGAATCAAACAAATTTAACAATCCCATATAGACATGCTGCAACATGGTTCAAGATATTTCTGAATCAGACTAATTTAACAATGATGTCCGGTGCAGAGCGAAAACTCTGCTAGATTCTTTATCAAGTTTTGAATTTCTTTGACAGATAAAAAATTTGCCAGGTGATTCTGCTAAAGACCAGCCAAATGAAAACGCGAAATATAAATTTCGAGTAAAATTTACATACCATGTTGTGAACATTTAATGTTCACAACATGGTAGGCCTAATGGATCAAGTTATTAGTAGTCTGAAACAGAGATTATCTGAGCACGGAATCTTTATGCTGATTTGTCTTGTTTAGATCCAAACAATTTTGCAGAAATTTCAATGTAAGGAATCCTAGTGATGGATAACGTACAGCACCTGAGTGAATTGTTAAAGATGTGATTACAGTGTGACAAAAGAGCAACTGCAAAGTGAATTAGTGGACTTTGCCAGAAAATGAGACAGTTTCAAAACTAAAAGACTATAATTTGCTAAATGACACTGAAATAACAGACACAGTCTCAGAAAACGCCATGCAGTCTGAATCTATACGAAGTGAAACAGTCCCAATAACAGAAAACAGCAGCAGGAACAGAAATCAAGAGAAACCTTGAAGAAAATGTATAGTGTCTGTTACCACGTTCGCCTCAAGTTCAATTTTCATAGTCTGGTTATTCACGTTTGTTTTTGGCTTACAAATTCGTCTTGACATTATCCTCATCACAAGTTGCTTTTCGAAATTGAAATACATTTTGAACAGATTAAGAAATTTGCTAAGTGCATGAAGTTTATAGTCTTTCATGCTGATGGCTTGTGAAAAGGACCTTCTTCTCGGAATTAATAATGATGAAATCTTGACTTTTTGGCCTCAACTTATGATACGATGAAAAAATGCTATACTAAGTACTTGTGTGAAGTTGTTTTTACTAATTCTATCACGATGTTAAGTTTTTGAAATAAACTAAACTGTTCAAAGTTCACTACATAATGTAACAGTTGGTTCCAAATATAATTACCGATTTACGACAAATGAAAAATTAAAATGCATATGACATTGTGTTAATCTTCTAAATTTAACAATATTATGCCATTTGGCCCAATAATATCTAAAAATATCCTCCATTTTATGTTAAATGTTACAAAAAGCATTGGCAGGCACCACAAAGGCCCCTATCCTGAAAGGTTTCGTGCCTTCGGCACTCGATTATGTGGGCCGCCCCGACCAAATTTCCCGGGCCGCTGTTGCAACCCTGGATTTCTGTATTGACTGGCGCTTCTGATATGGATTTTCGATTTGGGAGGCATTGCGTTAATTGTACGTGACGTTGAGCTGTACTTTGCTACATTTAGAACGGAAAAGTTAATTGGCATCAAAACGTTAATTTTCGAGCCTCATTAATATGCATTTTCTCCGGAAACGTTTATTGGCGCCAAAACGTTAAACGTCAAGTATTTTCGAGCCTCATTAATATGCATTTTCTTTGGACTAATCAGTAGGATTATAGATGGCAGGAGAGGGGAGGGAGGATGTCGTTTAAAATGGAGTTGTAACTGTTGATGAGCCTAAAATTGAAGCCTTTGGTAATGGCGATTATGTAAAAATGTGAATAGGCCTAAATTGATGTCAGGTCTTGTACTTTATCAAATTTATTTTAAGGCGCATGGAACTGTCATGATGCGACGAATTTAACATCATATACCTTCTACATATCTGGCAAGTCCGCTCTTCGAACATAGATTTTCGTATGCTGCAAGAGCATGTCAAAGAAACTTTGGTGACTCGGCATAGAAATTGTGAAACTGTATTACTGAAATATCGTAATTTGTAATACGCAACTCGTGTCTTTAAGTATTTGATAAATTTTTGCACGCATTTGAAAAATCCTTGAGAATGAAAATACACAAAGTCTCACATATATTGAACTTGCTTCTGTCACATCAATTTCACCATCTTAACTCCAAAATGCTTTGCACATGTACTTCAGGCAAAGCCACTCATTTTCCAAAAAATTGTAGCTCCAACGCTCTCCTAGAACTATCATACCTAACAGTTCCATCTTCCGAAATTTCTTAAAACTGCGCCATTTAACAGACTTTGCAAATGTCTTTTAATCAAAAACACTAGTTTCCAGTACAAATTACACCAGCATGCTTTGTTCCCTCCAGGTAGAATTGCCATACGTAACAGTTTCGCCATCCACAGTCTCCAAAAATGTTCAGTTTAGGTGCTTTTCGCATACGCTTCAATCTGAAACATGTCTTTTCCAACAAATTCATCGATATGCTTCACTTCATATAGCGCAAACTCTAGTTAGAACTATGTTACACACCAATTCCATCACTCGAACTTTTCAAAATATACCATTTTAAGCGCTTTGCAAATGTGCTTCAATCGAAAACATGCCTTTTCCTACAAATTGCATGTGTACAATTCACCTCTTTGAATAAACTTCAACTAGAAATACTATACCTAGCATTTCCAACTCCCGATTTCTCTAAAATGCACCATGTTTTCCAATTGAAAAGACTCTTTTCCCACAAATAGCTACCGCATGTTTCACATTACTCCACATAGAACTTTCATACACATCTGTTCCATCACCCAAAATCTGCAGAAGATGCACATTTTCACTTTCTTTTCCAACACATTTCAGTCAAAACGTTTAAGTTTCAACAAAATCCATGTTCCGGTTTCACACAACACCAGCTGGAACTACCATGCGTATCAGTTTCGCCACCCAAACTACGCAAAATGTATCATTTACAGACTTTGCATATACGCTTCAATCGAAAACCTACCTTTCACACAAATCCGACGCTGCCGCTGCCACCGCTTCCTCCGCTGCCGCCGCTGCCTCCGCCCCTGCCGCCGCCGCCCCTGCCGTCGCTCCCGCCGTTCCTGCCGCCGCGGCCTCCGCTGCCTGCGCTCCCGCCGCTGCCGCCGCTCCTAGCGCTCCCGCCGCTCCCAGCGCTTCCACCGCTCCCAGCAGCTCCCGCCGCTTCTAGCGCTCCCAGCGCTCCCGCCGCTCCCGCCGTTCCCAGCGCTCCTCCCAGCGCCCTCCCCAGCACTTCAATCTGATTTAGCAGGGTAACATTCGTCTGGATATGAAATTTGCACAAGCTTTACCTAACACCATCAACGTTATAGCATTCGCAGAGTTTGAGAACATTTTGGAAAATGATCGGTCGAGAAACATCTTTTTCGACTACAAGAACTGAAAATGAATGGACGTAGAATTGAGTCGATACTGGGGAAAGATGCAAAGTGTGGGCCGATGTTTCTGGGAGTGTTCGCGTGTGATCGTCTACCTACAACGCTAGACCAAAGTGGACCTTTGCTAATGGTCTGTAACACAGATCCTCACAACAAACCTGGAGATCATTGGATAGCCTTATACAGTGAAAATTTCTCCTATGGCGAATATTTTGACTCTTTTGGAAGACCTCCGGATAAGCCATTTAGTGCATTTTTCGTCATTGTGTAAACTGGATATTTAACGAGAGACATTTACAAAGTGCTATTAGTCGTTTTTGTGGACATTATTGTATATTTTACTGCATACAAAGATCTAGAAATAAAAATGTTAATGCTATTACCAATCTGCTAACTTCGCACACTGGACTAAATGATTATCTGGTTCATAACAGTACGATGTTTGTAAAACTTACAAATAAAGAAATTGTGTTTCAATTTAATAAACTTTGTTCATTCATGTTCTGCTTGTCTTTTTCTCTAATTATGTGGGTTTTTGGTTTGATGTATGTGTAGCGAAAGCTATGCTTATCAAATGCCATGTTTAATTAATTATTTAGTATATAATATATAGGGTTAGAATAAGCAAGTTAATGACAAGCGGCGTTAGGTTAATTGTAAAGCGGCGCTAGATAATATTTAAATAAGGGTCAAATGGCAGGCAACTGATTTATCACGTGATCAGCAATTTTGTGGAGGTTACCATAGCAGCCGGCAACGCTAGCCAATGAGAAGACAAGGAACGAATATTGAAAACAGAGCGGTTGAAATGACGGCCATGACTGGGTCGCTAATTTGAGTTTCGGTCGTAGAAACTGTGAATTGTGTTGGATATATGCCTTCGACTCGAGTGCTAGATGTCGTATAACTCAGCCATTGAGTTATAGAGTCGTTGCGTATAGTTCAATAGTCAAATAGTGAACTTATTCGAACGATGGATGTTGCGTACAGTATAACGGTTGAAACGAGTTTACCTAATCTCGAACCATAAGGATTATACGAACATTTTTCATCTTCGGGAAAGTTGTATCGACTGAAGGAACGATTGACGAACAATCTTCTTAAGTACAAGAAACTCAGGAAGGACTTACAAAGCGAATACAGAACTAACCAAGGAACTTGATCATCACGAGGAACAGATAAGCCATAATAATAACCTATAGTAATTACGCCGCTTTTAGGTAAATAGGTATTGTTTTGACTGTGAATTGTCTAATTTTCTTAAAATATAATTAACAAATCTACAAACATGTCCGATGTTTATTTGCAGTGTATAATTCAATTCAATGTTAAAGGACTCTCTTCAGCTAAGCGAGACGAAGCAAAATAAGTTATATATATATATCGCTACAATTGGGTGCAGTCGTCCGGGATTTGAAAAGAAACTTAACTAACATTGAGTAAACTGACATTTAGACTAAAATCGGTTCGATAGATTTGTTCTGTTTGCGGAATTGAGACAATTTATTTGAATTTTAGCCGAAAGCATATCTGACATTGTACGACGTGCAGAAAAGGTTATTGCACATAAAACGTCACAGAATCTATTTATAACTGATGTTGCATAGATTACATATCATTCACAAGAGTCATATAGATCTTTGCTAGGCTTGCAGATTTGTACAGCGCTAAGATTTTGGTTATAAATTAAAGTAACTGGTGAATTTGTTTAGCCCCGACTAAATAAATAAGTAAGAAAATAAAATGGCTACCACTGATTATCAACATTGGGTTACGATTGCTAGGGAAATTGGTTATGAAGGAGAGGATCTGCGGAGGTTTATTAGCGAAAGGCAGGCGGAACTGAGAGAAGAAAGAGCTAGAGACAGAGAGGACAAGAAGGCGAAAGAATTAGCTGAAGTAGAGGAAGCGAGAGAGAAACGATTGGCTGAGGCTGAGAGAGAAAAACGATTGGCTGAAGAAGAACGTGAGAAACGTCAAATGGAAAATGATAGAGAATTAAAGAAAATAGAAGCAGAAATTAAGATAAAAGAAATTGAGGCAAGAATGAGCTATGACCTCAGACAAGCTGAAAGCCAGGAACATATGAATACCACGGAAAGAGAACCTGGACACAATGGAAATTACAAGCAAGGAATTAGGAACATTAAATTTCCAAATTTCAATGAAAATAAAGATTGCTTGGATGCCTATTTGCTAAGATTCGAAAGGACTTGCGAAGCATTCGAAATACCGCAAGAACTTTGGGCAATAACATTAGCAAGACACTTGGAATCCACAGCTTTGGAAGTGTATCAAAGGTTAACTCCTTTGGAAGCTCAAGATTATGCCTGTCTTAAAGAGCAACTGCTCAAACGATTCCAATTGACAGAATCAGGATACAGAAGGAAGTTTCGGGAAAGTCGGATCGAATTTGGAGAATCTCCTTTCCAGTTCATTGAAAGGTTAAGAAGGTTCATCCGACAATGGCTTTCATTAGCTGGACATGAAGAAACCTATGAAGGATTAGAAAGTCTGATATTAAAAGACCAATTCTTCATCACATGTCCTAATGACCTCAGAGTCTTTATCAAAGAAAAAGGGAAGATTAGTCTAAAAGAGATGTTGACTCATGCAGAGTCTTACATGGAGGCACACGGATATAAATCAAATGAAATTAATTCTAAACCTAAAGTGAAATTTCCACAGGATAGAAATCAGAACAGGATTTTTGAAGATGATGAGACTGAAGATAAGTCTAGTAACGTGGAGTATAAATACAGAGATCAGACGGATTCTCACAGAGAAACAAATCACAATAGATATGCCAACAGGAACTTTGGCAAAGACAAAACACAGGCAGCTGAACATAAGCTCATCTGTTACTTGTGTGGAGGTGAAGGGCATAAGGCAAACACTTGCATGAATAAGTCAAAAGGTGTTGTTAAACACACAGCGGCAGCAATACAGGTGTGTGAGAACAGCTCACTCGAAGCTAGGAATGAGCAAGTCAATTGCCATGTTTATGGAAACACAGAATTGGTCGAGCAGCAAGGGATACACAGGAAGGAAGGTACAACAGACAATAGGATTGCATGTGCCATCATTACAGTCAATGATGATGACAGCAGATTAAACTCGAATGGAAAAGATTCCACACAAAGTGTCAGAGTAAACGGAAGAAATGTTGAATGTATGTATGATTCAGGGGCAACATGCTGCATAGTAAAGAGAGCACTTGTAAATAAGTCTGATTTTACTGGAAAAGAAGTTGCATGTACACTGATCGATGGTAGTACCAGTTATTTCCCTACAGCTTATATTAGTGTAGAAGGAGAATATTTTACGGGAGAGATAGAAGCGTTGGTGGCAGAGAATCCAATCAAGCCAATCATCATTGGACAAATTAATGGATGGAAATATTCTATAAGCAGAGAGAAAACAAATAATGATAGTAGTGCATCCGTGATCTCTAGTGTTAAGAACGAGAGAGATACACAAAGATATCAGAGCGAGACGTGCAGACATGCAGAGACACAGAAGCACAGACCACTTGACGTAAACAAGGTCGCGAAGTGTGTACATGACGTCACAGAAGGCCATATTATTGAGATTTGCAGTGGACGGCAGTTTGCGGCTGCAATTGAAATAAGGTCGATAAATGAGAAATATAGGCCTCAGGAGATAGTTAAAATGCCAATTCTTAAGGCAGATTCAAGTGAAATTCAGAGATTGCAAAAAGAAGATACTAGTTTGGAACAGTATAGAAAAGTAGCAGAAAAAGATGAGTTTAGAGAAAGTAGAACTGAGAATTGTCAGTTCACTATTAAAGATGAGTTGCTATATGAATGTCATACTGAAATACAAAATGGTGATGTGAAACTGAGGTTGGTCATACCACAGACACTCAAAGGTCAAGTTATGACGAGTGCACACTGTCCGTCATCAGCAATCCATAAAGATGTGAAGGCTACATTTGATAAAGTTAGCAACAACTGCTATTGGCCTTCGATGAAACATGAAGTAAGACAGTTTGTACAAAGCTGTGATGTATGTCAACGACATGTGAGTAAGACAGCGTTAAGTCGAGCTCAAGCAAAGCATAAGAAGTTTTATGATAAGAAGAAACGAAGTCGTAAGTTACAGATTGGTGATAAGGTGTTATTGTTGTTGTCACCGAGTTGCAACAACGACAAATCACTGGTACAATGGAGAGGTCCATTTGTAGTCAGAGATAAAATGGGAGACTACAACTACAGAGTTGATGTTGACCACAGAAAGGTCAAAACATACCACATAAATGTACTCAAAAGGTATTATGACCGGCGAGATGAAACTGACAAGAAGTCGAGTATAGAACGAGAAGAAACTCATGATTCTGGGATGACAGCATGTGTACCAACAATGGTACATGATGATGTGTTGGGAGAAAATGGAGAATTGCTGGAGCTGTACAACAGTGAGCAAACAAAGATTCACAAAGATGTGGATATAAATCCTAATCTGGATAAGAATGTATATATGGACATTTGTCATGATGGTTTGAGGAATGATGATGTGTTGAGTTGGAGAAAAAGAAAAGGAATGTTTAACAAACATAAAGGAGTACCACATTATCATATGGTTGGAAGGTGGTAGAAAAGGGGTGAGACCTAATAAAGTGAAGCATTAGTTAAGTTAGTGACTAGAATGATTTGCTGTAATATATATAGAAAGTATTGAATAGACATATTCTATAGTTGAGATGTAGTTAAGGAATTAAGGATTATACAACAAGGGAAGAAGCTTTGTTGTTATAGTTAAATAAGGTGAATAAGTTTTGTGTTTATTAGTAGAATTGTTTGGGCAAGGATCTGAGAAGTCCAAAGGTGTGGCCATTACTTAGATGGTGAAATAATTTAAAGTACACTAAGTATTGTAAAGTGTAGTATTTAGAAAATGGGAGGTACCATCACTTGAGCATAGTGAAATAGTATCTATATAGTAATGAGGGGAAGTCTGGCCCTGCAGAATTAATGTTTTAAAGTAAACTATATAAAAGGGTGTAACAATGTTGTATCTGATCATCTAAGTAGAGGATTAACTTAGAATGATAGGTCGAATACCTTATAGATTTTAAGGTTGTATGTTAGTGTAGAGTGTAAATAGAGATATTGTAAAGTGTTAAGTTTTGTAAATATAATAACAGATAGTTATCACAGTTTAATAGCTAACAAGTCATTTGATAACATGTGAAGTGTAAGAAAGTCTGTAAGACAGCCTTTTTTAAGAGGAGCTTATGTAGCGAAAGCTATGCTTATCAAATGCCATGTTTAATTAATTATTTAGTATATAATATATAGGGTTAGAATAAGCAAGTTAATGACAAGCGGCGTTAGGTTAATTGTAAAGCGGCGCTAGATAATATTTAAATAAGGGTCAAATGGCAGGCAACTGATTTATCACGTGATCAGCAATTTTGTGGAGGTTACCATAGCAGCCGGCAACGCTAGCCAATGAGAAGACAAGGAACGAATATTGAAAACAGAGCGGTTGAAATGACGGCCATGACTGGGTCGCTAATTTGAGTTTCGGTCGTAGAAACTGTGAATTGTGTTGGATATATGCCTTCGACTCGAGTGCTAGATGTCGTATAACTCAGCCATTGAGTTATAGAGTCGTTGCGTATAGTTCAATAGTCAAATAGTGAACTTATTCGAACGATGGATGTTGCGTACAGTATAACGGTTGAAACGAGTTTACCTAATCTCGAACCATAAGGATTATACGAACATTTTTCATCTTCGGGAAAGTTGTATCGACTGAAGGAACGATTGACGAACAATCTTCTTAAGTACAAGAAACTCAGGAAGGACTTACAAAGCGAATACAGAACTAACCAAGGAACTTGATCATCACGAGGAACAGATAAGCCATAATAATAACCTATAGTAATTACGCCGCTTTTAGGTAAATAGGTATTGTTTTGACTGTGAATTGTCTAATTTTCTTAAAATATAATTAACAAATCTACAAACATGTCCGATGTTTATTTGCAGTGTATAATTCAATTCAATGTTAAAGGACTCTCTTCAGCTAAGCGAGACGAAGCAAAATAAGTTATATATATATATCGCTACAGTATGTATGCGTGCTTGAATTATGATAATGTAGAGTGATGAAGACTGATATGTCAGTTGTCCTAGGGTTTTAGCGACTGCTCCGTCACCTGGCTATGGGTTTTAGCGACTGCTACGTCACCTGGCTATGTGTTGTAGCGCCTGCACCAGGACCTGGCTATGGGTTTTAGCGACTGCTCCAGGACCTGGCTATTGGTTTGAGCGACTGCTCCAGGACCTGGCTATGGGTTTGAGCGACTGCTCCAGGACCTGGCTATGCGTTTGAGCGACTGCTCCATGACCTGGCTATGGGTTTGACCGACTGCCCCAGGACCTGGCTATGGGTTTACCGGACTGCTCCAGGACCTGGCTATCTATTAGGCCTACTACTTACGCGGTATCGGCTATTTCAATGATCGGCTAAACGCGGTATCGGCTAATCGGCAAAAAAGGGCTATCGGTGCACCTCTAGTACCAACGTCTTTGCACCAGACACTCTGCTGGAAATCAAGTGTGGTAGGAGTGGATATTGTGCCTAGGACCAACGAAACTTTCAGGGGCCTACGAAAGTCTGAAAGTGAGATATTGAATGATTGATCGAGAAAATGAAAAAAGGAAAATTGCAAATAACACCAAATTCAAATTTAATAAGTTTAGTACTGAAACAGTTTGTTAAGCTGTGCTAGCCTAAGCCTACATTCAGAGGCGCCCGGAGGCGTACGCATTAGACGCACGTGCGTCCACCGACCAAATCAAATCCACGCAAGGAATAGGCATCACATCGACTTTTTTTAAACGGCAATGCGGCATGTTAAAGAATTTAGATGTTATCTAAATTGAATTTTTTTGTTACAATTCCACTGTGCAATTATGGTTATATGTATAATATCATATGATATCATAAGCATGTTGTTACATGGTTCCCTTTAATATAAGTAATTGGCTCGGTCTAGAGGTATGATTTAACAAAGATTTATTTACATTCAAAAAATATGTAGAGCTTATACCTTTCAATGCGTCAACCGTCCGTTCATTACAGCTGGGGTTGGGCGACCTTCGACTAAATCCAGCTAAGAATACCTCCCTCATAATTGACCTTGACGGGGAGGCTAAACGCTGGATGGTAAACCCCTCACCGATTCTGAACATCGCCGGTGAGTCGGTCAGATTGCTCAACATTGTGCCGACGTACACATACCTTGGACTGCTGGCCGGACCACTCGGTGTGAGGAGGGCCCACGGGGAATTCCTCACTGTGGGACTGGACCGGTTAACACGTGCTCTATTAAAGCCCAAGCAGCGCATGTTCCTATTGCGCTGTCATCTATTGCCGAAATTGTATCATGGACTTGTCCTCGGGGAGATGAAGCCAAATTCTTGGAGTACCTTAACCGGTTGGTGAGAGTGGCAGTTCCGGTACGCAAATGGTTTCGGCTGCCGCACGATACTTCCACCGGTTACTTCCATGCCAAGGCGGCAGACGGCGGAGTGGAAGTGCCGCGCCTGCGTTACACAATACCTCCACTCAAGGCCTGTTGCATGGCCAAGGTGGAGGAGTCAGGTGATCCGGTAATGCAGAGCGTGGCTTGGCTATAAGTCCACTCTTCCTGGGGCTAGAAGGAGGTGTGCAAAGACAGCAAGGGGGGCCGGTCGAGAGTTGAGTAACAGCAAAGATGCAAGTGACCTTCTGGCGACCCAGCTGCACACATCGGTGGATGGTCGTGGCCTCAGGCAGCAGGGAAGACCCCTCGCCTAAACTTCTGGGTGACCGATGGTCTGCCCTCCTTTCGGAGGTGACTTCATCTAGGCAGTCAAAGTGAGGGGGAACCTGTTGCCGTCTGCGGAAAGCGGCTCACGCGGACGGCGAACGGGTCCAGTATGGTGTGACGCTGTTTGCAATGCTCAAGGCACCCTAGCTCACACCTCCCAAAGCTGTGCGAGGACCCACCATATCCGGTGTGATAGTCATAGCTCGATGCTTGATCTGATATGCAAAAGGATCGAGTCAAAGGGTCATTCGGTGATCCATGAGCCGGTTATTCTTATTGGAGCAAGTAGGCGTAAGCCTGACTTGGTGACCCTGGTGGACGGGTCGCCTATGTTGTTGAAGTCACCATCACCTCGGACTGTCATGATATGAGTGGTCCATATGAGGAGAAAGTCTGCTACTATGCCAGACTTGATGTCATCGACTGGATGGCCATTGTCTTCCCAGGGGCGCCGTCGGGCCTCCTCGGCAAGTTGGGGATAGGTCCAGCCGACAAAACCCTCATGTCGTGCCGGGTGTTGACTTATACCAGCAACATGTTCCGACACTTCACCCGTGGACGCCGGACGATGATACACCCTAGGCACTGAGTTCATGAAAAGACCATACCCATTTCGGACGAAGCACGGAGGTCCGTTCAAAGCGATCGGCCCGCAAGGTGACATTACGCGAGTGAGTCCCTGGTTTCGATTGCTCGCCAAACTGAAGGCGCATTGCCCTGCGGGTCAGCTCTTTGTGGGCGGGCATACCACCAAATTATAACATCCAGTAGCCACGAGACAAATGCACAATGATGAAACTGCTCGGGGTCGCGCTAACGACTGGGCACGCTCTGAGTGCTAAACAAATAGACAGCAGCGTTCAACTTCTTCGACAGTTGAAGAAGTGGCAACAACCGTAGAAACAGCAACACCAAAACCTCTTCATGAAAGAAGAGTACGCTTAACATATGCCTCAGAAGATACTCAGAAAATAGTAGCGCTGTCGGCCTCAGGGGCATCGAGACAACGAACTTTGTAGAAGAAAAGGAGTTCGCCTTAGGCTCTCCTGTAGAAAATAGAAATACAACTCGAGACTTGGCGGAAATCTTAACTATATACAAAAGATCTTGTCAGGTCAAAACGACAAGCTCGACGCTCCTAACTTGAGACTCCTTATATTGTCCCCGAGCTAACACCACTCCCTATCAGGAAATGGTCAAGCGTAACCAAGAAATCATAGTGTAACTAACTATAAAACAAGAGGGTAAGCTTATAACAATGTGTTATACTGTAATTTTATAAGTCACTTCGAGTCATTAACATTTTCAGTGCGTATATTACTACGAGCGGCGGACAGAGGACGCGTGGGATGGAAGGGGTATGCGTCCAATTTTTTAAAGCCTGCGGGCGCCTCTGCCTACACTATGTGAATTTTGCGGCTCTTTTCATTAACAAAATGGCGTATAACGTCTTCAGATGTCATTTCCTGCATTAAATCGTTAGGATCTACGACTGCAAAAGTGCCTAGGGCCTACGACAACCTTAAAACGGCCCTGTTCCCCAGGATTGGTCAGAACCAATTCTCACCTAATTCTGTCAAAGCAAGGAATGGTATATCACTCTAATACCAACAGCATCTTGAAAAATACAGAACACTTCCTGGACCTGTGGATTGTGTATGATTGACTAAACTACAGGAAAAATCGATTTAAGACCTACTCTTTGAAATTTTGAGGGTTTTGCAGAAACTAGACTTATCAAAACTAGACAGATATTTTGCGACACACAAGTGGCTGTAAATTTTTTTTTTATGATGACCTAAGTCTATGAGCCCGAATCAATGCGGGTCGTGCAATGTTTTAAGTGAATAGGATGTGTCACAAAGTCGAGAAAATTCATAGGTCCAGGAAGTTTTCTGTATTTTTCCGAAGTGTAGACTCTGTACATCAAGGCAGATAGCTGTTTCGAAAAGTTGTCAACTTTCGTTTTGTTTCGTTTGTTAAGAAATATGTAGATCATTATACTCCGATCCTGACAGTAAAAAAATTGACAAGTCTTGAAATTTGTCGTTATTTTATAGATAAACACCTGTACAAGATACCGCAGGACAAATGGAGTTTATAAACCGTCACAGATGCCGCTTGGTAACATTATCCTACAATGACAGAGCTTTCATTGCTGGCAGCTCATCTGAGATTCCTGCGGTTTATTCCATGACTAACCCCACTGATTTCGACTACATGCTGTATAGGCCCGACGTCTATGCAGTTCCAAAAGATGTACAGCCTCCGAAAGACTTCAAGGGCAAGGTACTGACGATTGATGGAAAAGGCCTTTCGGCAGGATACGTGAGGTTAAAGAAGTCAAAACTCAAAGGTCAAAGTACGGATTGTGAACAGGATTACCAAAAGCATTTGCGGAAGTTTGACGGTGAAACCGTGAACGGCCCAGCAGTAACGACGGAATTTCAAGGGGGTGCTTTGGCCTTTGATAGAGTTTTCTCGGTGCAATGTCCTTTCTGGCCGCCAGAGGCCCAGAAGTGGCAGACACGTCATCGTCCTCACGGTTGGCCACCGAAAGATTTAATTGATCAAATCGTAAGTGAGGGATGCTTTCTCGTTGGGAAGTCTCACCCCAATTGCAAAGAAGACGATGATACTCAGTGGAGATATTCGTTCTCAAAGGCCGAAGTGAGGTTGATTTCCAGCTGGACCGATTCACAACAGTACGTCTACCATGTTCTAAGACTGATAAAGTCGGAGATTGTCCAGAAAAGTGATGATAAGAAGAAGACAGGTCTCAGTACTTATCATTTGAAAACGCAGATGCTTTGGGCATGTGAGGAAAAGCCAGCTGAATTTTGGGAAGATAGTAACCTATTGATGTGCATATCCGAACTTTTGACACAAATGGAAAAACGTTTTACCGCTAGAAATTTCCCAAACTACTTCTTGCGGGATTGCAACATCGTCGAAGGCAATTTCATTGATGACGATTTCAGAGATGCAATGAGAAGGCTTAACACCGAATCCGGCCGAAGTTTTCTTATGTCTATGCTGCCTCCTAAAGTGTGTCACGAATGCCGTATTTCTGCATCTGTTCCTGTAACAATTGTTTCTTTCCTTCAACTATGTGTAGAAAGATTTGGCTTCCCATTTCAGGTTCATCGCCCAAGGCTTGACAAAGTCCGACAACTACTTTACGAAGAGTTGGATGATCTACTCAACGGTATCTACAACATGCAACTCGCAAAAACACTGGGAGATTCCTACTACGTGGTTGCAGAACAACACTTTTGGAAAGGCATCGAAGGTGCAGAGACATTGAAATGCATAACGCTATCGAATCGCATTTCAATGAATCTTATAACAGGTGTGTGTGAATCTTTGGAAAATGCTGAATCTTCGATATCAGTGGACGGAACGAAAAAGTGGGACATTTCTCTTGTGATCAGTTGTTCGAAAAGTGGCTGTCCTCTCGCCGGAAAGTCTTGGAATTTTCCCTGGAATGAAGAGCATGGCAAATTTTACGAGAAATGGATGAATCAATCCCATGTGCTCTACGCAGCCCATCTGAGCAACCTCTACTTGATAACTGGTAAATATGAGATGTGCAATGAAATAGCGAAAGAGCGGTACTCATTAGCATCAACTGCTTTTTATAGTGAAGCCTTCCCAATGATATTCTGTCCTGAACTGGCCTCCTTGTTTGACGAAAATCTACAAGCAGTTCTTGGATTGCTCTGGTTATTCAAACATCTCTCCGGCGGTGAAAGGATCTTCGAGTTCTGTACATGCCCTCAGCTCTTTCTGATTTATATTCGCATACAGTCTTCAATTAGACTTCGAGACTTGGATTTGGTTGCATCTGCTATAGCTAGTTTCAATAAACACCGCGAGCACTGTAAGTTTAGCTTGCACCTCTATTCTTTCTATTACGTTTTACTTAAAATAGCCTGGGGCATCTCCACGATACAGAGGATTCCTATGCGCACACTGTTTCCCAGACAATTTTGAAAGCAAATTGACCTGTACGATGTGAAACACTGCTTAATTTAACCCGCTTAGATCTGACTATAGGTGTCAGGTGGGGCGCCGTCGCCGATTAGAGTGCTCGGCTTGTAAATGTATGGGTTCGAACCTCCATTGAGGCGGTCATTATGTAACAACACTTGAGCATGTCCCTCACTCATAATTACTTGTTTTGCATCGTATTACTATATATATACCGAGAGTTTTGCCAACTGTTAATGTAGAGGTGGTGGATGAAGCCGCAACCGAAGCCACCATAATATTTAGTAACAACATATGATGTGTCTTTAACGGAAACAGTGACAGATGATAAATTTCCTTAAAATAAGACACTTGTGTAAAAACATTTTCATTGTAAGAATGAATGTGAAAGTGACGCTGTCACAAAGAAATATTTAAAAAAACATAAATATAATAATCTGGTAGTTAAGAAACCTGTCATGTAATATATATATATATATGTTGTTTTTATTAAATGGAAACATTGGAAATATTAAATGAAACATTGTTGTATGCTGGTTTGTGACTCACTCGGTCTTTCGAGTGCGAAAACAATAAACAATATTTACACAATTCGAAACCTATGAATTCTTTTTCTCAAGAAAACATTTTACGAACTTCTTCAGGATTGGTTTAAACACAATGACTGTGTTTAAAACGAAGAGTCTTCATGACGAGATGAAGAAGTTTCTTTTTAAGACCTATATCAGTCAAAACAGACCGATCACTTCCTGTCAAATACTGACTTTTCGTGTTATCTTAGACTTAAAAGAAGCATAGTTTCTGCTTCCAGACAGGTGTCAATGGACGTCCTTTCTCACGCTTCACTTAAATGCTTAAAGACCTTTCTTTTGTACTAGCCTAACACGATGAGAGCGCTTCTGAATAGTTCTGCTGCGAGGCAAGGTGCGACCGTACGTACGGCACGTACGTTATTTTTTTCTATAACGTACGTACGGTACGCGTACGTTATTATGCCGTACGTTACCGTACGTTCACATCCGTTCATGACGAACATAAAAACACACAACATTATGCACATGAAAAGTCAATAACAGTTGATGATTGATTTAACCATTGCATCAGTCATGTGGCTGTTCAATGACCTCTACTTTCAAACTTTTAAATTCCAAATTATTGTTAATATTATGTCTAATGTATACTATAAGACCCTTAGTGTGAAGAATATTAAGATTTTACGGCACACTTTATAGGATGATCAGTGCCAGTGGTCATTTTAATGGTAATACTAAATTTCGGTACCGTTTGTAAATAACTAGGCCTGCGTACGGGGAGACCAATACTGTAGAGCTAAACTGATCATTTTTGACGTACGCGCACGGTACGCGTACCTTATAAGACTATAGTTATATTGAGGTTATTTGTGAATGATCAGATAAATTTGTGGCATTTTAACGTACGCGTACGGTACGCGTACGTTATTTTTTTCGATAACGTACGTACGGTACGCGTACGTTATTCCGGGAGGTAACGTACGGTCGCACTATGCTGCGAGGAGCGCTTTACAAATATTTATAATTATTACATTACATCAATAAACTGCCAATCCTCTCTGCTTATGTAGCCTAGTCATGGCATCTTGATGCGTAACATTAAAGAGATCCTCTAAGGAATTCTTGATTTATCGTGCTTTCCCTCTTCGGTTTCAGGCCTCCTCGAAATACATTTTTGAATGCTTTGCCATTCCTTGAGAAGACGTCGTAGCTGATCCCAAACATTATTATTTGCCCCACTGGAATCCCTGCTCTTTTCCAACCAACCGTTTCTTTCACGATGTCATCCAGACTCTGATTCTTTTCTGCATGGAAATTGAAAAACACTTTAAGTACCTCTCCTCCTGTATGTAACTCCGCATAACCAAAGTAAGCTTCAGTACGGCCAATCAACCAAATTTCAGTATTTTTTCTAGTAAATTTTGCCACCCCACATGCAAATGACAAATTAATTTAACATAATAATTAATTGCTATATAGGAACAAGATCGAAACACGAAGAACAGACATCGTGACATCAAAATTTTGGCCAAAACTAGGCAGGTCACCGGGTTCCGAATTTCTGTCGCCTTGTGCAAGTCCTAAACGCTCAACTATCAAGATATAATTTCAGATATGGAGTTTACACGTGAATTGGCATGATGATTCGACCTGGCCGGTAAAAAATCTTTGATTTGAAAAATATCATGTATACCTTAAAAACACCCTAATACATATAGACAACAAATTCACCAAATTAGAAAAATCAATAATTAATCAGTCGTCAATCTTCATTATTACAAATATTCATTTAATTAACTAATTCAAAATGCAAACCACTTTATACCCAGAAATGCAGGCAAGTAGGGTTATAAATCAAAACAGCAAAAATGATTTTTACAGTTTTCGATGTGTCGTTTGGCCAATACAAACATTTTCAAGTTGAGAATTGTTTTACATTATTTTGTCTATCAGTGATGATGAAGATGACATGGAAAACAACACCGTGTGCATCACATAGGTTCTGAGCCATATTTGTCGTGGTGACTGACTGTTTGTAGTTTTCTTAATGTTCCCTTGTCAAAACACACTGAGCAGCAAATTTGATCATCTTTCCTGATTTATCGGTCAATAATCCGAATGACTCCCACACGAAACTTTTAGCATCTTCTCTAATTTTTGTGCACAAGTCGTTCAACGTAAACAAGCCGAGTCACCATTGTTTGTTTATACATTTCTACGCAAAACGTTGTTTACTTTTTCTAATCGGATCCCACTTGTGAAACCTTGCGCATATTGCTGACTAAAATATGGCCTATTAGCCTACTGCCTAAACACAAGCTCCGTTGTACATACTGATATTAATGTTTAAAAACTTAGCAGTTGTACATAGGTCGAGTTCACAGGCTATTTAAAACAGTAAATTAAATTACTGTATGGGAGTTTCATTCTGCTGATAAAAAAAATAGAATTAGGCAGAAAGTCGTTCGTTACCTATATAACAGCTGCTAAGTAGCGGCACTCCCTGGAAAATCTATACAGCGGCCAGTAACTGGTCTGCAGCAGGGGCCAAATTGGTCAGCCTGCGAACGCGACCATGCACTCGCTTATAAAATGCAACATTGCAACTAGACAGTAGACGGTTCTCTTCCATCCTAACTTACGGCCGGTCTACCAGACAATAAGGTCGGACACTACACACGTCAATTTATATTAAGGTAGGCATTATTACATTTCACTTGAATTGTATTGTAATATGTTGCACTTGCAAATAAACGTCCTCTCGTAAGTAAAACACCTTAGCGAACAGACTGCATAAGCCACACAAATCTGGAAAACTGGACGGTTAAGAATCCTCTTGAAAGTGGCAAAAGTAGCCTACAGGAAACGACTGCCAAGTCTAGTTAAAAATATGAAGAACGCGATTCCGAATAGCACGTGTACTGTATCTGCAGATTATGCAATATAAAATCCTTTGGAGACTTCTTGGATATCAGACCGAGTCCATTGTTTCAGCAACTCTATATAAAACAGAACCAAACTGGTTCTTTCAATTAATACAAACCTGAATATCTGAATTTATAGTTCATCTGTTACTGGTTACCAGTAAAGAGATACTATAGTTCAGATCTCCCGCTGCCTGCATTGTTCAGATCTACCAGCATGTCTTTATGCACATATGTATGTATATGTGTATTATGTATGTATGCATGTATGTATGTATGTATGCATGCATGTATGTAAAAACTATGTAATCATGTATGTATGTATGTATGTAATATGTATGTATGTATGTATGTATGTATGAACATGATGTATGTTTGCATTATGTAGTGTATGTCTGTGGGTGCATGGGTGTGTGGGTGTGTCTGTATGTATTTAAGGGACAAACATGCAGACATCTTTGGATACATTTTCTTAAGGGGTCTCAACGAACAACTTATACGCCAGTCTCCCAAGGAAACGTCCGCACAATTATTATAGGCCCAACCGAACCCTCCAGTGTCAACAGTTCACAAAATCAGCAAAATCGCTGACTATGTTGGTCACTGCAGGTGTACCTGACGCCCTTGTTGCCACAGTCCTGAACGTACTTAAAGCTCCGTCGCAATTAGGTGACAAAGAACGTAGGGTAGCGACAGGGAGCAATGGATAACTCAGACCAGTGGGGTGAAGGTTTCATAGTTATGAGTCTTCTACCCAGAGAAGGTTGTCTTTACCTGTCTGCTACCACAAAATGAATTTCAGGACTTCACGGTCCGCTGACTATGTCATGCGCTGTTGGTCACTGCAGGTGTAGGCCTACCTGACGCACTTGTGAGGCAGCGTTGTGTCTGTGCCTTATTGTTCGACGCCGGTTCAGGACTGTGGCAACAAGTTGCAATATCTAAGACAAAAATGAACTTTCCCGTCAGTAGTTCATGTTGTTGTAACGCAGTTTCGAAACTTCAACCGCTTTCGTAGCTTCTGTAGATGTTCTTGTCATAGCTTCTATAGTGAGGATTACGGAACAGCGATTTCTACGGCAGCGCTTGGTCTGCAATCGAACCTTTGCAGGTTTCAGTCTGCCCACTATCAAAGGTAAGCTGTTCTTGAACATTTTTTCTGTTACCAAGCAGTAAAATTTGTTACCAGCATAAGCTGAGAAGTAAGGGAAGTACAGTGCGTCTGATTTAAGGCGAGCGATCGATCGCTCTTCTTGGTCGCTCGCCTAGCAAAGGTACCGGCGAGCGATTTACCGCTCGCCTAGCCGAAGATTTCTCACCATCGCTGAGTTTGAGTTAGACTCCAAGACGATCAGGGACGTATCTAGCGTTGGGCTTGGGGGGCTTAAGCCCCCCCCAAACGAAGTTGAAGCCCCCCAAACAAGTCAAGCCGTTGTATGCTTACGGCTAAAATTCGTATGAACACTGTATAAATGTTGCCATGTTCAAGGCTTAAGCCCCCCCCCAAACGAAAAAGGCTAGTTACGTGCCTGAAGACGATAGATGAACCTGGAGCCAGACCACTATTTTATTTATCTAATTAAGATTACTTCAATTTACTTACTTGCAGGCCACTGAACTAAAATCCCTTAGGCGCATAGTGCGCTATTATTATGACAACAAATCTGTCTCAGATGTCTGGCAGTGCACTATACGTTGTCGTCGTTCGGAACTGCCAAGTAGACCCCTATCTGCATTAATGGTGATGGCGATGGGAGTAAGTAACGAGTTCGCCGAATGATGCTTCAGTTTTCTCACTTCAGTGCTGTCTGATCGAAGGCTGTCTATGGGTCACAGCACAATGGCAGACTTGTTGTTGATTCGTGCAATCCACCTAGCGTGGTTGGAGAAAGAACGTGAAGACTTGATAAACGACACAGTCAACACATACAATGTCATGTTAAGTCGCCGTAAGTTTATTCTCAGTGGCATCGATAGCGAAGCCTGTTCCCAACCACCAGCAAAGGTGGCAGCAATCTCGAGCAGTCTCGGCGCTTCAGACAGCAAGCCTGATGACTTGCTATCCGACTCTGGTGGTGATGATGAGCCACTTCAGTCTGACGAGGATGCCAATGGCAGTTCTGATCATGAAACAGATCATTCAGACTCAAGTGATGACGATTTTGGAGCAGATAACATTGACATGGCAGAATAAAATATTATGGCATGGCCCACAATGCCACCCACTGACAGTGACAGTGATTGAATTTGTCAATGTGTGATGCGAACACTCTGACGACGGCAGGACAAGGGTGTATCCTCCTCCGCTTCCTCCTCCAATGTGACTGATGGGAGGCAGCGGGGCCGGTGTCCCGAGATATTCTATCCCCCTAAAGCGTATCCCCCCCGGATGGAATAAACCGGTTTAGAGTATCCGGTGGGATGAACTATTCTATCCCCCCTCGTCATACGCATCATGATAGCCTCGACGAAATTCCAGTCAAAATCACCAAAAACAAAGTAAATTGATTTCAGGTCGACGTACAAACTAAAGATACGCAATTCAAAAATTTTATGTGTGCAATAAATCCAAACAGTACGACTGTATACACTTAGAAACCGCCAAAATGCAAACTACTCTACTAAATCGTATACTCCATTTTGCTAAGGGGGATACGCATGTATGGGGGATACTCTATTTCGTGACACCGGAATCCGTGGAAGACGTAATGTCAACGCATCAAGGGACGAAGGAGATGCAAGGGCGGAACCGTCTTCGGCAATTGATCCAGTCTCTTCGAAGGTCTTGACGTTGTCATAGTTGATCTGGCGTTTAGATGCCAATGGTCTCGACCGTATACCCCGTGATCGATCGAGTCAGTCGATCAAGTCGATCGAAACTCGGCCAAGTCGAGTCGGTCGAAAAATCTTCGACTCGATCGACTTACAAGTCGAGTCGATCATGTGTTTTGACAAGTCGAGTCGATCGTTGTTTCCTCGGCTTGACTCGACTATGAAATATTTTTTACACTTTTTGCGGCTACTTCAGAAAAAGACCCACATGATGTGATGACGTAATGCTTTGTAAACGCACAACTACCGTATTAACCTGATTTGAAGTTCAGTTCAAATTGTGAGCTTTTTGGTGTCTTCGTACAGTGGAAGCTGCAGACTCTTTTTTTCACAGTTTTACGGTGAAAATTGAGCGATTAAGATGTGTTAAAAAGCGCTAGTTTCAAGAAATTTCAGCTATGTAGTCAGTAGCGACGATCTCACAACGTTCGAATGTCTGTATGTTAGGACGGGACTGAAATGCTTCGACTTTGGCCAAGAGCAGTGGCTCGGAAAGTGTTTAAAAGTTGCGAGAGCTGACCTCAGCCAAGCACAGACCTAAAATGGATAGAATTATATATTATATCCGATATAACCAATAAGAATATTTTTTAATTTTTTATAATCAGTGGAAAAGTTTATTGTACTAGGCGTATACATATTCATGAAATGAAACGAGTCTATAGCACAATAAGTCAATAATTATTTTAGCAAACATCAAATACAAAGCGCCAGCCAAAAGTTGTGTGAGCATGCTTCTGCCTCGGTGCTACAGAGCCAAAACTTGTGTAAGCATTAGAACCTTTGTCGCCATGGCTCGCGGGCCCCAGGCCCCAGGCCAAGAGATATAGTCCAAGTCAACAAAGTCGACCAAGTCGATCGTTTGTTTGCCAAGTAGATCGAGTCGACGAGAGGTCGACTAGTCGACAAAGTCGATCGAGTCGATCGTCAGCCGAGCCAAGTCGATTGTAGCAGTTCGACTCGATCGATCACGGGGTATACTCGACCGACCCCTACAACATCAGTTAAACGCGACATCACAAGATATGCATGCATTGCATTGATCACGAGAATGTATCATATTCAGGCTCAAATTTGCATTGTATTACAGACGGGATTTGCGTTACTCTTTTACTTTCTAATAAAAAGATGGCAGCATAGACGTAGACTCTGTGTGGCAACTGGGGCACGTGCCCTCCAATAATTGAGGTGGACTGTACACTAGAGTGGAGTGAAAAAATGATTATTAAATAAATGAATTCTAATAGTGGGCAAAAGATGCAACTTATGTAGGGTAAGAAACACACCAAACATTTTAAATTTCAAATGACATCTTCTGCTCTCTACCGTCGATGCAATATTTCAACGTGATTAACCTAATATCACAATGGATGTCATCCAATCTCCTCTTCCTTAACTTTTCCAAAACAGAATTTATAATCCTAGGCCTTCCTGATCATATAGAAAAAGTCATAACCCTTCCATACACCCATCGACTAACTCATCGCTTCTTACCTTTCACGTCGGACCCCCCCCCCCCCCGTCCATTACTTGTGATCCACACCTCTCCTTCTCTAACCACATCTCCAACCTCTCGCGCTCCTGCTTCATACACATTTGTGACCTTCGTCGCATCCGGCCCAAGATCGGCCTTAAAACTTCCTCTACTATTGTTACCTCTATTGTTCATTGATATCAGCAATTCCCTCTTCCTCAATCTTGAATCCATCCAAATCAAGCGTCTGCAACTTATCCAAAAGTCACTAGCCAGGGCTGTCACGCTAATGCCCAAACATCATCATATCACTCTCATCCTGAAATCACTACATTGGCTAAAAATCCCAGAGTGAATCCACTTCAAAGTCCTATCACTAACCTATAACTCCCTACAATATATCCAGCCCAAGTACCTCCGTGGTCTCTTCACCATCCAGGCAACCCGCTCCACCCGATCCTTCTCCTATTTCAGTCTCCCTCGATCTCCGGTCACAACTCATCTCAAGTTCTCCAACTCAGCCATGTCCAGCAGAGTACCACGCCTCTGGAACGATCTCCCCCTTGAATTCCGCAGATTCTTGGTTCCTCCGTCATCATTGCAACCCGTCCTCCATCCTTCTCCTCATTTTCCTCTATCTATCTCCGGGCTTTCCACTCCAAACTGAAGTCTCACCTTTTCAAGTAGGGCCTACTCCTACCCTGACTCATTTGATCCTCTGCCTTCCAATTCTCCTCGCCCTAAATAACAACCGCCTTCACAGCTGTTCTGCCTCCTCTCTTGATCTGCCCCCCCTCGAAACCAGACTCGGACCTCTTTTGGATTACTCTCTGGAAAAACCCCTCAACACTCACTGTCCTATGCTGGCGCATCCTGCTTGAACAGAGCTTTGGTACTTCTTTCGTTTTCTCCTAATTTTCTTTATTTCAGTAATGTCTCTGCATTCATTAGGCGTTACAATGATAGGCGTAATTTGTCGGAGGAACGAGGGGTAACTGTACCCCACCCCATTCTTTCTGCTGGGGTACCGTACCCCCCACTTTATGAACAATGCCAATCAATATTTTATTATTTTGCCTTCCCAGAGTTCGCAGTCAACGCCTTGCTTCCTGCATGTAAGAAATTGGTACCCCCCCATCCCCCACTTTTTAGACCAAAGTAACTCCCCTGGTAACAATTATATAATCCTGTAACACACCGGAGGCCATTTCCGCAACTGATTTGAACGTGTATTTCATGAATTGTAACCGTTCGAAGACAGTCAGTTGAAGAAAAAGAAAAAAAATTGCACCACATTGACGTTATTCAAAGAATTTTATATGGTAAATATTTAACCGCCGGTAGAGGGCAGAAGACGCAAAGCAAAATCAACAATACTTTGAGCACTATTTACACTCACATGCTGGCAACTTTCCATCGCTATTAGAAAACGTTTGCTTAAGAAAAAATTTTTTTGGCCATTTTCACTCCACCCTACTGTACACCCAATGCAACAAGACTTAGTGTAGAATGAATAACCAAATGCCCCTCCCCACATATTTTGGGCAAGTTTACGCCAGTGGGTGGCAGTTGTTATGACTTTATTGTGTCATAAAAAGGAGCTGAAAAGGAAAAAGGAGGGGGAAATGGGTAAAACAAGAAGGCTGGGAATTGACTAAAATTTCAAACTTATCCTTGTATCTTAGTAATTTTTTCTGTTGTTGTCATTGTAGGCCTATCTTTGTAATATTTAGAATATCTGCTGAAGGTGGCAGTCCAGTTCACTATTTATGACTGCTTATGTTCCTGAGCGTACAACCATAACAGGCACATAAAGATTTATACTGCTTTTATGATAGGCCAACAAATACTAAACTCTAGTACAAACCCAACTGACACATTGTTTACTTGTTTACATTATTTTTCGAATGATGTGCCCACCACATTTGCTGCACATTACTCCTCAATATCTCCCTTACTACTTTCTTCATCACTTGATCTAACATCCGCAGATATTTTCCGTTTGCCGTCTGACAATGAATACATTTTAGTGCGTCTACTCGCTATTCTTATTTGATTTCGTCACCGTCCAATTTCTTCCGGAAACTAAGTGCCGATATGAACTCACATGATCACACAAACACAAGATCAAAATAATGCTGAAAACCGAATAAACATAAATAAATAGCAATATAGTTTATAATAATACAAATTGCCACAAACGGTCCGTATCACACGCCTCTATTTTTTACTTCTTGCTGTGTCATGGATTGAGGAGCTCCAATTGATCGTTGAGTAGCTACGGGTTCGACGCTCATCTGCTCGACCCGTCGGGCGTATCTCCCAGGTATGCTATTGTTTCTGCTTATATGCGCGATGTGTTGCGCTGGCTCCCCATTGTCAAGCGTATCTCCTATCGGATCGCTGCTCTAGTCTCGCTGTCTTCTTGGCTGCACTCTATCTTACCTACCCGACCTTTTCCGCACCGCCGGTGTCCGACGTCGTATCGCGTCGGGCACTTCGCTCCTCGACCAGAGGGGAGCTCTTGGTCCACGTGCTCGTTATTTGACCAGGCAGCACCAGGATCTCTTAGTTGTGGGTCCCTCCATCTGGAATTGGCTCCCGCTGGAACTGCGTCTACTACCTCTAAACAATTTGCCTGCGTTACATGAATCACTCCAAGTGTTCCTTCTTAGCCGTGGCTGGACTGGGAGAGCGTCTGAGTAGGTAACTTGAAGGGGAGCTATTTAAATTCTCAGAATGAATGAATGAACAAATATATTGCATATAACCCTTACATAAACTAAACCAGTGACACTGCAATGTAAAATCGTGGATTAAATTGCAAAATTAAATCTTTGCGTTGTCTCCACATGCAGTATTACCATTGGGGTCCAGTTGGACCCCAACACCTCAAGTGTATAGGCCCTAACTACAGAACCGCCGGTTCTAGAAAATTCTCTACAGAGCTTGAGCTGTGCATGAGAACTGCGCGAATCTAGCGTGAATCGAGCTTCGTAAAGCATGGTCTCGTGCTTGATTGTTGCCACTACAACGCTAAAATGGCGCTGTCGAGACTCCGCCCACAGATCATTAGTGGGATCGCTAATGACGGTGACTGCTCCGGGGGCTCTGCCGTCATCAGCAGGGTGGCTTAATTAATTATTACCGGCCCGTCTCGAGAGGCAGATGATCTCTGGTAGTTCGCGCTATACCTTAACTGTCTAAGAAATTAAGATAGGCCTACACTGTATGCCTACTGTATCTTATGAGTCGTTTCTTATGGCAATAATTATGCAATAATCAGTGAATGATAGCATGTATGGCATGCTTATAATAGCTCAGCGTCAAAAAGAATAATTATAAATAAGCGTCCAAGGACGTTTTTATTAAAATATTTGGCATTGAATCGTGCTTGCAATTTTTATTTGCGGTTGGTCTTCAGCTCGGGCGGGCCTTTAAAATCAGTGTTGGACAGCACGACTCTAGAGCCAATTCATTGTCTATGATCGTCCAGTGATTTTCAAGTCGTCATTCGGCTAGGGAAAACTACATGCAACTGGCAACGGTTGTATGTTCTTGGTTGCACTTCGGACATGTAGACAATGTCAGTCTGACCTTACATTAAGACGAATCTGTTCCAGCTGACCTCCTTTCTGCGTTGAACTTTCTACAAGTTTCTTAGGGAATAGCCTTGGCATGCGCAAGTTGCATTCTGCTGGGTTGTATTGTTGCATTGGGTTGTTTTGTATTGGAATGTATTGCATTGCGGTGTGTATCGCTGGCATAGGCGTAATTTGTGGGGGTACGCGGGGTTCCCTTCCCCCCCCACTTTTTTGGACTGGGGTACCGTACCCCCACTTATTGAACAAAGCCAATCAATATTTTATTATTGTGTCTTCCCAGAGATCGCAGTCTCCGCCTTGCCTCGTGCATGTAAGAAATTGGTCCCCCACTTTTTGACCAAAGTTATTTCCCTCCTCGATGGGTAGCATTGGTTTGAATGTCTGGTATTGGTCTAGTATAATACTGGGGCTTGTGTTGAATTGGATTCTAATGCATTATATTGCCTTCAGTTGCATGGGTTGTATTATATTTCATTGGGTTGCATTGTTTGTATTGTTATGTTAGGTTGTATTGTCCTAATTATATAGTACTAACATGCATTCATAGGCCTACATACATACATACATACATACATATATATGCATACACATTTAAGGCATGCAAACATAGGCCTACATGCAAATACATGCATGCATACTAAAATACATATACTTACACAAATATATGTATATTTTTTATATACGCGCCGGCATAAACGCATACCGTATACAAACATACACACATATGTAAGACAGACAAGCAGAAAGAGAAACGGACAGATGGGCATATGTGTAGCCGAACTGCCGCTGTATAACAAGAGACATCGTATCGCGTGGACTTCTATGGGTAGCGGCGACTTAATGTCGTTAAGTCGAAACTTTTCTCGGCCTCTTTTGTGCTTTAAAATGATATTATTTGTGTGATGGATGAGAACACAAGGTGAGAATTTTCGGGGGTTGGGGGTTCAACCCGCCAGTCTTTCTTAGGACTCCATAGTTAAGTTTTCACTGCACACCCCAACTCCACATGGATCAAAGTCTACCCCCCCCCCCATTCTTTTTGTCTACATCTCTTAAACTGAATGAAAGGCTCTTCCATCTAGATGAACAGGACTTCCGTCAAACCTTCTTCGCTCGAATAGTTGATAACTCCTTCCTGCGTGCATTGCCTTCTCTCTCCCATTCTTCCCTCGTTCTTCTCCATTCTGCTACACTCCGAATCCATCCAGAGCAACCTCCATCCTATAGGTCTGAATCCGAAGCCAGCAACAACGATAGTAATAACCATTTTGTCCGCCATTAGATTCTCTTCATCAGTTGGCATTATACGAAGAATATATATATATATATGTGTGTGTGTGTGTGTGTGTGTGTGTGTGTGTGTGTGTGTGTGTGTGTGTGTGTGTGTGTGTGTGTGTGTGTGTGTGTGTGTGTGTGTATCTCTTCTGAAGATTTTATATATTTATATATATATATTATATAGTATATCTCCATCTATGAAAATCGTATATATATATATATATACAGTCCAGTACCTTTCAGGGTCAAACATCGCGATACGAATAAATACATATGCATATATATATATATGCCAATAAAAGATATTGATTGATTGATTGAAATATATATATATAAATATATATATAAATGTATATATATATATTAGGGTGGTCCTTATTTTTGAAAGTCTGATTTCACAATGAGGCACCCTGTGCTTTTGTTTCTATTGATGAAGAAAAAATTCAGAAAAAATTTGAAGAGGATCTGACAATATTTAGAGGTTGCTACCAGATGCTAAAGTTTAAGCCTATGCCACGAGGAATTCATTTAGATTAGCCATTGCAATTTTCTTAATTGAACTGATGTTAGCAGGTGAAAAAATTGCAAAGTGACATACAGTTGTGTGTGTAATTCATTATTGAACACTATAAATGACTTCTAGCAATTAGTATACCCTAATAGTACTCATGTTTATTTATTTATTTATTTATTTGATAAACAAACGTAGAAATAAATTATTTATTTTTTCAAACTCAGTGGTCTTTTAGTGTTTTTCTTTGACTAACAAAGTATGCAGTATACTTTTTAAGAAACCCAATATGAAACAAAATGGTTGCCAAATGCATTATGGAAAAGATGTCAATAAGTAAGCAAGCAGTAAGTAGTTATTAATCAAATTATAGTTATATCATTGTGTTGGAGCATAGGCTGGACAAGGATATGTTGTGGCGTGCATGTCGCCATCACATACTAAAAATAATGTTGGAGGCAGTGGTCACGCTTTCTCTTGGCCCATCCCAAGGTCCAGACATAATGATTATCAGAGATTCCAGAGAAACTGGCGACTTATAGACCGATCAAAATAGAACACAGTGACATCCGATGAGTTTTTACAAGAAGCAATTTCCTGTCACAAACTTTTGGAGCTGACCATCACTTTCTTCGGCGGCGTTTATTCCAGAGGTATATCATTCAGAGCACCAGCTGGGCTGCATAGAACAAAGTGGATGGCCAAGAGTATTTATAGTCTTAAGATTTGGATGTTCAAGAGACAGTTCAAGCTGACAAGAAGAGAAGAAAAGGGGATAGCTGACATCTGCTTGTTCAAAGTAATGCCGTATGTCAAAGTCTGGTTTCAAGCATCATATGCACCATTGGCTCCTCGAATAGACCTGGAGCTCTTGAAGGACATTGACAGATTGATAAACAAGGAGAAAAATTGTGCAGATGCAGAGGTTGCAATGAAGACATTTCTGGGTCACTTCTGGTATCTGTCGGAGAAATTGGAGACTTTTGCGTTCTTTGATGATGGGGTCTCCATTGATTTATCAAGCGCCATATGGCTGCTCCTCTGGACAAAACTGGCATCGAACATCCACTAAAGAGAATACCAGGTAACCTCTGATCAGCTGGAAGCAACTGGAAAATTTTATCATGGAAAACACTAGAAGATTCTTCAGCATTACATGCATTCCAGCAAGTTTCATCCAACAAGATGTTGATACTTGGCCAATGAGATGAGAACTACAAGTTAGCCAAGGCCACTGCCACCTCAGTAAGAGATGTGAAATACATAGCAGAGCATGGAGAACTGGAAGCAAATATTTTCCATAGAGGTGGCGATGGGTAATTGGGTATGCAGTTCCATTGACTTGCATTTCCTTAGACTCAATTTATGAGGTAAGTTTATGAGGTAATGAGCTCATGGACGAGTATAACAAGCTTCAAACAAATAATGAGGATCATAAGCAGTTTCTGGAATATCGTCACAGATATCCAGACAGGAACAAAGACACTGATTCATTAATACATTAAGTAGTAACTGGAACTAAACATTTTAATGTTCACTTGTGTGTCTTGACCCAAATAGTCCACCACTGCCCACCAGAATTTGTTTTGAATTTGTGCATAAGAATAGTAGGCCTATACAATATTCTATGTATTGTGTGCGTTTTTACAATATATTTGATATAATTATGTTATGTCCGGTAGCAACCTCTAAAACTCAAAAAAATCTCCACAAACTTTTCAGTATTATTATTTTTGTACCTAAAACTAAAAGTTTGGAGGGTGCCTCGTTTAAAATTCCCCCAACAAATTTTTTACATGGAGCTAAGGACCACCCTAATATATATATGAGGTGATGAAACAGAGGGCAATTATGAGGCGACAGCAGTACATAATCAGTCTCCCCTATAGCCTTGGTGCTCGGGACATCTTATCAAATCCCCCTCCCGTTTCCTTGATCGTCTTGTTGTCCTCGAGACCAAGGTCTTGGTCTCGAGTGCACTCGAGTTCGTTTTTAAAAGTCTTGGTCTTGGTCTTGGTCTTGAGGTTCAAGGTCTTGGTCTTGGTCTTGGTCTTGAGGTTCAAGGTCTTGGTCTTGGTCTTGGTCTTGAGGTTCAAAGTCTTGGTCTTGGTCTCGCAAAACCAAGACCAAGACCGGCTGTTAATATGAACAGTCATTTAACAGAACTCAAGAATTCTGTATCAAGCCTGCTTGCATCATACGACCAATATCTATGGATGGATACAAGTCATGTTGGTCAGGAAAACCCATTGGCAGCAACAACAGTTATTCTGTATCAGACGGTATGATAAACCATGGGAAGATTTCAAAAGGACTCACTATCTGTACATTTACATCCAGTGCTTGAAAAGCTACTCTGTGTGTGTCACCGACTTCAGCACCTGTACTATAGAACGTATTTTTTCACATGGCGGAATTTTTATGAGGCCCACCAGGCACGTCTTGGTCAGAAAATTCTGAGCGAATTGGTTTTTATAAAATACAAAAGGCATTTGGTATAAGAGTTTGCTTGAAGGACTTTTGAATACAAATTCGGATTTCTCTGCAGTTTGCATTTAAAGTTAATTTGTTTGAATAAAATAAAAGACTCATGTTTTCATTAAAATAGCGAATTTTCCGACTTGACAATTTTTAGAAGTCTTGACCTGATTTCGATTTTTTGGGCCTTGGTCTTGGTCTTGGTCTTGAGGTTCAAGGTCTTGGTTTTGGTCTTGGTCTCGAGGTTCAAAGTCTTGGTCTTGGTCTTGGTCTCGAGGTTCAAGGTCTTGGTCTTGGTCTTGAGGTTCAAGGTCTTGGTCTTGGTCTTGGTCTTGAGGTTTAAGGTCTTGACAACAAGACTGGATCTAATCACAGCAGATGCGACATCCTTGCCCCAAGGATTCGGGCCGGCCGGCCGGCTCTTCGACAGTCCTCTATAGGGAGTGGGGGGAGGGTCCTCGTTCGGTGGCTGTTTCCATCGTGCCAAGGTTTCTCCAGTGGAAAGATCTTCCCATCGTAGGCCCTACTGTACGTCAGACAGTAGTTCTACAGCAGAAGCATGCACGTCGTCCTTGGATGGATAATGGACCATATCACTTCTCGGCTTGACCTCCCCGGATATGCCCGCTATAAGGCTCATCTGCTTCCCTAGCCAACTCAGCTACATGTATAATGATGCACTGACCGGGCGCTGGTCACCGATTGATCGCCCGATAGTTTAAGCGAGTGTCTGGCTTTGTTCGGTCTATACTGAATGTGTAATTGTGTATACATAATACCTCCGGACTAACACCACCTGGGCCCCCTCCCTCGTAAGACTAGAGCGAGAACCTGACGAACACATAGGCACCAGCGGCCGAGGAGATAAGGGTTCCATCCACAGCCATAATTAAATGTAATGAGATAATTTTATTAATGACCAAGCATATGTTTCGCATTCACCCCAGAACCGACATATGACTATCTATGCGTAGCCTATATATAGTCCAGGCAATTTACAGTTGGACCTGGGAAAAATTGCTTCAGAAGCGTTTTAAACGGTTTCCTGCTCAGAAAAATTTTTGAATAACATATCCAAAATCGGACCAAATCGGTCCCGGGGAGCACTCCAAAAATGAATTTCAAAATGGCGGATTGGGGTTTCCTAAGAAGTACCAATGATTATACCAATAATTTGGTTTGATTAAATCCAGACGTGTATTTGCAACAAAATCAATTAATAAAAACACAATCCTACATCGAGCCAGACATGTTTCTTCAGACTTGTTCCGAACATAATAACGTAATTCAGAATTGATCTTCTCTACACATTTGTTCTGGCGCAATTGCTGCGCTGTGGATACGTTTGAATGAACTTCAGTTCTATTTTGTCGATCGTTTGCTTGTCTTCGCTTCCCGTGGAAGATCTTCCTGTTCAGTTACGACCTGCCAAATCCCCTAGACTAAAAAGCTCTAAAACTGCACACTTGCTCAAAATTGGGGCATCACAGCAGCGTTTACTCTAGTTAATTTCCCTAAGAGTGTCTACGCTACAGTTGAGAGTCGGTTCGTTTTCGTAGAAATCGGAAACGAGCTCCTTGCATATGTCTGATGTAAGCGGTCGTCCGACTACGAACAATGACACTTTCACCCTCAGCAGATCCTTATTATTAAATCTTTCTTGTGGCCGACGACTCACAGTAGATCTCTGCAAAGACGTACGTTGCCGCATAGTTTGAGGCCGTTTCCAGAACTTCGATGCGCTTCATTGCCTCAGATTGTTGCCGTTTCATTTGAGCAATTTCAAACTCTTGTATTTTATTACGTGTTCGTAGATTATCGTAGCAGTGTGGCTTATGTGGGCAAAACCGCGTTTCACAGGATGTCCAGTTCAATAAAGTATGTCGTGGATCAATTATTGGTGACTACCATTCATCTTTGAGATTTGGTAGATCCAGTAACGGATCATTAGGACCAATGAGTGTTGACTGCAACCGAGGGATTGGGGCAACTGCCATGGGGTGCCAGGTGCGAGAAAATCGATGCCGCTGATATTGAACGAATTAGGTGCAGCCTCTGTTTGTCCAGCCGACAGCCTGATATGTAAAAAATTTATTGCTAGGATGTTATATACTTTTTAACTGGGATGTCTATACAACAAAGTGCGATTAGCAATTGGTTAATAAAGAATATACTTACTTACTTACCATGTTGACTTTATGTAGGACAATGCTATGAATAAGGTAATTGATTGCAAAATTAGCAAAGGCTTTGTCCCTAATCCAAAAATCATGCAGGTGGTGTAATTCAGTAATTTTCCACTTACTTGCCGCGAAAGTGCATTTATTACAAATTTCCTTGAAACATTTTAAATTTGATTTTTTAAAATTTGTTGTCTGCAACTTGTTTACCAATTGAACAGGAGCTAAGAATCTGCTTCTCTGCTTCTATAGATTGAAATTGGCAAATTAATAAAGCAATCTGTCCTTCTTTTAACATTGAGAACTATAGGCCTATAGCATGGTTGTAACCAATAGGCCTACAATGCTAAAACTTTGACATCAAAGGGCCACCTCTAAATATTATCCGATTTCCACCAAATGTTTTTGTAAATTTTTTATCCATGAACCTAACAACTTGAAGGGGTGAGAGATTGAAATTTTCAACTTTCATTTTTAAGAGACACCCTAATACATACATACATACATACGTACATTATACATTCATATAAACATACATAGCACTTCATACCCATGGCTGTCTCAGGTCTAGCTTAAGGTACTGCTAAAAATATGTATCTTTTATGTATGTATATATGTATGCGTATATAGATGTATGTATCTATGTATGTATGTACGTATGTATATGTGTGTATGTATGTATGTATGTATGTATGTATGAATATATATATATATATATATATATATATATATATACATATATTAGGGTGGTCCACAGACACATGGTAAAAAATAAAGTTCAAGCTAGAAACCAGGCCACCCACTCAGTTTTTTAGACCTATCAAATAGTATTATTGAGACAAAATTTCAGCTTCCTATTCCAACTGGAAGACGATGCTCACGGACTATGTTACTTAGTCATATTCCGATTAATAGACATTAATTGTAGATATGAGTGTGTTGAGCATACAAATGCATTTTATTTCAAGACAGATCAAATATTACTGTAATTTGACAACATATGTAATACAAGAACAGTTAGACAGATGGAACTGTAAAATTTCATCAGGTTTAATGAATTGGAAATATCCAAAAATGTCAAAAACATCGTCCAGTCCATGAATATCGAATGTCGATTGTTCTTGTTTTATAATTTCAACACACGTTACAGTATTTGACTCTAGAAACTGCAAGGCTTTGCAAGCACTGCGTCAACAGCAGTCTTCTTTCTTGTGTGAGTGAGAACAGCTTTCATATTTGCCTCGACCACTTGAAGAAGAAATAGCTTTTCTTCTTCAGCATTGGTGATGAGTCAGTAGAATTCCTCGAACAACTTCACACTCTCTCAGTTGTGTCGTTCACCACTCTCAACTGCTGAATTATCTATCTGCCTTGCATATAATCCTCATTCTCGATCAATTTCTGTGGTTGAAGAGTAACACAAAAACTACTCATCTTCAGGTGTGACAGTACTGTCAGTGCTCAGTGGGTTGTAAAATCACCCAAAACCCCTCTTTCAGTACCTTAGCATCACTTCTCACCTTCTTTCACCAGGCTTTGCAGTCATTCTGTAGACAATCTTCACTTATCTCTTACAGGAAGTTGGTCTTGCAGTCATTCTGTCGACAATCTTCACTTTATCTGTTACAGGAAGTTGGTCTGAGAACAGTGCCAGACCTACAGCCTCGTCTGAAAGGTACCACAAGTGGTTTTTTAGGACCATCCTGGCAGCAACGCTAACGTCACAGTCAATAGACTCATATTGTCCTAGACCAATCCAAGTGATAGAATTTGTTCTTGAGCTTCAGCAGCAAGTGGGGCCTTGTCCATGCCTTTGAGTAAAACAGGGCACCAAACTTCAAAAATCAATGAATATGATCGCGACAAAGTTGGATTTTGATTGCATACAGTAACTTGGCCATCCAATGTGCATGGTGAGCTGGCCCAGGGCTCTCCAGTGAATGATTGAAGACTGACTTCCAAGGACAACCACTGTCAGCTCAATGAGCTCTTGGTAGTTGTCTCTGATCTCTGAATTTCTTTCAGCAAACCCTTGAGAAAACTGACGCTGTTTCATGGGGGGCTGCAGTGCCGGATATGACTTCCAGTCCTCGGAAATTGACACGTGTCACACTTTCCCAGCAGCTTTAAATCTCTTGAAGATTGGGATTTATGGAGAACAGGTGGACTGCAGCACAAGGTGAATACTTTGGCTAAAATCAATTCCATTACATGATGACGGCAGGCCAACCACAAGAGCTCTCAGCTTATTTGTCTTCCAGCAGAACATACAATCCGTTGAAATGCCCAGTGTTGACATACATTGTATCAAAGCTCAAGGCTTGAACCTTGTCAACTGTGAGTTTTCACAACTTCAGATGAATATGAACGACCATGAATTCATTGCATCCTGTCCCAAAGGCTAATTTGGGCACAAAGAGGAGCTTATTCACACCATCACCTGAAAGCAGCACTGGCAGGCGGTCTACATTTCCTGCTCCAAAGATCTTAGGCAGGGTTTACTCAACCCAGTGTAGTACCAGTGGCTAATCTGGTACAAATTCAGATCTTACAGCTTCAGCATGCTCTATCCTGGCTTTCTAACACAGTCTGTTGCGCGAAAGTGGCAGGACAGAAGAACCACAGCCAAGCGCTGCAGCAATTGTAATGTAAAAATTCACTTCTGAAAACATGTCAGCCCAAAACAGAGGAAGTAGGCACTATGACCTTCAACAAGAACTGTACACTTTTTTGTTTCAAGTACCAGTAAGTAAGTAAGTGTGATAACACAACAGAAACTATTTCAAGCTCATCTCCATGATAAATGTTGACCAAGTTAAAAGGCATCGAGATTTACAGCAAATACTACTATATGGTAATATTTATTTGTCATTGAGCACCATCTTCCAGTTGGAATAAGAAGCTGAAATTTTGTCTAAATAATACTATTGACAGGTGTAAAAAACTGAGAGGGTAGCCTGGTCTTTAGCTCAAACTTTTTTTGTGGACCACCCTAACGACCCTGTTCCCCATAATTCGCCAGAATCAATTCTCACCTAATTCTGTCAAAGCAAGGAATGGTAATATCACTCTATTACCAACAATATCTTGAAAAATACAGAACACTTCCTGGACCTGTGGATTGTGTATGATGGACTAAACTACAGGAAAAATCGACTAAGACCTACTCTTTAAAAGTTTGTGGGTTTTGCAGAAACTAGACTTATCAAAACTAGACAGATATTTTGCGACGCACAAGTGGCTGTAAATTTTATTTTTTTATGATGACCTAAGTCTATGAGCCCGAATCAATGCGGGTCGTGCAATGTTTTAAGTTAATAGGATGTGTCACAAACTCACAAAGTCGAGAAAATTCATAGGTCCAGGAAGTGTTCGGTATTTTTCCGAAGCGTAAACTCTGTACATCAAGGCTGATAGCTGTTTCGAAGAGTTGTCAACTTTCGTTTTGCTTCGTTTGTTAAGAAATATGTAGATCATTATACTCCGATCCTGACAGTCAAACAATTGACAAGTCTTGAATTTTGTCGTTATTTTATAGATAAACACCTGCACAAGATACTGCAGGACAAATGGAGTTTATAAACCGTCATAGACGCCGCTTGGTAACATTATCCTACAATGACAGGGCTTTCTTTTCCGGCAGCTCATCTGAGATTCCTGCGGTTTATTCCATGACTAACCCCACTGATTTCGACTACATGCTGTATAGGCCCGACGTCTATGCAATTCCAAAAGATGCACAGCCTCCGAGAAACTTCAAAGGCGAGGTAATGACGATTGATGCAGAAGGCCTTTCGGCAGGATACGTGAGGTTAAAGAAGTCAAAACTCAAAGGTCAAAGTACGGATTGTGAACGGGATTACCAAACGCATTTGCGGAAGTTTGACTATGAAACCGTCAATGGCCCAGCAGTAACGATGGATTTTCCATGGTTTGCTTTGACCTTTGATAGAGTTTTCTCGGTGCAATGTCCTTTCTGGCCGCCAGAGGCCCAGGAGTGGCAGATACGTCATCGTCCTCACGGTTGGCCACCGAAAGATTTACTTGATCAAATCGTAAGTGAGGGATGCTTTCTCGTTGGGAAGTCTCACCCCAATTGCAAAGAAGGCGATGATACTCAGTGGAGATATTCGTTCTCAAAGGCCGAAGTGAGGTTGATTTCCAGCTGGACCGATTCACAAAAGTACGTCTACCATGTTCTACGACTGATAAAGTCGGTAATTGTCAAGAAAAGTGATGATAAGAAGAAGCCCGGCCTTAGTACTTATCACTTGAAAACGGAGATGCTTTGGGCATGTGAGGAAAAGCCAGCTGAATTTTGGGAAGATAGTAACCTATTGATGTGCATATCCGAACTTTTGACACAAATGGAAAAACGTTTTACCGCTAGAAATTTTCCAAACTACTTCTTGCGGGATTGCAACATCGTCGAAGGCAATTTCATTGATGACGATTTCAGAGATGCAATGAACATGCTTAACACCGAATCTGGTCGAAGTTTTCTTATGTCTATGCTGCCTCCAAAAGTGTGCCACGAATGCCGTATTTCTGCATCTGTTCCTGTTACAATTGTTTCTTTCCTTCACCTATCTGCAGAAAGATTTGGCTTCCCTTTTCAGGGTCATCGCCCAAGGCTTGACAAAGTCCGACAACTACTTTACGAAGAGTTGGATGATCTACTCAAGGGTATCTACAACATGCAACTCGCAAAAACACCGGGAGATTCCTACTATATGGTTGCAGAGCAACACTTTTGGAAAGGCATCGTAGGTGCAGAGACATTGAAATGCATAACGCTATCGAATCGCATTTCAATTAATCTTGTAACAGGTGTGTGTGAATCTTTGGAAAATGCTGAAATATCGACATCAGTGGACGGAACGAAAAAGTGGGAAATTTCTTTGGTGATCAGTTGTTCGAAAAGTGGTTGTCCTTTCGCCGGAAAGTCTTGGAATTTTCCGTGGAATGAAGAGCATGGCAAATTTCACGAGAAATGGATGAATCAATCCCATGTGCTCTACGCAGCCCATCTGAGCAACCTCTACTTGATAACTGGTAATTATGAGATGTGCAATGAAATAGCGAAAGAGCAGCACTTATTAGCAGGAAGTGCTTTTTATAGCGAACACTTCCCAATGATATTCTGTCCCGAACTGGCCTCCTTGTTTGACGAAAATCTACAAGCAGTTCTTGGATTCCTCTGGTTATTCAAACATCTCTCCGGCGGTGAAAGGATCTTCGAGTTCTGTACATGCCCTCGGCTCTTTCTGCTTTATATTCGCATACAGTCCTCAATTAGACTTCGAGACTTGGATTTGGTTGCATCTGCTATAGCTAGTTTCAATAAACACCGCGAACACTGTAAGTTTAGCTTGCACCTCTATTCTTACTATTACGTTTTACTTAAAATAGCCTGGGGCATCTCCACGATACAGAGGAATCCTATGCGCACAGTGTTTACGAGACAATTTTGGAAGTAAATTAACCTGTACAATGTGAAACACTGCTTAATTTAACCCGTTTAGATCTGACTATAGGTGTCAGATGGGGCGCCGTCACCGATTATTTAGAGCGCTTGGCTTATAAAGGGGAAAGTGTACGGGTTCGAACCTCCATTGAGGCGGTCATTATGTAGCAATCTTGAGCATATCCCTCACTCATAATTACTCAGCGCCATCGATTTTCTGGTGTATAGTCCTGTGTGCACTTCCGAAATTCTTTGGAGGGAGTGCAGTAAGTTATATCAAACACGGGGTTGTTTTGCATCGTATTACCGATAGTTTTGCCAACTGTTATTGTAAAGGTGATGGATGAAGCCGCACCCGAAGCCATTGCATAATATTTAGTAAAAACATTTGATGTGCCTTTAACGGAAACAGTGACAGATGATAAATTTCCTTAAAATTAAGACATTTACGCTTAAACTTTATTATTCTAAGACTAAGAATGAATGTGAAAGCGACGCTGTCAGAATGAATTATAAAAAAACATAAATATAATAACCTTGTAGTTTAGAAACCTGTCATATGATAATTATAGACCTATATTGTTGTAATTAAATGAAAACATTGTTGTAAGCCGGTTTATGACTCACTCGGTCCTTCGGGTGCGCATTTATTGAAGAGTTGACACAGTTCGAAACCTATGAATTCTTTTTCTCAAGACGACCTTTTCACGAACTTCTTCAGAAACGGTTTAAACACAATGACTGTTTTTAAAATGAAGAGTCTTCACGACCAAATGAAGAAGTATTTTTATAAGACCTATAAGGCATTCAAAACAGACCGATCACTTCCTCCTCTCAAACACTGGCTTTTCGTGTTTTGCATAAAAGAAACATACTTTCTGCTTCCTGACAGGTGTCAGTGGACGTCCTTTCTCACAATAAACTCTGATTCTTTTGTGCATGGAATTGAAAAACACTTTGAGTAGCTCTCCTCCTGTAGGTAGCTCCGCATAACCGAAGTAATCTTCAGTACTGCCAATCAACCAAATTTCAGTCTTTTTCTAGTCAACTTTGTCAACTTACATTCAAATTACACATTAATTTAACATAATAATTAATTGCTATACTAGGAACAAGACGGAAACACGAAGAACAGACTTCGTGATATCAAAATTTTGGCCATAACGAGGAAGACCACCAGGTTCCTAATTTCTGTTGCCTTGCGCAAGTCCCAAACGCTCAACTGACAAGATATAATTTTCGAATTAGGAGTTTACACGTGAGTTGGCATGATGATTCGAGCTGGCCGGTAAAAAATTATTTGAGTTGAAAATATCATGTATACCTTAAAAGCACCATGATATAAAAATCTTTGAGTTGAAAATATCGTGTATACCTTTAAAACACCCTAATACATATAGACAACAAATTCACACAAATGAGAACACATCAATAATCAGTCGACCATCGTCATTATTACAAATATTCATTTGAATCAACTAATTCAAAATGCAAACCACTTTATACCCACAAATGCAGGCAAGTAGGGTTAGGCCTATATATCAAAACACCAAAACGATTTTTACAGTTTTCGATGTGTCATTTGGCCAATACAAACATTTTCAAATTGAGAATTGTTTTACAGTAATCTGTCTATCAGTGACGATGAAGTATCATGAAGATTACATAGAAAACGATACCGTGTGCATCACGTAAGTGCTGAGCCATATTTGTCGTGCTGACTCACTGTTAGTAGTTCTCTTAATGTTCCCTTGTCAAAGGACACTCAGTAGTAAACTTAATCATCTTTCCTGATTTATCGATCAATAATCCGAATGACTTCCACACGAAACTTTTAGCATCTTCTCTAATTTTTATGCACAAGTCGTTCAACGTAAACAAGCCGAGTCACCATTGTTTGTTTATACATTTCTACACAAAACGTTGTTTTCTTTTTCTAATCGGATCCCACTTGTGAAACCTTGCGCATATTGCTAACTAAAATGGGCCTATTACTATTAGCCTGCTCTCTAAACACAAGCTCCGTTGTACATACTGATATTAATGTTCAAAAACTTACCAGTTGTACTTAGGTCGAGTACACAGGCTATTTAACACTTACTTACTTAGTACTTAGTCCTTCCCGTGCAGAGCTGCACATCGGGCAACGCAGTTCCTCCATTCTTCTCTGTCCTTCGCCACCTCAACAGCATCCTCCACCGTCATCTCGAGACATCTCAGATCTTCTCGAACAGTTCCCATCCAGTTCTTTCTTGGTCTTCCTCTCCCACGCTTCCCCTCCGGAGTCCACCTAGTCACTTGGCTGGCTCTTCTATCATATATTTAAAACAGTAAATTAAATTACCGTATGGGAGTTTGATTCTGTTGATAAAAAATACAATCAGGTAGAAAGTAGTTCGTTACCTAACAGCTGCTAAGTAGCGGCACTCTCTGGAAAAAGTAAACAGCTACCAGTAACTGGCCTGCAGGGTCCAAATCGGTCAGCCTGCAAACGCAACCAATAGCCTACACAACATTTGCAGCTAGACGGTAGACGGTTCTCTTCCATCCTAGCTTACGGCCGGTCTACCAGACAATAAGGTAGGCCCTTACACACGTCAATTTATGTTAAGTTAGGCATTATTACATTTCACGTGAATTGTATTGTAATATGTTGCACTTGCAAATAACTGTCCTCTCGTAAGCAGGGGCGTCTACACCATAGAAACCGTGGAGCAAATGCTCCATCCAATAAATAGTGGGGAAGATCTGTCAGTTTGTGTTCCACCATTTTAAGGGGGAAGAAAGAGGGATGGGGGAAAAAGAGGGGGAAGGCGAAGTTGCTCCAATGACTTGGGGGGATAGACGCCCCTGCTCGTAAGTAAAATACCTTAGCGAACAGACCGCATGAGTCAGACAAATATGGAAAAGGATTCTCTTGAAAGTTGCAAATGTAGCCGAGAGAAAACGGCAGCCAAGAGTTGAGTATGGAGAACGCGATTCCGAATAACACGTACGTGTACTCTATCTGCAGATATTATGCCATATAAAATCATTAGCAGACTTCTTGGATATGAGACTGAGACCATTGTTTTAGCAACTCCATATAAAACAGAGCCAAACTACTTAAAGCTCCGTCGCATTAGGTGATAAAGAACGTAGGATAGCAACAGATTGTAATATGTAGGGCAAATGAGAACCTTCCCGTCATTTTACCCAGACCGGTGGGATGGAAGTTTCACAGTGATGAGTCTTCTACCCAGAGAAGGTTGTTTTTACTCGTCTGCTACCACAAAATGAATTTCAGGACTTCACGGTCCGTTGACTATGTCATGCTCTGTTGGTCACTGCAGGTGTAACTGACGCACTTTGTGATGCAGCGTTGTGCTTCTGTCTTATACCTTATTGTTCGGCGACGGTTAAGACTGTTACAACAAGATACAATATCTCAGATGAACAACGAACTTTCCAATCACTAGTTCAGATCACTGTGACGCAGTTGTTTCCAAACTGCAGTCGTCTTCATAGCTTCTGTAAATGTTTTAACAGTAGCTTTTACACGGAGAATTACGGCGATCTATTCAGCAGCGCGGTTGGTCTCCAGTCAAACGTTTGCAGCTTTCAGTCTGTCCAAGCGGACTCCGTGTTACGATCCGGGATCAGCTGTTCGTGCATATTTGTTTCTGTTACAAAGCAGTTACAAATTTGGTCACGGAATAAGCTGGGAAGCAAGGGAAGTACTGCGATTCACGTGCTTCGTGTCCTGGACTTCTCTAGGTTTCGTCCATTGTCGGCTGAAAGTTTAAAGAGCAGCCTCTCCTATTTTCCACTATAGAACATGAGAGCGTAACTCCACTTTGCTCAGAGGAGATGGTCTTCCCACAGCTGCTTCCAATCACTCTTCACATATTTGGGTAGCAGCACAATTCCCACCTTCATCATCACCATCATCCAGTCTCGTTCAATCTTGAGCAGCGAAATTGCCATCCAATCCGAATAACGCCGCCCTTAATGATCCAGTTTCCACCTGAATCAGCCGGCCATCCGTGACGCTGGCGTTCTGCTCGACCATGCGTGACGACGAGGACGCGTACCCGGATGAGTTGACGGCGTCAGTGTAATCCACTTCCGGTGTCTCTGACGACGGCAGGACGTGGGTGTATCCTCCTCCGCTTCCTCCTCCAATGTGACTGATGGGAGGTAGCGGGGCCGGAATCCGTGGAGGGGGCAGTGTCCACGCATCAAGGGACGAAGGAGATGGAAGGGCGGAACCGTCTTCGGCAATTGATCCAGTCTCTTCGAAGGTCTTGACGTTGTCATAGTTGATCTGGCGCTTAGAGGCCAATGGTCTCGACCGACCCCTACAACATCAATTATACGCGACATCACAATATATGCATCGGATTTGTATTGTGTCATACAGACGGGATTTGCATTGTATTAAAGACGAGATTTGCATTGTATTAAACTTTAAAGACCAGATTTGCCCTGCATTAAAGACGAGATTTGCGTTATATTAAGACGATATTTGCATTGTATCAAAGTTGAGATTTGCACTGCATTAAAGACGAGAATTGTAATTCATTTAAGACGATATTTGCATACCACTGAACATGAGATTTTCATTGTGCAAGATATAGAACACGCTTATGTACTACTAGGAAGTAGGTCTTCACAGTTGTTACGAGATAAATCGGTATTTATTTCTGAAACACCTGCTACTATAGACATCTTAACATTACAGACATCACGGTAACGTTTTCCTATAGATAAATTGTTGGTGTCATGTTTATGCTGCAGCTGCATCTTCAACCACGAACCTCGCTTCAGAAGAGTTAGCTTACCTTTACTAGCTCTATTACTAACCTCGTATTACTAGCTGACTTACCTCTTGATAACTACCAGTCCTGAACAGACAATCAGAATGCAGAGTGTCAATGAAACTCCGGCCACGAGGATTATTAGCGCATCTGCGAAAGATAAAGACAGTATCAACTGTAATAAGTCCAACTTATAATCTCAGGAACAAATGGTCTAAACGTCACGTGCAGTATAGACGAGTAGGTGAAGGTAGGCAGACAGATGGACAGATAAACAGGTAGGTGGGTATGTAGGAAGATAGGTAGGTAGGTACATGTAGATATGTAGGTCGGTAGGTAGTGAATGCAGTGAGTCGGTGGGCAAGTAGGTAGGTAGGGAGGTTAGTGGATACAGTAGGTTTGTGGTTGGGTGTGTAGATAGGCATAGGTAGATAGGTGCAGGCCCGGTTCGTCCATATGGGCAACTGGACAGCCGCCCAGGGCCGCCGATTTTTAGGGGCCGCCAATTTTCCCTTTTTCAAAAATTATTTAATTATTATTCGTAAAAAGAGGTGAGTGACTAAAAAAGGTCATCAACTTTTTTGTGCTTAGGGCCGCCGGTTTGCCTAGGGCCGCCGATTTGCCCAGGGCCGCCAAATGTCTTGAGCCGGGCCTGGATAGGTGTGAAAGAAGGCATTAGCATTCAGTTAGTTAGCTTGTGCACGTAGGTAACAAGGCATGAATGTGTCAAAATTTAAAACAAGATGAAGTTTTGAGGTTAAAAAGCTTTGCAGTTGAAAAGCTTCTCTGATAAACTATAAATAGCTGACCATGAGTCCACGACGATGAAGGTAGACCAATGCGAGCGCCTTTCTGTGCAGCCAGGAAATCTACAATGTAATGTGAGAGATGATGTACATGTAATTTAATGCGTGAGCAAATGTATCCGCGACTTGTATACGAGCTGTTTATGAATATGCATTACAATAATCAAAGCCACAAGAGTAGGTCCTAATTATTAGTATCAATACCTAGAGTAAGTGAGGGTTGTCCAATAAGCTTTGAAGCAAAACACAGATAATCAAGTAATCCGATGAACTAACAGAAGGTCCACAAACCTATAAAAATCTGGGAAACTGAAATTAGACCCCTCAAATCAGATGAATGTGAGCGTGATTTGGCTGACACTATACAAAAGCGATAGATCTGCGGAAATTTCTGGAAAAATTAGGCTCGATGTCAGTGAACTCTGTTTTATTTCACAAATACACAAAACTAAGGGACTGTGCGCCTCATTTCGTATTGCACTGTGCTACAGATAAATTGGGGCGATAGCTCGAGTTTCGACCGTTTGAGATTTTCGGATAATCAGCGAAGTTAAGTACGGCCTTGCCACCACTTCCCCTTCTAGGCTCTGGGATCCGCCACTGATGTTATTTTTTTGGTTAATGTTGTTGTTGCTGCTGCTGTTGCTATTGTGTTGTGACTAACGTTGCGTGCAGTTGCCGATGACTCCTGTCCACTGGTTTCCATTGCAGACGAGATGCCAAGTCTGGCGGGTGGAGTGGCATCCGACGACAACTTCGTTGGCATTTCGCTTAACCCAGGCATCCTGCAGCAACCGAATGTCCGAACAACCAACCGCTGCAAAGGAAACACAACATCCGAGGTCCAGTCAAACAACATTTGCAACGAACTAGAGCAGTGCCGGCCTTATGGAGAACGGAACTCTTCAAACTATCCTATCCTGATTCCAATTCTGCGCCACCACACATCACCGATTGCCACCGTAGCACCCTGCTGTCTCCTCGGCTTGACCTCCTCGGACTCTGACCTGGCACCGGAACGGACAAGGCGGACATGGCTATTGAGGACTTGATATGATATAGCGCCGACTTGATATGATATAGCGCCGGTGAATAAGCTGGTCTCCCCGGCGTGGCTTTTGTGTGGCGCTGAGAAATTTCAGAGATTTACATTTACATTTACATTAGGGGGTGGCGAACCGTGCGGTCGCATAGGACCCGCAACTTACGGGGTCCCGAAAATGTCACAGAAAATTAATATGCGTAAAAGTAAAGAAAGTTCATTTTCTGTGAAGAAGTAGCATTATATATTATTCTGTTATATGTGCACTTGTATAGTTAAATTTTACTTGTTGTAATTGTTAACGGTCTACTAAAATAAAAATGATTAGCAATGAAAAAAAATTTGACTTGAGTCATGGGGGCCCATACAGTATACTCTGCACAGGGCCCTAAATATCCTAAGACCGGCACTGACTAGAGTAAGTGACGCCCGTTAAAACAACTAATGCAACACATTTTAGGATCCAAGTCCGCTTTAAGTATGCTCCTCACATTCTAGGTGTCATGCATAGCATGGATTTTCCATTCACTCATTCAGCATTTTACAATCTTATCCCAGATAGAGCAGTGTTCAGTGGGTCCGCCATAGATGGCCCTAGCTTGGGTACTGTTTGCAACTAGCCAGTGGCCAGCTATGGGTCGGATGCCGAGCCCAGCGAACGTGGCTGTCATGGAATGACTTCTCATAGCACGTTTTATAACCACCGTAGCTTAACTTTTGGTTTATCTGATCCATCGGATTTCGACCAGGGCTTTCCAACGGATTATGATTTTGACCACAGCCTCACTTGCAGTGATTGACCAATGACTGATGCCTTATATGCTGTGTGATATTGGCGCTATATAAGTCGTTGGATTCGATTCGAGTAGATCAGATTCGAGTAGTTTAGATTCGATTAGATTAGATTTCTTCCTACCTTGAAACCCAGCAAGAAAGTTGTTTCTCGATGGTCCCTGTCTCAGTCCAGGACCGAGGACCACCTCAACGACGTTCGTCTCGGTCTGGTAGAGCAAGACCTGCCGATCCGGTCCAGCACAGATTGACACATTCTTCCTAACAGACGGTTCAACGATGTATCCGACCGGGAGACAGGGCGTCTCCCCTCCGCTGAATCCCGTTTCCTCCTTTCGCGGAGGCGATGAGAAATTCAGAAGGGTGATGTTGATGCGCTGACCTGGGTCGGCCTGGAGGATCCACGGCTGTGATCGAGTTCCACATCCGTTCTTGCTGGCGATCAGCGGGGACAGGTGCTGCTTTGAAGTTAGAGATAGAACGGAACACGGATGATCTTCGACAACCACTTTGAACCAGACAACACAGACGACCTATGATGACGACGCTTAAACTTCCTCTTAAAGAAATAATAACGATAGAAATAAAGCTTAGAAGTAAACGATTTGTAGTCCATAACAATGAAAATGCAACGCATTACAGTACAACACAATACAATAAGATTCGATACATATATTTATAGGCAGGTTTACACAAAGGTAGGCATGTACACGTAGCCAGGTAGGTAGGCAAATGGGTAGGTGGTAAGGAACGTAAGCCTATGTACGTACATATAATATATAAATATACTACTATGAAATCGGGACAATCTTTTCTAGAGTTAACGCTATACGCTACAGCCGAATCCACGGTTCGAAGAAGCCCGATTAATTGGCGACTTTGCATGGCAATCGGCACACGCTAAAATGCAATACAATTAATATGATATTCCACAACAAAGTAAAATTAGAACTTACAACAATACAATATAATAAAGTATAATAACACGGTGACACAGCACAAAATGATGGAAATCATTGTCATGAAACACAGCAGATGATACAACGATGATGCATCATGCAACAGCAGCTGAAGCTCAGCGTTCCGCTCACTTACCTGGCAGACAACTGTAGTTAGCCTCAAGGTAGACCTTTAGTTCCTTGTAGCAAGGTTTCGTCTTGTCGAACTCTCCGTCTGGGATTCGAATCTCGCACTCCTGCTTTCCAGAGCATCGTCTGTCGGCCATTTCAAGGACGTCCGTGGCACAGCCGAGGTAACCCAGATCCGCTTCAACGCACCTGCCGAGACGCATTCGACCGTAGGCAGCACTTCGCATCGCTATCACCTGATCAGGCCAACACTTGGCGTGGAAGCTCTCGGATTCGCAGTACGACTGAAGAACCTCTGCACAGACAACAGAGGGACAGATTAATGCAATCAGGAACAAGGTAAGAAGAAAGAAAAGATCGGATAAATTAATGTCACGTATAAGACGATTTTTCAAGTCTCTGTCTGATTAGCTATTCACTAATGCAATAATCATTGATTCATTCATTTCCTATTTCATGAATTCAAAGGTGCATTGTATGATTCATTCATTAATCTATTAATTGACTGATTGATTGGTTGGGTTTGTCGGTTCATCAATCAATCAATCAATCAAATCTTTTATTGAAGCCGTTTGAAAACAAAAGAGTATCAACATAACAGTAGCAGCATTTGCAACAAAAGGAGACCCAGAAGGGATAAAAAAATCCCGCTATGTAGGGCCACCTAAGGTTCAATACTATCACAATAAATGTAATTATAAAGTCTTTCAATCAATATTCTAATTAATTACTTCGATCAAGAAAAAAGAAGTGAACAAGATAAATCAAAATTAAAACTTAATTAAATGGTAGGCCTATATGTGGAATCCAAAACAAAATTAGTGCAATTGCAGCTAGCGGTTAACATTATACAATTATCAAGTGCATTAGACTTGACACGAGTGTACACAAACAAATGAAGAAAAACACAAAAAATACACGAATATCACGAAGAACAAGTTAAGGAATCGAATACTAACATAAGCAAAAAAGAAATGAAAATCACAAGTCTGTGCAAGAAAACTCAGTGACGAAAATTTTAAACACAACAAAACTGAATGAACTATGACTCCAGTATACGAGTGCGCGCAAAGACTCTTTGAACAAGTACAAGTTAGGCAGTTTACGAGTATTAAGTTTATATGATAGACTGTTCCATGCAACAGCAAAATTTATCATTAACTTGATTTACTTAGTTGAGTACTAAAATTGACTTGGCCACATTTATAAATTAATGCATGCATCTGTTGATTTAAACAGCGCCCTGGTCTCTTAAAGGATCTCATATATATGAACGTATCGTAAGGTAATGTTCGAATCATTGGGGTGCGTGAAACTAACAAAGTGCTGTTGAGTGGAACAGTTATCCAGTTGTTGCATGGCTGTTGTTATGACTGACTGATCCATCATCATCTGGACAAGACTGTTGACAGAGCCGTGTAATAGACGATGTGGTCAATTGCCTCACCTTGCCACAGCCAGAGAGAGAGAGCTTTATGACAGACGCCTAGCGTGGAACCATTCAAGCGAATGATCGTTTCGTTCTGGTCGAGTTATTCCAACGGTCAATCGATCAAAAGCAATAGACCCTGCGAGGCCTATAGGCCTACGCGAAGCCAATGAGCGGCATTAATCATATACCCAGCCAACCACTTGTTAATCCAGTCATGCATTAGCTTTGTGAGGTCCCAGAAACGCTCTATATAAATAGTAGATGCATGCATCCTGCATAGGACGAGCACTCCGTTGCTATAGCTGCTTCGTAGTATCAGTCAATGAAGCGCACCCTGTAATTAGTCATTACTCATTCGATCGTCCAATTCATCATCGTTTCAGATCGCAATCGTTTGGCTCGCGTGCGCCACTTCACAAAGGTTGATAATGGGATGTTATTTTCAGGTGCATCGTGCGAAAGGGACAGTTCGTATGAGGAAAGGGAAGAGGGTCTTCGTGCTCGACGGCGCTTCGACATGCAACACCATCATCTGTCTTCGTTGTCTCCGGGGATTGTTATTGGAAAAGACGCACCGAATCAGTCGCAAAGTAGTCGATTGGTTTGAGCGTTCGTCTTGCAACGCGGAGTGTGCGAGTTCAAGACTGAGACGGTTACTGTGGAGGGACCATGAGCAAGTCCTCCATGCACAGTTAAAATGATATTGTTCAGCGCCATTAATTGGTCATTAGCCATTAGTTAGGGGCGCTTAAATAAATACAGAAATTGATCATACGTATTGCCATTGTAATTTAATTAACTAACATTTTCTAACGTTACTTTGCCTTTTATCATCCCGTCACAATTCAGCTGCCTTGCCTTCCTTCGACTTCCCTTGCCTTCTCTTGCCTTGTCTTCCCTTCTCTTGCCTTCCATTGTCTTCTCTTTCCGTGCTTTCTCTTGCCTTCCCATTCCTTCTGTGCCTTGCCTTCCCGTACCTTACCTGCTCTCCATATCTCCACTTAACTTACCCAGCCTGACTTACCTTTCCTTTACTTTACCTTACCATTCCCATTCCTTGCCTTGCCGTATCTTAATCTACTTTATCTAGACACGTACTGCACTGCCTTGCTTTCATTCCCTTCCTTTCGCTTACCTTAGCTGGCCTATGTTATTTTCATTAGTGTTAGTTGGTCTCTTTCATCTGCCGATACAACCAGTAGCCAAACCCGTTCAGTCCAGCTCCGTACATTCAAACAAAACGTGTGGTAGAAATGCATTGACCTCACCCCACTCTACACATGCTACACCTACCTCTCCTCAATCAGCCGACGATGGACATGTGGCGTTTTAACAACTGCGTCATTTAATTACTTGTACAATTAATTAATTATTAATTGTTTACTCACACCACCTCACCTCACACCACTTCACCCTATTCACACCCCCCATCCCATCCCACCCCACACAACCCCTCCATCTCCATCCCTCTCCAGTTAGTCATTCACTCCATCGGTCATCCCCCTCCAACTCCCACTCCCCACAGATCAATCAGCAACGGCGTCTGTAATCGGACACTCGGTCATTCCCCCTCTCTTCCGCTTCCACCTTCCTCTATCCATTCCAGCCTTTCCGCTGGAAATTCGTGTGAACTGCGACATCGATCACAATTCAGCTGCCAAAACGCACGCAACGGGGTCATCGTCTCCGCTCTCTCCACTTGATCTACGATAAATCCAGGGCTAAACCGCACATACACACACATACACAGAAACAGACAGGGAGGGAAGGCTCCGAGAAACATAAAATGGAAGAGAAATTCAGTGAGGCATCTTCCAATCATGTATGCACATGCACGTACGTTCCTTTCATCATCATCATCATCATCATCATCATCATCATCATCATCATCATCATCATCATCATCATCATCATCATCATCATCATCATCATCATCATCATCAGTTTCTGCGCCAGCCATTTGACGGCGATGGGTACGAATAAATTATCTCCATTGTCCACGACATAGTCTCTTGGATTACCCCCTGGAAATCCCCTCTGATTTGAAGTATCTGGTAGCGCTCGTGATTAGGCTGGTACCCTGCGCTTGGCCTTCGAGTGGCGCTTTAGAAGTTTGGAGATTACGATTACGATTACGACATATGTACGGATTTATGCATATTATATATTTATTATTCATTACATTGTATACTATGTATTATAATTCCATGTGATCTATTATATATCACATATTACATATTATATATTTCATACTTTATATATATATGGATCACACTGTATAATATGTTTACATTATTTATGAAGCAGTCGTATGTATATATGTATTCATGGTAGGAATATTTATGTATGTATGTATGTATATTATGTACTACTTATTCTATTTTATTTATTGGATACATTCGAAGCACACTGGTCTCCTATTCATATCTCGTCACTTACTCATCAATCCCTTCCACCTTTATTCCACACTTCTACCTATGTACAAATCTATGTTACTGGACATTTACATAGCGCCTTATGTCATCGAAGAAAGGCTCTCTGGTAATATGATAACTTCGATCCGTGATTCTTTGTTTAGCCGCGGACGCCGTGAAAACGTGCCGTAGTTCTTTGACGCGTATAACATTACATTCTGTTTAGTTCCCGTGTTTACTTGACGCTATCGTATAGTGACAACACGATACAAAATAACCGTTATTTGATAATGTCCTCCTTGCAGAGTTTCGAAGCGCAAGTGACATGCAGGAATTGATTGCTCTAAACAGCTGTACGTTTAGAGTTTGGAAAAGGTTCTCCGCGTTTGGCCAAGGTTTTAACACAGTAACTCGCAGATCTCACGATCTTAGCGAGAATTCTATAGTCATCCAAGTGGCACAATACAATACAGTACAATACAGTTTACCACTGTATTTGATATTGCCCTCCTTCCAAAGTTCAGAAATGCACACACAACCATACGACAGAGTATCGATGGCGCTGAGCAATTGTGCGTGCATGAGGAATTTCTCAAAGACCCTTAAACGGTGACACAGTGTTTAATATTGACACCTTTTGGGGGGAAATCTCCCCCAAGGATTGATGTTCCCCCCCCCCAGAGGCCAGCAATATTTTAATGTAGACACCTTTTTGTGGGGGAAATTCGCCCCCAGGATACATGTTGCGCTCCCCCCAGAGAGGAGTAAACGAGTAAGATAAGAATAAAATTAGAGAATAAGATATATGAAAGTTAGATGAATTCCTAAAATTTTTGTGGGAGAAAAGTCACGAAAGTGGGATGAATGCCTATAAAAAGGTCATCAACTTTTTTGAAGATGATATAGATGAAATTTCCCCAAAAACGTCTGGACGTTGGAACACGAGAAGAAATTTCCCAAAAAGGTCGCCCTTGTTGCCCCCCCCCCGACATAGCTTGTTTCCCTCCTCAGAGAAGGGGGACTAGATTAAACACTGACGGTGACAGAATTCTGAGTGGACTTTCGAGTCCTTATACTGTTCGCGTTTAAGGCGGAGCGCTCTATCAATTCCGCTACAATGCCTCCCGTGCCCATGTATTTTGATATAATATATATAAAAGATGACTACATATATATATACAACATATATAATATGCAACATATATATATTATATATTCTATTTAGTTTGTCATGAATATTGTTTTTTGCCTCGTTTCATTTGCGTATGTACAATGTATAGGCCTATAATTTTATATTTTCGTTATATCGTCGAGTTACCAGCCTCTCGATCGCTACTACTGCGTTACTGTGCGACCCTGATAATGCGGGACTATTCTATTACAGGTGTATCCTTTGTCTTCTGTTCAGCTGTATGGCATTTGTTCAAATGCATCATTAATGGCTTGGATTAATAAAAGTGATGATGATGACAACGACGACTATGATAACGGTGATGATGATGATGATGATGATAATGATGATGATGATGATGATGGTGATGGTGATGGTGATCGTGATGGTGATGATGATGATGATGATGATGATGATGATGATGATGATGATGATGGTGATGGTGACGGTGACGGTGACGGTGACGGTGACGGTGACGGTGACGGTGACGGTGACGGTGACGATGACGATGACGATGACGATGACGATGACGATGACGATGACGATGACGATGACGATGATGATGATGATGATGATGATGATGATGATGATGATGATGATGATGATGATGATGATGCCAATTACAGGGTTCAAATCTTGCCAAGAAGGCAGTTCTGTCATTTGTTGAGGGAGGGAATTGCTAGAATAATCCCTCTCAACTGATCTGGATGACGAAAGCTGTACAATAAACCACATTCCCACGTCGACTGTTTCTCGACGTCGCACGTGGAAATACAGGACTGGCTGATACAGTGGCAAGCCTAGCGTTCAGATTGTAGCAAGGCTCAGTAGTTTTATAGACGTTTGCGCTCATACTCGTGAAATTGGCAATTTTTGTCAAACCTTGAGACTCTTTAAGGAAATGCCTCTTTATATTGGCTGCACTTTCACTGAACGCCCTGTAGGCATCCTGAAATGGTCGTCACGGTTAAGTACCAGCAATAACCGCTTCTTAGTCTTATTGCATGTCTTGCCGCTGGCTATACGCTCTTAAAGGCACTCTCTGGTAATAGCAGACACTAAACTAGAGCTAGAACATTCTTAGACATAGTTGTTTCTTTAAAGACATTCATTATGGCTTGTAGTCAGAAATTATTGCTTTGCAGACACCAACTACTGCTTTGCATGATTTGCAGTAGTAACTGTAACTCGCTTTCAGTGCTATACAAACTGTTCTTACATTACACTGAATCACTGAATCATGTTACCTTACAGCACATAACCTTGCGTTACGTCGCTTTGCATTGACCTGCGATGCATTACATACATTGCATTTTATTACTTTCCGTTACATTATGCAATGTCGTGATGACTGTGTCGATACAGTTAACATGTCATCAAGTCTCTTTTATCTAAGTAAAAATCTGGTTAAAGAAGGTCTCGCTCGACAGAATTTGTGCTAACCGCATTGTTGCTGACTTCTTTGGTTTGTTGATGGGCTTGCTCCTTTGATTTGAGTGCGGCCTTTGACACAGCCGACCATGGCATGGTGTTGGAGCGCCTTGAAATGTAGTTCGGTATTGTGGTTCGTAAGTAAGTAAGAAGCTGAATTCGTTCCTCTATAACCACACGGTTAGAGAGGAACCGTGAATCAGAGAATCGTGGAACAAAGAAATGGTCCACGTTTTCTTTGTGCTGTGTTCCATTCTAGGTTCTCTGCCTTACATCCTTTGCATAACAGCCATAAGCCGTGTTCTTTTTTCCACACCTGGGAGTCGCTGCTCACAAGTATGCTGACGATGCTCAGGTATATAGTCATGGTCAAGCTGCATATTATGCATTCTTTTAAACTGAGAAGATGGCTGAGATATCTTAGGCGCTTTGCGCATGGTTCTCATCGGGCTTAATATAGTCCAGGCAATCTAGCTCAAATATCCATTGAACCTGGTCAAAATTACTTCAGAAGCTTTTTAAACAGGAAACCGTTTAAAAGCTTCTGAAGCATTCAGCCCAGCTGTAATTGCAAATTATTTGTGATATTATTTCTTAGAAAAACCCCAATCCGCCATTTTTTTTATTTTTTTGGGGGTGTTCCCGTGGTCCAATTTGGTCGAATTTTGGATATGTTACTCAGCAATGTTTTCTGGACAGGAAACCGTTTAAAAAGCTCCT
>OY744605.1:65197229-65204729 GCA_963556255.1 Allolobophora icterica
CTTGAGCTGTAGATCGATTATTACCGAACGGACCCACATCAGGGAAGACTGCACTACTTAACTCGTCCGCTGAATAATTAATTTCGAGCTGAATTGAAACGGAAGGCGCTTCAAAAGCGTCGAACCCAGAACAGGACGGACTGATTGTGTGCTACTTGTTCACGCAACCTGTCGTTGCATGCTGCCCGTGTTCCGTCGGAGTTGCGTTTAAATAATTTAAATCGAGAAAATATATATTCTATATAATATTGAAGCAGTGGAGAGGCAGGATGAGGAGGGCAGACATAGCGGACATTGCGTTTTCCTTTAGCTGGCATATTGCAAATACACATGAAAACATAGAAAGGCACGCATATAAGTACGTACGTACGTACGTACGTACGTACGTATGTATGTATGTATGTATGTATGTATGTATGTATGTATGTATGTATGTATGTATGTATGTATGTATGTATGTATGTATGTATGTATCAATCAATCAATCAATCAATCAAAAAGCTTTATTGCAACCGAAGACAAGGTAACGTACATGATAATTGGTTACATAACAGTTGTCAACAGATCGCAAAAGGAGCGCCCAAAGGGACCGTGGTCCCGCTAAAAGGGTCTCCTATACAGTTGGAGTAACAACTTAAAATATAACTGACTCGTTCGCACCATCCCTAGGCCGTTCGATGTGATTAGACCGTTTAAAGTTCGAGTGACCACTGACCATGCATTGGGATGGGGCTATAAGAAAAATAAACGGGTATGTATGTATGTATGTATGTATGTATGTATGTACGTATGTACGTATGTATGTATGTATTGTGTTTGTATAGGGCCTATTTGTATGCATTATGTATGTATATTATGTATGCATCATGTATCTTTGTATGTCTGAGTGTATGCATGTATACGTCGGTACGTACGTGGATATGTATGTAATTGTAAATATGTATGTTTGTATATATGCATCATAATAGTACACATAATGTATATATATATATATAAGAACTAATATATTCATGCATGTGCGCTTTTGGCCCAAAGAACTACTCCTGTCAGTCATTCGATCGAAATTTCTCGACAATTAATTATTAGTCTCTTTTGAGAAATGATAGATGTCGCCTATAAATACCCCCGTATACACTCAATTATCGTTCTATACAAACTACGAACATCGTCTCCGAGATTTATCTCTAGAATTTACAATTGAGAAATATTGTGCATTCACTGAAACGCCTTACTACGAAACATTTTGGCTATTTTCAGTAGCGCGCACGTGGATGTATATGTGATATATATATATATATATATATATATATATATATATATATATTCTTCTCGTCTGTCTATATATAGCGAGAGAGAGACAAGCAGAGACAGAGAAACAGAGAAAAAGAGACTCAGACAGAGACAGACAGAGACAGAGAGGCAGACACAGAGAGAGACAGAGGGAGAGACAGAGGGAGAGGTAGAGGGAGAGAGAGGGAGAGAGAGACAGACAGACAGACAGACAGAGACATAGACATTTTGAAAATACGAAGATATGCCTAATAGGTCCCCTAATAATATAATATTCGTGCTCATTGACAAGCTCACTGACAAACCGCAGTAAGTAACACTGAAACAGATGACAGTACAATTATCAAGACCTTATAGAACAGACGCACGTATCATTATAATTAGTCACTTTTATGGCTTTTGTGTCTAATGATGACACGACATCAAACGCAACGCACCGAAGCCAACCCGTAATCTGATCAATATTGAGAAGATACACATAAATAATGGTGTAACTGAATGCCAGGATACACTTACACATACTGCGTGCGTGTGCTTCTGGGTTCTTAACGGGTCAACGTTGGATTAAAATTCCTGTATTGCTTTTTTCAACGAACCGTCCACATGATAAATCAACGCACCAATTCTCATACCTGTTTACATGTCCAACAACCATTCCTGTAAACCTACCTACCTACTTACTACCAACCAGCCATCCAACTTACGTGCGTGCCTGCCTGTCTGTCTGCCTGTCTGTCTGTCTGCCTGAGTGCCTATCTGTCTGTCTGTCTGTCTGTCTGTCTGTCTGCCTGACTGATTGCCTGCCTGCCTGCCTGCCTGCCTGCCTGCCTGCCTGCCTGCCTGCCTGCCTGCCTGCCTGCCTGCCTGCCTGCCTGCCTGCCTAACAACCTATATAACACGACCCGCCAATGATTGGTGAAACTTTATATTGAGACATTTTTAAACATGTTGTTTGAAAATGTAGTCTATCTTTTGTAACTTAAATAAACAAATGCTTTCTTTTCCATCTGCATTATTTTAGGCTTATATACATACTCTTTCTTTCTAATCCACGCAACAGAAACTTAAATACAGAAATACGAATGAAGGATCTCTTTCCAATCAACATCACAAAAGAACCTAAATTAGTGAAAATAAAGGAAGCATTGTCTTCTAATCTGTTTTGCTGACCTGTGTCCATTTTTTTCGTCCGGATGTCATGAGCTCCTAAGGCGCCACCTAGGGCAGACAGGAGGAACGAGACCATCCAGAAATGCATCTCGACGATATGTCGCCGACGCATGCGCAGAGTAGGACTGTCGTCGACCGCAGACGACCACAGCAACTGATGAGTTTCTCTTGACTGACCGTAGAGGGCGTCACGGAGCGATAGATGTCGCATTCGGCTCTCGCTCTTTCGCTCTCTGTCTCTCTCTGTTGCGGTGCTAGTCTGTCTCTTAATATCTGTTTCTCTCTTCGCTGTCTCTGTCTCACGATCGACCTCAATGCGCGCAGCTATGTCTCTGTCTCCGTCGCTCTCTCTTTGTTACTCTGTGTGTCATATCTGTCTGCCTGTCTGTCTGTCTCTGTCTGTCTGTCTGCCTGTCTGTCTGTGTCTGTCTGTCTGTCTGTCTGTCTGTATCTCTGTATCTCTGTCTCTCTGTCTGCCTGCCTGTCTGTCTGTCTGCCTGCCTGTCTGTCTGTCTGTCTCTGTCTGTCTGTCTGTCTGTCTGTCTGTCTGTATGTCTGTCTGTCTGTCTGTCTCTCTTGTTGTCTATGTTCTGCACACAATCACACAGCAGCCTCTCGATCACAGAGGACCGAACGAACGAACGCGAGTTCCTGGCAAAGCTACCAGCCGAGAGTTGTTGAGCGGGCAGAAGAATGCAGGGATGGATTGAGTGGAAGGAAGGAGGGTGGAGCATGGATGGATGGATGACAGCGATAGGTCTAGTCTTCAGGAACTGGCTCGACTAATCAGATCACCTAATAATAATATCTCGCGGCCGGAGATGGGAGCTGACCAACATTGACCTAGGGCATGGTCGTCTAACTGTGTGGTTTAAATCTAAATACAGGGCCTACGATTAAGGTCGCAGTGGGGCTAATAGCTGCGAGGTCGGAATCGTCATAGGAGACGTGTCTCTTGAGAAAATCGGATAGGAAAAGTGGAGATATGGAAAATCAAAAAAGGAGGGAGACGAGAGAGACAGGCAGACAGACATACAGACAGACAGACAAACAGGCAGGCAGACAGGCAGGCAGACATAGAAAAGAGAAGTCGGGGATGCTGGATGATGAATGTGTAACGTAGTTGATGTTATGACAAAAATGTTACTGAGGAAGGGAAGGATGACGTGAAGATGTAGACGAGATGGCAGAATTGGTTGAAGAGGATGGACAAGTGGGAGCGGCAGAAAGAAGAGGAAGAAGATGATGAAGAAAAGGAAGAAGAATTCTTGATGGGATCAGAGGAAGCCAGAGACAGAGAGGAAATAGAAACCGAGGAAGGAGGAGAGGAAGAAGAGAAGAAGAGAAACAGAAATTAGAAGCAAGAAAGGAAGAAGGAGAAGAAGCAAGTGAAGCAGTGGAAGGAGGAATAGGAACTGGAAGAAGAGGCAGGAGGGGAGGAGAAAAGACAGGAAAGAGTACTAAAGAGAAAGAGCATGACCAAAAAGAAGAAGGGCGAGAAGAAGAAGGGCGAGAAGAAGAAGAAAAAGAAGAAGAAGAAGAAGAAGAAGAAGAAGAAGAAGAAGAAGAAGAAGAAAAAGAAGAAGAAGAAGAAGAAGAAGAAGAAGAAGAAGAAGAAGAAAAAGAAGAAGAAGAAGAAGAAGAAGAAGAAGAAGAAGAAGAAGAAGAAGAAGAAAGGAGGAATAAAAAGAAGGTATGGAAAATCAGGAAGGAGAGGACAACAGAGAAAAGAAGAAAGAACACAAGATGGAAGGGTGAGAGAATATGAGGAGGCAGAGACAGAGACAAAGAGACAGAGACAGACAGAGACAGAGACAGACAGAGACAGACAGGGAGGAAGACGAGAAGGAGGAAGAGGAATGAAGGCGATTGTTGAATTTAATGAGATTGTTGGGCTGCCATCGCGTGACAAAACCGCATCGGTTGGTCTGGCCATGGATCTCTCGCCCCCCGAGGGACACTGACAGCGCCGGCTGAGACCGATTCCTCTGTCGAACGGCGCTAACACGAGTTAATCAGCGGTCGCCTCCATCGACAAAAGGAGGAGGAGGAGGACGAGGAGGAGATGGAGGGAGGGGAGAAAGAGGAGGAGGGGAGAAGGAGGAGTAGAGGAAATAAAGGGAAGGGGGAGAGGAATGTGAAGGAGAAGAGTAGAGTGAGCAAAATGAAGACAAAAAGGAGAAGGGCGAAAAGGACGAGTACAGTGAGAAGGAAGAGAAGGAGGAGGAGAAGGAAAAGAAGGATGAGGAGAAAGAAAGAGAAGGAGAGGGATGAAAACGAGGAGGAGGACGAGAAGGAGAAGGAGAAGCAGGAGAAGCAGGAGAAGCAGGAGGAGGAGAAACAGTAGAACGACTAGGACGAGGAGGAAGACGAGGGAAGGAAGAGAAGAAGGAAGAAGTGAAGGAGGATATATATGGTTGAAGAAGATAAAAGAAACACGAGAGGAGAAGGATGAGAAGCGGAATAAGATGGAGGATAAATATAGGGAAGTCGAGACATTTCTGTCTTTGTCAAAGCTTGTGGTCGGTCATTACGAATAGATTCAGCAACGGCTGCTGCCTCTGTTTCTGCTTCTGCTGCTGAGACCTCTGCTTCTGCGATCAGATATTATTCCATGGTTTCAAGTAGAGGCGCCGCTTTCCGTCGCCAGCGCAACAGAGCTAACGACAAAGACGACGACCCCACTTCCTGTCAAGATCAAAGAACGCCGCTCCTCCTCAACAGCCTTTGATTCGCCGAATCTCTCTCTCTCTCTCTCTCTCTCTCTCTCTCTCTCTCTCTCTCTCTCTCTCTCTCTCTCTCTCTCTCTCTCTCTCTCTCTCTCTCTCTCTCTCTCTCTCTCTCTCTCTCTCTCTCTATATATATATATATATATATATATATATATATATATATATATATATATATATATATATATATATATATATATATATATATATATATATATATATATATATATATATATATACACACATATATATTTATTTATTTATTTATTTATTTATTTATTTATTTATTTATTTATTTATTTATTTATTTATTTATTTATTTATTTATTTATTTATTTATTTATACAGTTACTAAAGGTAACATGATGTAGAGTAAAGAAAAAATAATATTTTCTTGGAAAGCAATTGAATATTCTACAGATGTTTTCTTCACCTTTCTCTCTTACTCTGTCCCTAGCTGTCTGCCTGTCTGTCTGTCTGTCTGCCTGTCTGTCTGCCTGTCTGTCTGCCTGTCTGTCTGTCTGTCTGGCTGCCTGTCAATAATTATGCCCATGTTATCATGTGTAAGTTTTCTGTTTGTCATAGGGGTAATTTTTGGGGCACGTGGGTAATCGTACCCGTAGTTTTCAAATAATAATCTAATACAGAGGAGCCGATGTCGTTCCTCACTTTTGGACCAAAGTTCTTATAACCCTCTCCAGTATTTTATACCGTGAATGAGCAATGATCTTCATTATCCAACCGCCCAGATATGCTTTCAATTGTGCTGCTCCAAGCATTGCTGCTTCTGCCTACCTTTTCTTATGTAGTTAGGGAGGAACAGATAGATAGACAGCCAGACAAATCGGATAAACAGTTTACGTCATATTTTCATAAGGACTTAAGTAATGAAATACGCACATAGACAGGCAACCAGACAAACAGAATCACAGGCAGGCAGTGGCACAGATTCCCCGCCCCCTCCCCACACAGGTCATCAGAAAGGCGGTGTACAGACTAGGTCCGTCGCTAGACTAGCAGGACTATGAATTGAAATATGAACTCTCCCTTCTGTATAGGGTTGTCATCCAAGTCTTCAAATGATGTAGGCTGCGTTTTTTCTTCAAACAAGTAGAAAGCCACATATATAGGTCCGTATATATCACACGAACGCCCACAACAACCGACCCCATACAGTTGCCCTTGAAAGCATCCTCTACCCATCACCAACACCCAGAATCAGCGGCACCAATCGCAGTTCTGGGCTAAACATGTTCATCATGTTGCACGCCAACCCAATCTCCCATACATGTATATTTGGACGTATTCGGGCATCGTGCGTGACTCACGGTTTGCACTTTGCAGTAGATCAAATTTCCGGTGCAGTCACCCTACAAACCACGAACTCCAATATATCGGGAGTTAATTTATATAGGAGTCCATGCCCCAAACCCAGCCTAAGGTTTATACACGTTAGCCAGTTTTTATTTGGAACAATTACATTAGACCCTATCTACACTTCAATTTTGTCATCCGGATAACGGATAATATAAAAATGAATCTCCAAACTTCTAAAGCGCCACTCGAAGGCCAAGTGCAGGACACCAGCCTAATCACGAGCGCTAGAAGAGATGAATATTGATGTCTAAACTGTCATTTTGTAGGTAAGCTCCTTAGCTTTTTCGACACTCTTACTCTTGGAAGCCAGTTAGCCAATAAAAGTTCAATTTCAGACATCAACTTTACCTATGTTGATTGAAACTTTCATCAAAAAGGTCTTTGTAAAAGAACATTATCGTGTTCAATACCCGTCTTATCAAAGCGCAGATTCGGTTTATATTAAAAATAAATTTAATAATAAAACGCTTCGGAGACTTTTAAAGCGATCGCTTTCCTGAGTACTTTTGAGAAGCCTGACGTCTGCGAAGATTAGCCATCACAGATACGCCTAATCATTCTTCCTTGTCTAAAGAAGTTTTTCCACATCATTTGGATTTCATCCTTTGGTTAACAATAAAAATAATGATAATAGTAATAATCCTCATTATTATTATTATTATTATTTATTTTTTTTTGCCCCAAGGTACATATGATCCCTTGGGGACTTAGATATTAATTTCTTGTTATGTTATTTCCAGGAGATCAGGCCTCGTCCTCCGCTGAGGTATTATTATTATTATTATTATTATTATTATTATTATTATTATTATTATTATTATTATTATTATTATTATTATTATTATTATTATTATTATTATTATTATTATTATTATTATTATTATTACTACTACTACTACTACTACTACTACTGCTGCTGCTGCTGCTACTACTA
>OY744605.1:65209729-65217229 GCA_963556255.1 Allolobophora icterica
TTCAGTGCCGAAGTTATTGCTGTGGATGAGCGACTGAAGCATTTCATACTAAAACTGAAACTAATCCAGAGGCTGGATTATCGATAAAAAATATAGCTCAAACTAGAAGCTGGATTATCTATGACCATATTACTGAAATTAGAAGAACTTTGAATGAGTGATGAAAATATTTCATATTACAAGTCTAACGAGAAGTTGGATGATCAGCAACGTTAACTATTTGACTAAACACGGCATTAATTTAGCCACGTAAACTACTTGCCTGAAAACAAGTTGAATTTAGCAACGTAAACCACAGTTTTTACCCTATTCAGGATATTGGCCGGCTAATCCATAGTAGTTTTCAGTTTTCGAACAAATGGCAGACAATTGTTTTCAGGAATTCAAACAATTTTGCTTATCCACCACTTTCGGGAATCGGGGATTCGGGAAGACCCCCACTTACACGTCCCAAACATCATCCCAAACCATTGCATCATGAACCTTTAAAGTTGCCAGTTTCGCATCTTAATCACAATTCCTCACCAAAAATTCTTATATAGATGAATAATAAATATTTGCAATTTGTACTAACGCATATTTACTAATTGAAATTTGTGAATATGCTGAATATATCAACAGATTTCCACATTCCCAGCAGGAACTGCTGAAACAGTGGGTGAACAATATGCATCGAGAAAGTTTTGCACCATCAAAGAAATCGGTCGTTTGCTCTGATCACTTTCAGCCAAGCTGCTTTGATCGAACTGGACAGACAGTCAGACTTCATCCTGGATCTGTGCCAACCATCTTTACCTTACCTGATCACCTTATTAAGGTTTCTTTCCATACTGATTTTTCCTGCAACAACTTTTTACTTCATACCCATCTGTCAGCTATTATTTATTTATGTAAACTGGTGAACTGAGGATAATTTAATTAATTAATTAAGAGTGACTGCAGCAAGTTGAGGCCACCATGAATAGACAGATGTCAGAATTGTGCACACCGTTAATTTATATATTTATTGTTTTGTAAAGCTGTTGTTGATTTATGCTGCTATTATGAAATATAGACAATTATAAACATGGTAACATCGTTTTAGACCATGATAGTAGTTTGTATAAGTCAGCAAAGCACAGGACACCACTTAGACATCCCTTGATCCAAGTCCAGAGCCAGTCAGATATGTCAAATATGTACTTTTACAAGGAACATTGGATTTATATAGTGCATAAATTCAGTCCCAGGCCATACCTGGCACCTGACGTGTTTACAGAGATGTGTCAAAAGCACAAGCACATTCATTTCATCTTTTTGGTAACCATCCAGAGAAAAACGCAAGGATACAATAATACATAGCACAATAGTATGTTCTGGGTTAGGGCTACCTCTGAACAGCCTATCAACCACATGTATGTTTTCCATTATCAGCTGTATTCTTGATTTTATGTTGCTTGTTGCTGTGTTAGGTTGTGAAATCTCGGAAACCCCCGAAAGAGCGATTGCAGCAAGTTGAGGCTGCCATGAATACACAGATGTCAGAACCGTGTGCACCGTTAACATCGCCTACAGTTGTACTGCCTGAGAAGGATCACTCCTATTCGATAAAAGATAGTCCAAGATCTCTGAAAAGGAAAATGGATGTTGTTGTTGATCGTGCTGTTGCAATACAGAAGCGCTTAAAGTACAGCAATGCCAAAGCTCAACGTCTCAGGCGCAGAGTCAAGTCGCTGTCAGAAATTGTGTCAGAATTGAGGAAGAATGACATGATCTCTTCTGGTTGTGAGAAATTACTTGAAAGCACTTTCACTGGAGTGTCTCAGCTACTAATGAAACGGATCATGAATCAGAAGTCTGCTAGACCAACACGTTCATCCTACCCCGATGGTCTTAGATCTTTTGCATTGACACTAGCCTTCTACTCTCTGAAGGCATACAATTATGTGCGCCGTACTTTTCACCTTGCACTCCCTCATCCAGCAACTCTTCGTCAATGGTACCAAGGGGTAAATGGTCAACCAGGCTTTACTGAGGAAGCGTTCAAAGCTCTGTCAGTCCGTGTTGAGGCAGCTCATAAACAAGAAACAGAAATCATTTGTGCTTTGATGTTTGACGAGATGGCCATCAAGAAACACATTGAGTGGGATGGTAAGAAATTTCTGGGACATGTTGATGTGTGTTCTTCTATTGATGATGATTCAACACCAGTTGCAACTGAGGCCCTTGTACTTATGTTAGTATGTTTGAATGGCAGCTGGAAGGTGCCATGTGGCTACTTCCTGATTAATGGCATGACTGGCGATGAACGAGCTAACATCATTAATCAGTGTTTGTTAAAGTTGCATGATGTTGGTGTTCGTGTTGTATCAGTTACTTGTGATGGTCCCTCTTGCAATTTTTCCATGATGAAAGCACTGGGAATTAGGCTTGATCCCTGTAATATGAAATCTTGGTTTGTACACCCTGCTGATCCTCAGCTTCGTGTTCATGTTATTCTTGACGTGTGTCACATGTTGAAATTGATGCGAAACTGTTTTGCATCTTATGGTATTCTTAAGGATCAACAGGGTTGTAAAATTAACTGGAATTATATTGAGCAGTTACACAAATTACAGGAGGTTGAGGGTCTGCGGCTTGGCAATAAGTTGAAAACGGCTCACATCATGTGGAATAGGCAGAAGATGAAGGTAAATTTAGCTGCCCAAACTTTGAGTTCCAGTGTAGCTGATGCCATTGAGTTTTGTCGTGAAAATTTACAACTTGTTCAATTTATTGGGTCTGAGGCAACTGTTCGCTTTTTGCGTGTGATTGATCATTTGTTTGACATTCTTAATTCCCGCAATCCGCTAGCCAAGGGTTTCAAAGCTCCAATGAGGCCTTCTAATGAAGCAGTTTGGAAACCTTTCCTTGAAGAAGCAAAGTCGTACTTGTCTAGTTTAACTAATGACAAAGGGGTTCCAATGTATGAGACAAAACGGCGTACTCCATTTCTTGGCTTAATATGCTCTGTGGAATCCACTGTTGCAATTTTCAGTGAACTAGTTGGAAAACCCAAATCTCCTCTTAAATATCTTCTGACATATAAATTAAGTCAGGACCACTTAGAACTTTTTTTTGGTGCAGTTAGATCTTCTTGCGGCTGCAATAATAATCCTACGGTTCGCCAGTTTACTGCAGCATATAAGAGATTGTTAATGCGTCATAATGTAGAAGGTGGCCTGGGAAACTGCACAGTGCAGGATACAACTACTTTGTTGAGTGTAACATTGGATTCCATTCCAGTTAATGGTTTGCAGCAGGATACCCTGGACATGTCTGTTGCCCGCATGTATGATCTGCAGCCTCGTCTACCACTAGCCAGCGACCATGATTATGTCAATATTCCAAATAAAGCAATACTGTCTCGTTACAAGAAGGCTGTAGTTTCATACATTGCTGGTTATGTTGTGAGAATGGTTAAGAGGAAAATTAACTGTGCAGATTGTCATTTGGCTTTAACTGCAGAGGCTGAAATGGTAGCAAGCGTTGGCAGCCAGTTCATTTTGCTGAAAAATCGGGGTGGGTTAGTTAAACCGTCAGGGAGTGTGGTAATGATTTGTGAAGAAACTGAGAAGTGTTTTCAGCGAATGCATACTGCACTTGGAGATAAACTACCACAGGCCAAGCATTTTGTACCAGCTGTCTGTACAGTTGTCCTGACAGAGGTTGGGTTGAATTGTTTCGCATGTCTTAATAACCACATGTTTGACAGTACACCAGACAACAATCATGTTTTCAATTTAATTAAGTGCATAAGCAGTTGCTATTGCACTGTCAGAATGCATCATCTGGCCAAGCAAAAAACTGTTCAATTAACTGGACCAGTAATACGTAAGCAGCTGTCAAAGCTTGTTCTGTTTAAGCATCAGTGACTGGTAAGTAAGGAAGCTTTTCATGCCAACTTCTGCCACTAGAGACGTGCAAATACTTATTACATGAAGAAACAAGTATGCAAATATATTGATTTGACTTTGAATACATGGAGTTAACTTCAATCAGCCCCAACAGGACATAATTTATCTTTTCCTTGGCATTAATAATCCATTTATTAGTGTGTTTTACACTGGTTTTTTTCTCTCAGTATTATTCAGTCTTTTATTCTCATTGAACAATTATTTGTATTTGATTAGCTTATTTCTAATTCTCATTTGAGATGAATAATTTCATGTCTTGTAGTAGTTTCTTTGAGTTAAGACTGCTCTTGAATGTCACTATTGCATCTAGGCAAACAATTAAACTGAACTTTCATGTCCATCATAAATTGTTTTATTTAATAAGTTATAGCGTAATTTGTGGGGGTTACGAGAGATGGATTCTGATGCAGGTTACGGGTGCACTTGGCTCTGTGTTGTCGGTTTGGTGTGGTGTGTGGGTGTGGTGTGTGTGTGTGTAGGTGTGTGTGTTGTGAGTGCAGGCATGTGTGTGTGGGTAGGTGAGTGTGTGTGTGGGTAGGCGTGTGTGGGTGTGGTGTGTGTGTGTGGGGTGTGTGTGTAGGTGTGTGTGTTCTGTGTGTGTGTGTGTGTGTAGGTGTGTGTGTGTGGGTAGGTGTGTGTGTGGGTAGGTGTGTGGTGTGTGTGTGTGTGTGTGTGTGTGTGAGAGTGAGTGAGTCAGCGGCCTGCTGGGCCTCTGGCGTGGCGTAAAACCCCGTAAGCCCTTTGTTGGCAGGTGGGCCCCTGGCGTGGCGTAAAACCCCGTAAGCCCTTACGCTGTCTCATGTGTGTGTGTTGTGTGTGTGTGTGTTGTGTGTATGTGGGTGTTTGTATGTGTTGTGTGTGTAGGTGTGTAGGTGTGTGGTATGTGTGTGGTGTGTGGGGGTGTGGGTGTGTGAGTGTGGTGTCTGTGTAGGTGTGGTGTGTGTGTGTAGGTGTGTGCAGTGCCGTTTTAAGGCATAGAGCGCTTTCGAGTTGTTAAGAAGGGTGACAAAAATGATGTATGGCCTAAGCCCCTATTAAACTTTATTGTTTTGTTTGTTGTACCATGATAGCTTATATTTTCTCTTGTCTTTACGATGGACTCCGATTTGTGACTCCACGTTTTGTTCTTTTACCTCGTACTTTGCTTTAACAAACGTTGTACCAAATTTGTCACGAAAAATTGCTTCAGTAGGTGTCAACAAACCATGTATATTATATAATGATGCACAGGGAGCCCTAAGTAGCGGGACCTTGGTGCCTTTTTGGTTCTCCTTTTGTTTGTGCTGTACAATGTCTACTGAAATGTACATAACTGATTAATGCTCTGTACAGTGGTTCAAACAATAAAAAAGATGGCTTGTTTTTATTAACACAATCCACATGATCTCACATTCATGTGATTTGGTATGTGTACAATGAGCTGCTTCAGCCGCATATTCTTCCCAAGGAACAAGTGATCCCTCAAAACTGAAAACACATTACAGAGCAGTATAGGCCCTTATTGATATTATTTTTTACCACTATTGCTGTTGTTGTTGCTGCTACTACTACTGCTATTACTACTACCGCTACTATTATTACTGCTACTAATTTACTATTACAGTTATGCATAATATGTCCAAAATGGTATCCATGCCAAAGCGAAAGTGGAGAAGAAATTGGTACCCCCACTTTTTAGACCAAAGTTACGCCCATATGAGTTTAGTAAATATACATCAAAACATAAATTATTGTGTATATTTTATATGTAGCTTCATGTGCTAGAGAACTGGGTGTCTGTCTTGCAAAAGGTCCAGGAGGCAGGAGAGAGGTTGTTGCAGGAGGTAAGTAAGGCCAATCAACTCGAAGGCCCCGTTTCCTATGCGTACGTACATTATCAGTAGACCCCAACCCCTCCCCCCCCATTCGCCAGCGTGCGCAACACATGCATTTCGGTTACCCCCCTCTCCCTCCATGCGTAGGTAATATATGGACATAACCCCGCATAATGCGTACGTACATTTTCCGCTGACCCCACGCTTGCATACCTGACCCCTCTACCTCTATGCATTATGCTGTGCGTAGGCTACGTACTATATGGACGCCCCTTGGTCCTTTACTAAAGAATTGTTGCTAAACAACACATACTAATTTGTACTAGTCGTAGTAAGACGACTGAACATCAATTAACATTTGGTTAGCTTGCATTGAATGTGGAAATGCTCTTTACTTGAAGGTCTTAGTCGAAACTCTATTACAGGTATGAAACGCACAGCTAATAGAATAAGAGTAGGAAGATGGCGGAAAGGCCTGTTCGTCGACCGCGCCGATTCGTGCAGAACGAATAGGCTAAGCGCAATCCAGGTCTAAATATAGATATCGATGCTCCAGACCAATCGGATCTTGCGTTCTCATAACCAGATATTTATCATTTTGTTCTCTCTTAACTCCCAGATGAATATGCTGCCTTGGTGAACTAAGATCTTGATACATTGACGGGGAGAAAGATAGATAGATAGATAGATAGATAGATAGATAGATAGATAGATAGATAGATAGATAGATAGATAGATAGATAGATAGATAGATAGATAGATAGATAGATAGATAGATAGATAGATAGATAGAGCGCTGTATATTGTTCGCCTACATTCAATTAACTATTTCTTTCAGAACTTTCAGAATTCATCTTCTCTACTATAATCTCATCTTATAGACTTAAGTCTCGTCCATTTCCCTAAAATTGCGTCTTCTTCACGCTCCACACACAAGCACACGCACAAAGAGAGACACTTTCTGCAAAGTGTGTGTTTCTGTTTCTCCTTTCCTCTCCATCTCTCTGCCTTCTCATCTTTCTCACGGTCACCGTCTCTTTTCTTCTGTAGCCACCGTTCTATACCCGCTTCTTTTGTACTCGTGTCACCACACAGTGTTCAAAGAACAAGTGGCTTTGCCGACGCTGTGGGTGGCTTGATCGTTCCTTGGATTTTCTTTTGATGTCCGCCGCGCTTCACTTTCATCTGCAGAAATTCACTTGGAACCAGAGAAAAGAAACAAAGCGTCGATCGATGCAGACGGAAGAGAATGACCGGAAGGGGATGTCTTATGATGCTAAAGTAGTTAGTTCCGATTAGTAGACGGGTAGAAAGTTCTACAGAAATTCTTTCTCATTAGACGGAAGGAATAAGGGCCATTGAATTCTTGAAAACGATGATTGATAACAGAGGACATTGAATCCGATAGAGAAGTTAACAGAGATTGATTACAATAATGGCGCTATAGTAGCGAACTCCCATCCGCTGGTCTTCTCGCACAACTCCACTGGCTCCCTATCCCAAGGCGTATCGATTTTTAAATGGCGACAATCTAACTACTTCAATCTAACTACTTCACAATCAGCAACCTTGAAATTATCAGCAGACTCATATCCTCAGCAGACTATCAGTCTATCACTTCCTGCCCGTATCACACGATCCAGTAATCTTCCGAAGCTTTGACAACCTTTGGTTGGTAAGGCCCAGGGTGGGAATTGTGGGGGATTGGGGGTTGAACCCCTAGTCTTACTTAGGACCCCCAGTTAAGTCTT